>VWZZ01003425.1:2575319-2654124 GCA_013399095.1 Psophia crepitans | reverse complement strand
CAGGTGAGAAGGAGGCGTTTGTCCTGTCCCCGCCGCTGCCTCCCCGGGGCGTTGGGTGGCTTTTCCTCCCCGGGAGCCGGGTAAGGGCAGCTTGCAGAGAGACTAAAGGCACGCTCATCCTAAACTGCTTCTCCCGGATCTTTTTCTTTAAAGTGTGTCCTCTAAGTCGTGTTTTTATTTGGCTTATGGTATCTCACAGTGAATTGTGGTTCAAAGTATATCAAAACAAATTGGATTTTTTTTTCTCCTGATTCTTTACTCCCTCTCCCCTTTTTTTTCTGTAGCACATAATCTTTTATAGGTATATCTTTTCAGCAGGGGTAGCTGAGTCCTAATGTGAAAGCAAACCTTGCCCTCTGCTTTCTGCAGCCTTTAGGCTGTGATCAAGGTAGCAAGAGAGACTAGTTTGTGTAATTACACACATATATACGTCTAGGTAACAGCATCCTTCAAATTGCTCCTTGCAGCCTGAAACTCGAGCGTGTTCTGCAAATGGCGTGCTTGGGTTTATAACCAGTTGCCGTGTCAGGCGCACTGGGATCTGTGGAAAGTCACCTGTAATCATAGTTCAGGCCTTTTACCAGTAGTTGCAGGCAGAAAACTTGAATTCACACCCACGTGGTGAGTGTCAACATGTTTCAGTCTTGGCTTGTCGAGCCCCCTTTCTGCTGTGCCTTCTGTTCGAATGTGGCCTCAGGGCTGATATGCGCCTTTTCCTGCTCTAGCCCTGGAATTTGCAGAGCAACAGTTGGCAACAAGACTTCTGTATGGAAGTGTGACTGGGACGTAGAAATAATTCCTCTTAAAAATAGTTCAAAGTAATATCATGTTGTATTTATAACCTAAGATTGTAGTAGCTGTATTTACTAGGGATATGATGCAATACAATATTAGGAATACCTGACTCAATGAAAAAATCAATAATGTGGGGGATGACGAGTTTAGTGAGTAACTGCACAAGCTACAAGGCAGCCTGAAAAAAAATCTGAAGTGGACAGCAAGGATGAGGAGCGCTGTGTTGAAGTACTGCAGTTTGCCTTGTTTGTTCCACAAATGCAAACTAATTCAGTGTAATACCTATTGATGTAAGTTTTTAATACTTAAGAGACTTTTTTTTGGTGTAGTTCCAAGAAGACACTTTGATAGATATCTGCCATTTTAAGCTTTAAAAGTCCTGTAGCTTTTTCTCTAGCTATATTAATAGTGTTTCTTTTGATGGGGTTGTTGTCAGGGTTTGGTTTCCTGGGATTTTTTTTTAAGACTTCTTGGTAAAGCTTAGAAAGGAAATTTTGATATATAAATACATACAGCACCGAGATATGAAATAATTTATTTGTCTGAATTATATTGGTTCTTTGGAGGAACACTGTAACAGTTTTAAGTCTTGCTTGTCTGAAAAAGCCACAAAAGAATTTATTATTTTTATTCAAGACTTAAATAGCTTCATTGCTCGGACCAACACTTGTGGAGAGCTGCGTTCTGCTCACGTGGGACAAGAGGTCACGCTGTACGGATGGATCCAGTATCAAAGGTAAATGCAGACGGGGGTGAAAAGAGAGATGCTCATTTGCCAGATCAAATGTGTGTTCCAGGCCTGGATTCAAACACCTCTTTTTTTATGCTTTAGGTTATTATTTCATATCCTACAGTAGTTGCTTCTGAAGTGAGCAAAACAGTTGACAACCGTGCCAGATCAGTATTTAAAATTTCAGAGTTTCATACAAATGTTTATTGATCCTCATTACAGCGCTGTAGGGCAGTTAAATATTACCACCCTTGTGATGTAGGAGGAAAAACAAGCGATACCATATTTATAGCAATTCTAGCAGCTGTGAGCAAATAATTTCTCTTATATGGTGTCCTTAAATTTTAAGCAAGCAATGTTGTTTTCAACTACAGCATCTAATGATTAAATAGAGTATGCATGCTTTGCTTAAAAAAGAAATATTAAGAAGAGGTCGTAAGCAGAGGATGAAATGCGAATTCCAGTAGTTTGCTATAAATGGTGTGATATAATCATTCCTAATGGAGTTGAACATTTTGTAAGTGCATACAGCATGGGTGATGCTCCAAAATGTTTTGTTCCAGGGTATGTGCTTATAGAATGGAGATAGGCCCTGTGGCTTTGATTCAATTAATTTGTATCAGAAGTTTCACGTTGCATTTTGCAGTCCAGAGAAGTTGGTTTTCCAACATTTCCAGCATTGTTCTGCAGTCATGGTCTACATGGACTTTTGCTTGGTTTTTTTAGGCAGTCCTGACCATCTCATCTTTCAATAGTTGTAGATGGAGTTCTAGGAAACAGGTTTAGGATTACTGCAATGTGATCGTTGCCCTTGCTTTTAAAGACAACCAGAGCGTGTTCCATTTGACAGCTTCTCGATGGATGAAGTACAATGGTAACTGTCTCTACTGCAGCTGAAGGGACCAAGATTTGTGATTCTGGATCTAGAAGTGTGGATTGTTCATGTGAAAGTTTTTGTGGGACCAGTGTTCTCCTCCTTGTTTTGTCGTTGGACTTTTTTTTTTTTATCCATTTGAACTTTAGTTTTATTGCTCATCTGTTTATCTGAACCATATTTCCCAGCAGGAAATTGCACGTCTTCAGAATCCCTGCTCTACGTGGATTAATGTTCAAATTAAAGTCCTGCCTCTCCTGGTTATTTGCAGGTTATTTGTCTGTGGCTGGGCAAAATCTGAAACAAATTGTTCAGATTAGATTCAGATGCGGGGAGAGTATCTATACATACGTTATTTGGAAGTGCTTTGAGATTAGTCACAAGGCACAGAAAGTGGCTGGTTGTTACGTGCTTTGGCTTAAAAAGCAGGAGACTACTGAATTCTTGAAAAAAATGTTTTTCCTTTTGTGTTTTTCATGGTTCAGACAAGACCAGTTTTTGGTTTTGAGGGATTTCCAAGGGCTGACCCAGATCCTCATTCCACAGGATGAGGTAAGTGCTACCAAAATAGGAATTTCTTTTTTTTAATCCTGTGGCAGCTTGGGCCCAGCAGACGTGGGGAGCGGAATGAGGCACTTTGTCTAGCTGGGTGCTCTGGCTTACAAGTGGACCGAAGTGTTATGAGAGCCCTGATCTGGCACTGCAACAGAATCATTAACGCTGTTTCCTCTGGGTTATGAGGAGTGATCCCGGATTCAAGTGGGCCGTTACAAAATGAGGCCCTTGAGCGCGGTGTGTTTGTTCTGTTCTTTGGGTTTCTGAGAGACACTGTCATCTTCTCGCAGGCACGTTCTCACGTGAAGAAGCTCTTGTCTAAAGCCCCAGTGGAGTCCGTCGTGCGAGTGACTGGAATTGTGTGCCCTCGGCCCCCAGGGCAGGAGAATCCGGTGAGGAGGATGGGGTCTCAGGGTTTGTTTTCCTTGTGGAAAACTGGGTAGTAGGATTATGGTGGGTTTTGTGCCATAGTTTTGCCATGGGTTCTAGCAGTGAAATAACTGCTGTGACATGTAACTTAGGAGAATCTCAAAGCACATTAGACGCTAAGTAAATTGTATTCCAGCCCTTGGAAAGGATAATGGCTAGATTTTTCAAGCTTTCAAAATGTGGTTAAGACTTTCTTCTTCTTGAAAGTAACTATTGTCATCACAAGTTCCACAGCATGTGATGGCCTGTTTCTCGCTGGGAATAGACTTTGCTTTCCCATTGTATAGGAAACAGAGATTGCAAGTAACTTTTTAATGTTACACGTTCCTTACCTGTCATTTTAATGAGCTGCAATCTGTCAGGATTGTACATTTCCATCACTGGCAGACCTAAAAAGAGAACCTGGATTTATGACCATAAGTCTTTTTGTTCTGACCACTTACAGATATCCATAAAGAATGTAGGCTTCAAGCAACGCTCTTCTTTCTTTTAATCATTTGTCCTTTTGTTGTGTATGCTTTCCCCTGGTAAATAGAAAGAGTTCTGCAGGATGAAATGACCTTTGATGTGGCACAGTGCTAAGTGGGGAAAGCTGTTCTCCCTCGGGATCTAAGAAAAAGACGACGAGTTCTGCGAACTGGTGTTCAGAACTAGAAGTTCCTCACAAGTTGTCTTTTTTGACTTGTATTAAGGACTGATGGTGATGCTGCTAATGCACCCTAAAATGCATACTGCATGGTTTCATTGAAGCTGCTGGAACTAGGATTTTGTCCAAATGCAGGTACCCTAGAAGGGTCTGCGCCTGACTCTGCTCAGCATCTCCTGCAAGGAGAAGGCAAAGGCAACGTAATTATATTTCTTGTAGAGATCAATATGCTGCTGGGAAAGAACATGCCATCTTTGGTGAGGTGACTTGTGTTTTTCTGAACAGAAGGGGAATCTAGGAGAAACATTCTTTGAGAGAAGTTCTCTGAGTTATACTGTGTTAGCAGGCAGGGAGGATAATCACATGGGTTTCTTTTTTTTCCCCTGACCTGAAATACCTGAAATGTGAAATCCCTTTGTCCAATTGTTCTTCCTAAGTTTTGAATCCTTTTTTTTTCTTTTTTCTCCAGAAAATGCCAACTGGGGATATTGAAGTGAAGGCGGAGACTGCAGAGATCCTAAACTCCTGCAAGAAGCTACCTTTTGAAATCAAGGATTTTGTCAAGGTGTCTGTATTTTGGGTTCTTTTTTACCAATGTGGTGGCTTTTCAATAAATTTGGAATTTGCCCAGGGCAATAGCAAAACTTCTCAGAGCTTCCTCTGATTCTCTGTGTTCTGCTTTGGGGGAAGGATGGTATTTAAAAGAGGGAGGGGTGCTGCTTATTAGCTGTGAGGATGTATTTCTAGTTGGAGTTAAGTAGAAAAGAAAGCTTGAATGATTCCAGTGCACAGGATTTTCAAATATCACTGTAAGAACAGATACTGAAGGGAAGAGTGAAAGAAATCGGGCTATGCTAGCTTTTTTGGGAGTGTGAAACAGAACCTGCCAATGCACTGCTGTGTTTTAAGGCAAGGCTGCTTAGTCTTATCTGGGTAAGTAGCTAGTCAGCCAGAGGGTTTCTTCTTCTGTAAGTACAGTCTTATACAAGGTCAGTTTTACTGTAGGCTCTGCAGTGTAGGAGTGGCATTACTGTTAATAGAAAATATTCTCTGTGCCATTGAAACTGTCACTAATCCATAGGTGTTGATATTGGGAGAACTGTGTCCTGTTCCTTCCCTGTTACAGGTCCTGGGCAATTCCTATCATCCGCACTACTTTAGTTTTCCTGTCTGTCGTAAGGATGTATCACCATTGAAGTTGTTGCTTAGGTCTATGTATGATAACACTCCTTTGCTTAAAAATTGCAAGGAGGATTGCTACAGTCTGTTGCAGTGGACTGAAAATAAGGAGGGCTCAAATCCTGAACTTTATGGAGGAAGCTTTTATCACAGTAAAAGTCTGTCTTTTTTTTTTTTACACAGTAATTGTCGTGCATGGTAACACTCAGGGCTGATGTTTGTGTGGGTTGTGGCAATGGAGCAGCATCCTTCTTTCCCCCCCATCTTTTGTTCTGTAGCTTTAGGAGCAGCTTAATTGGACATACAGTTTGAATCCTGTCTCTCAATCGTAATTACCTCTTATCTCCAGAAATCAGAGGCCTTACGGATGCAGTATCGCTACTTGGACATGCGTAGCTTCCAGTTGCAGTATAACCTGCGGCTGAGATCACAGATAGTGATGAGGATGCGGGAATATCTGTGTAACCTCCATGGTAAGAAAAGCGCTTGACGAAGAGTGCGCAGCAAACAACATTTTAGCTTTCCCTCCTTCTGTTTCCTATTGCTGGGAGAGAATGCCAATCAGCTTGTTGCTGCAAACTGGTCCCACTTAGTAAGGACCTGTCTGGTCACAGCAGGGTCTTTAGAGGGATGTTGGCAGGCCTGAAGAACCGAGTATGTTGAAATCTCTCAGCATGCTGCTAACCAATTGTGTTAAATGAGCTATATCTAGTGAGAAAAGGCGTTTGACCTCTTGGTCACCCACTTTGAGACATGTCAAAGGGATGGATTTCTTATATGGCTTTAGCTTATCTTAAAAATGGGAAGTCCTTTTGGAAGAGCAAAGTTTAGTTCAAAATGGATAGCAAATTAACAGCTTTTCAGCCTATATGGAGTCCTGTGTCCTCAACGGTTCTGGCAGGACATCAGGGTAGCTCAGAGCCTTTAAATCTGTCATTATGCAAGTTATTAGAAGTAGCAAGATCTGTAGATTTTGGAGAGACTACATGGTGTGCTAGATTACCTCTTTTGCTGACTAACCCTACTCTAGCTTGCTTTGTGTTATACATACTTTGTGTTCCCCCTGCTCTCTGCATATTCTGTGTCTGAAGCACGTGTTTGTTCCTTCAGGGTTCGTGGATGTAGAAACTCCAACGCTCTTTAAAAGAACCCCAGGGGTATGTATTCTGTTAATAACGCTCTTCAGCGTAGGCAGTTCATGGCTGAATTATTATCAGTTGCCGCTTGGCCTCTATTGCTGTTCCCTCACTAAGTAACAGCTCGTGTGCCAATGTCTGGTGTGATATGTGGATCCTTTTAAAAGCAGAGGGAGGGAAAGGGAAGAGGTGGTATCTTGTGTCTTAATTTTGAACCTTCAAATGAATAAAGCTTCTGTCTTGTAGAGCACATGTTGAGTGCAAGTCCTCTCCTGGAATAGCCAGATTATAAAATCAAAAAACTTTTTTCTAAGCACTGTTTCCCTAACATTTATGCCTTAACTAGTAGGTTACTGCAGTGGCACTGTCACTTTCATTTCTGAGTTTATTTTCGTTGCTTGCATTTCAAAAATGATCACAGAGCATCAGGCTGTAGCCCAGGAATTGTTGATGCAGCGAATATTTGGAATTCTTGCATTTAAACCCCTGGCTTGGATGGTGTACACATTAGTGTCTCAGAGCAGAAGCTGGAGAATCCTCCTCTGGGGTGTTGTGGACCTCGTTGCTTAATGAGGATTTAAGTGTAGTGTACAAACAGCCCTTCCGAGTGGGATTTCATAATGGGGAAAATGAAGTCTTTCCCTCTTGTGCTTCTAGTCTGTGCTCTCTGTCAGGAATTGAGGCCACTTATTTGCTGAACTGTGTAAGCTTTTCTTTCTGATGCTAGGGAGCAAAAGAATTCCTTGTGCCCTCGAGGGAAGCAGGCAAGTTCTACTCTCTGCCGCAGAGTCCTCAGCAGTTCAAACAGCTCCTGATGGTTGGAGGCTTGGACAGGTAAGAGTTTCTTGGACTCCTGTTTTCTGCGTGTCCTGTCCAGGGTTTGCTTGCTTTGATCTGTGAGGTTTTAGATACTTCCTCAAAAACTTACTGCCAAGTGTTTCGAGTTTTGAAGAGGGATCCTTAAATACTTAGGACTTTTTTCAGCTAGGCTGGGCCCTTTGCCCCTGAGCTATAATACCTCCTAGTAAGAGCAAATGTATCCTGTTTGAGGGTTGAAATCTTCCTTGTGGTTTGGAATGGAATGGAATGTGGATCTGAAGCACAATCTGCCTGAAAGGTGGGAAATCTCGTGTGTGGTAAAAGCCTCTCCAAGGGAAACCTGTAGAACTAATTGAGATGAGGCTGGGCATGACTGAGACCAAGGAAGCATGTTCTTGGGGTGCATGAGTATAAGTTTTTAATTCTGCTCGTTTCTCAAATAAAATTGAAGGAGAGGGAGACAATTGTTCACGCAGTGACCTGCACGCCAGGTCTTGACCATAAGTGAATTTTGCGTGGCTGTTAGTCGGGTCCAGTTTGGAGCAGAAGGTGGGAAAAGGCCTTGAGTATGCCCCTGTTGGGACACAGCTCACCTGGTAAGCCTCTGCATGCCTCTGGAAACTGTGGTTGGAGATGGATATAGTTGCTTCCACTCAAAATCTCTTGCTTTTGAGGGGATGGGAGCAACCAGCTGCACAGAGAACAGAGTGCTCTTTTTTTTTTTTTAATCAATTTTGTAGTCATAATTTAATTTAGGGTATTTTAAATTGCTGTCTAATTAAAAGTACTATGGCAGGTACTTCCAGGTTGCTCGCTGCTACAGAGATGAAGGTTCGCGGCCTGACAGGCAGCCTGAATTCACTCAGGTAACAGCTCACACTGCCTTTCACCCTCCTCCTCAACCCAAACAGCCTGTAGCTGTTTTGCCTTCTGAAGGTTTAGTTTCTGCCAGCTCTCGTGCTGCTTGGGGGCTATGGTATTTGCTGCGTGTTTCACGGACACAGCCCTCTGAAGTTAGGATGGGACACGCACAGAGTGGTTGCTGACCTTGGCTGACTGCACAGTCCCAGGGGCAGGAGATGTGGGAATTGTGTTGCAGCAGTGGTTGTGCTTGATGATTCAACCTCCTCCTGTCCTGCTGGGTCAGACATCCCATTCCTCAGCCTTGAGATCCCAGGCAGAGTTAGCCTGGTTCCTTCAAGGCTTCTCCTTTTGTCCTTGTCATCATTACCTCATTCAGCTCTCTGAGGACATTGTTGCCTGAGCCATTGGGCTGTAGGCAGATCATAAGCACGTCCTCAGTCTGATGCAGTCGTGCTCGACTGAGTCGAGTGTTTCCGCAAGTAGCGGTGCAAAGGCAAAACCTGTAGTTAATATGGAATCCCCACTCTTGTTTTCTGTTTTAAGGTAGATATAGAGATGTCATTTGTAGATCAAGCTGGGATCCAGAGACTGATAGAGGGACTCCTGCAATATTCCTGGCCTGAGGAAAGAGGCTCCATTGTGACTCCTTTCCCTTCCATGACATACAAGGAGGCACTGGCTGACTATGGGACTGATAAACCAGACACCCGTTTCGGGATGAAGGTGAGGGTTTGCCCATTGGAAAATTGCACCTTTTCCTTTCTGTTAGTGTTTTAAGAACGATCTTTGTTTAAATCACATATACATGATTGGCAGAGGTTCTTAATGCTGTAATTTACCTAAGGTATCTATCCCATCATTGCTGCTTTCTACAGGTAGTCGTCTCTTGGAGAAGAAAGGGTTTAATTATTTGTGGGGAAAATGTATGTTTTTAGAACACTTTAAAATAAAGATCACGTAGTGTTAGAAAGCAATGTATCCTGACTGTCTTAGGAGCAGAAGCTCATAAGACATCCACAGATACCGCAGGCCCTTCACCGCCGCTCTCCAAAGCATACTCCTGGTGAGCAGGCTTCTCCAGCCTCTGAATGGCCTGAAAGGTGTTTTGAAGATAGCCAGCTACAGTTGTGTGCATACGCTGTTTGTATATGAAATAAGAGTATTGACAAATGTATTAAGAGGAGCAGTGCTGAAAAGCAAGAAAGCTTCTTAAATTTACCCAGGAAATAATTTTGGGGTTTCTTTTTCAGTATGCAGCTATCTTCACTGTGGTAGGATGTCACCTTTTCAACCTTAGGTTTTCCTGGCTGTCTTGCACTTGTCTTTCTGTAGTGCTCAGCCTGCTAATGGTCATCCCAGCTTAGCCCCTTTTCACTTCTTACTGGGAACCACTTGATTTCTCTGAGCAAAGAAATGATATCCCAGGGAACGGTGTTGAAGGTGCTGAGACATAGGTGCAGGATTTCTACTTCATGTTCCTACCACTGCTTTTTCCTGTGATCTCTCCTTTCTCAGATAGTGGATATCAGTGACTTTTTACGAAGTTCAGACATTCAGTTTGTACAGAATGCACTCAGTTACCCACGTGGCACTGTCAAAGCCATTTGTATCCCTCAGGGAGTGGTAAGTTATCCTTTTACATGCTGCTTATGGTTTATGTGAAATAAATACCAATTCTAATTCCTTTGTTGGTATGGAAATATTCCTTGCTATTATTGGGGCATTAGTGCCCTTCAGGGAACTTCGGATTGGTTGTGACTGATGTCCGGTTGGGCTGAGTGTTAGAAGAGAGGAATGGAGATGATCAGACAACAGGAAGAATATATTGTCCTCAGGAAGGGGAGGAAGAAGACCAGAGCTGCAAAGTCCCTTAAGGATAGGGAAGCCTCTCCAGGATTTCAGCTTGCTTTTGTCAGGGATGTCTTCTGATTTCAGTAATTAATTGTGCCCTGGGGCAGGAGATTGAAATAGAGCCAGGTATGGCACAGCTCAGTTCTGGACGAGTGAGAGAAAGGTTGAGTGGTTACAAGTCCTCACGTTCGCTTTTGCGGCATTTGTGGGGACCCGTGTCTTGTAATGAAAATATCACGGACCAAATCCAAAGCTGACCGTAGATGTAGAAGATTATTTGACACAGCCATGTGTTTTGGCAGGAATGCAGATTTAATTCTGGCTGTGAGCATCTTTGCGGCTTGGGCAGTATGGAAAAAAAAAATCCACTAAACACTGAGTTTAATGTGGGGAATAGGACTTTTTGACTCTGGTTTCTCTCTGGATTCCTTAATTTTGGCACAAAAAGTGCAAGTTACTGGCTTCCCACGAGAGGGTGCTAAGGTGTGCGTTTGAGCAAAACAAAAGTGGAATCTTGAGCTGCTGTGAACATGAGAGTAGTTGGGGGGGCATGGAATCAAGATCCTGATGCAGGTCCTCACATCTACTACATTTCTTTGCATGTGAGAGTCAGCCCGGTTGGTTTCGTTCTGTTCCTCCAAATAGAGCTCTGCCTTCCCCATCAACAGGGTGGTGTAATAATCTTGTTCCTGCCTGCTGGAGGCAGTTGGCGTGGTCTGACTCTGCTGACAGCTGATCTGTGAGTGGGAAGAAAAGCTGTGGCCAGATGTACAGCCTAGAGGGGCCCCTTCCTGAAAGGAGCCCTTGGAGAAGGCACCCAGCTGCACCCTGGTACTGTGGTCCACTTCCTGTTCCACAGCCCTCCTAGAACTTCCACTAGAAACAAATAAGTGGAGAGGTCTGGAAACAGCTCAGTCAGTCATCTTGAATCCTGGTTAGACTTTCTATAGGTTTTATTGACGTTTAATGTGTCTTCTCTTGCTCTTTCCCCAGAGATATTTAAAAAATAAAGATTTGGAGTCGTTAAAGGCGTCTGCAAAATCCCAGTTTAACCAGGTGAGACAGAAACACTGCTGAGGCATTGCAAACGGTGAATGACAAAGTGTGTATTAAGGCATGTGCAGGCAGAGGAGGGTAGAAGAGCAGTTTTCATAGCTAAGTCAGTGCATGAGCATGTCTTGTCTCATGACAAGAGAGGGCAGCACTGAACTGACATACACTTGTCTGTCTTTAGGAAATCATGGAAATTATCTGCAGGCCTGATGGAAGCTTGAAGTCTCTGCTTACAAAGTTTCTTGGTGAGGAGCAGCAGTCAGAGCTCATCCGAGTGCTGAACATGCAGGAGGATGATGTGGCACTGCTGGCAGCTGGTGAACATAAGCGAGTGGTAGGAAGCGTTTCTTGAGTGGCTGTGTGAGCTGAATATTGCTCATGATGGCTCTGATATTATCTGTCCTTAGTCTAATTCTTCTTATTATTAAAATAGGTCATCATCTAATTCTGTTTCTCTGGAGCTGAAGCTATAGCAACAGCAAATAATGCATGAAATGTACCTACTGCTTTTACTGCCTCCAGTCAAATTCTGGGGAGAACTCGTAAGTTAAATGAAGGCTAGCGTATAAGACAGGAACAACTTGGTGCCTCCTTTTCTCTCACATCAATTTAATTTTTGAAGCATCAAACAGATGGGAAAACAAGGTCAGCTGAGTGACTTTTGTCTCCCATAAACAGATGAGGAGAGTGAAGCACAGCTGCTTATTATCAGCAGTGATGGGAGATTCTGTCCCTACTGCCCTCTGCATCCTTGCCGGCAGACATTGCCTTCCAAGCACTGGTTTGTGGCAAGGTGTTGTGCTTTGCTTTATAGCTAACACTTTGTCATGTTCTCTTTCTGTGCCTTCATTTCTCTGTCCTCAAAGTGTGGATCTTACCTGTGCTCCCCCAGTTAATCCACACTTGTGCAGAGCTTGAGGCTAGTGTAGGAGAGTCCTGTGAAGATGGAACATTTGGAAAAAAAATGGGTTTTGCAGCTCCTTACTTGCCTTTCTTTGTCAAACCCTGGAGCTGCTGTGACCTCAGGGGGAAGGCACTATCTTTTAGGAGACAAGGCAAAAATGTTTAAGGCAACAATACATTACAACCGATGCTGTCTGATAGTACCTTTATGAAACAGCCAGTGTTTGAGTGACTTCCCTGTAAGTAAAATTGCCCTGTCTCATTCTCTCCCTTCTCTTTTGCAGTGCTCTGCATTAGGAAGCCTACGGTTGGAGAGTGCTGACCTCCTCGAGGCAGCTGGGCTGGTGCTCCGTGATCCTAGGACTTTTCACTTTCTGTGGGTGGTGGATTTTCCACTTTTCCTCCCCAAAGAGGAGAATCCCACTGAACTGGAATCTGCTCATCACCCCTTCACTGCCCCTCATCCTTCAGATGCCAGCCTCCTCTATTCTGATCCCACAAAGGTAACTAGCTTCATGCCTGCCACACTGGCTCTTTCACAGCTGTGTGTCCAGGAAAACTGGGCAAGTAGCATTATTCTTACTGTGAAAAGGAATGTTGTTTCATGGAACTGACTGCCTGTTGTGTGTATCTCTTTGGAAGAGATGGCTTCCAGACTCCTGAGTGACAAATATCCATGTGTGCCCCTACCAGTCCATGCCTGCAGCAGGACTGGTGCCTGAAGGGCAAGATACCACAGAGAGCAGTGTTGGAGTATGTCATGGCTTTGCTCCCAGTGTCTTTGCCATCTGCGTGCGAGTTGTTGGATACAGCTGTGCCCCAGCCTTGCTGATGCGCCCGGTCATTTCTTTCTGCAGGTCCGTAGCCAACACTATGACCTTGTGCTGAATGGCAGTGAAGTTGGAGGTGGCTCCATCAGAATTCACAGCGCAGAACAACAGCGTTTTGTGCTCGAGAAAGTGCTGAAGGTAACACCTACAAATGTCTCTAACATTCTCTTGTAGATGCTTTTCAAATTCTGAAAGAAACACTCATGTCCTTCTCGGATAAAGAAACATAACTCCCAGCCCTGATTAATGGCTGGCTTTATCATACCTTCATCTTACGTTGCTTGTTTGTCCAGTGACACTTATGTAATTTTGCAGGAGGATTCTGAGGTGCTTTCCCATCTGCTTGAGGCTTTGGAGTTTGGAGCTCCACCTCATGGAGGAATTGCTTTAGGTAAGTGCTCTTTAGCTCTCCAGGGTGACGGTGTCTTGTGACTTTTTTCTGGCGTATTAGATCCCAGGAACAAGCGTCACGCTTGTTAGCAAAAGCCTTGTCTCCTCCTGACAGAGGTGGCTGTTTGGTGTTGCTATTTGGTACCACCGCCATGGGTAACACAGTGCTTCCATCTCTGTAGCTGTTTTGGAGAAGACAACAGGTCTTGTCACCGGGTGCAGAATGTTTTGGTGTTCCTCTCCGCTGTCATGGTGTGACTTTGTTCTTATGCAAGGACCAAATCACCTGTTGGTGGCTCCAGGTGTGATCCTTACCTGCCGTTCCACACACAGTGTATTCATTAACATTACACCACCTTTCTCCTCATTCCCACACAGCCAGAACAGGATCCCCGCAGTGTGTGCCCAGAGGCCCAGGACAGCACAGTACTTTGTGTTTCCTGCCCTGGGTCACTGCTCACCAAAGCAAACAACCCCAAAGCTAGTGTTTTAACCTGTGGTCTTCCAGCAGTACTTCCTTTCATCTAGTCACCCAGAGGCTCTTCTTTTTGAATTGCTCCTAGTTATAATCCTTGAACTGTCTGACCAAGAGCTTTGAGCAGTTAAGCAGAGCCCTGATAGTGTTCCTGCAACTTAACTGCCCTGGCTTGTTATGCTGTCTTTGCAAAGCCGCTGTGTCTTGGAGTCCTTGATAAGCCACAGAGTTTTTTTGCAATATTGAAAATCTTTATTTTGCTCAGCATTTCTGCTCTTTAGGTGAGTTTGTTTATCTGCTGCTGGCTGGGATTATTTTTTTTTTCCCTCTTACTTGATTCAGTTTTATTCTTCAAGCTCAGTAATGTTATCTACTCCCATCTTTCTGTTTTTTCTAAATCAGAGGGAGTAATATAGGGCCATAGCTCAAGTGGTTCACTAGTTTGTTTTCTGCTTCTAGGACTTGACAGGCTGATCTCGCTCGTCGTTGATGCTCCAAGTATCAGAGATGTCATTGCTTTCCCTAAATCCTTCAGGGGACGGGACCTGATGGGCAATGCTCCAGACTATGTCGCTCCAGAAGAACTAGAGCCATATCACATCCAAGTTTCCTGGCCTCTTGAAGAAAAAGAGGCAAAGAAAAACTGACTTCAAAGCTAGTGATGTGAGCTGATCTGCTTAACCAGAGGTGGTTACAAGTTCTAAATACTAGAATTCAGTTCAGAAAACACCAACTGTTACAGGAGGGCAGGAGAGCAGTACAACCTGCTGTACTATGGGAGTTTCAGGGTTGAATGGGAAATAGATATGAGGGCTCCCTGATAGCAATTCACCTTTGGGTTGGTCGTGGGAAGGAGAAGCAGAAAAGCAATAGAAAGGAACGTAATTTTAGCACAGGATATTGAGACTCTGGCTTTGGGGTGTCGTACTGGAGGGAAGATGGATCTATTTTTTTCACTCCCCCTTTTTTGTATGTCCCTTGTAAAGTGTTTCTCCTATTTGGAGGAGGTAGTGTCAGCTTCCCTGGCAGGATGGTTTGCGTTCCTGATGGTCACTGAATCTGTTAGCTGAGAACTGGTATGATAGAGCAGTGCTGGGTTGGGCCAAGAGCTCTGGGCATTGCACAGCAAAACTTCTGCAGAGCCAGCAGCTTGTCTCGTGTTGGAGGGTACAAGGTCGTCTAGAACCTGCTACAGGGTGTTCGTATTCAGCTGTACTCTCCCTTCAAAGAGGGAGAGAAGCGTTCACAGTGGTTGTGCTGGTTGTCCTCTTAATATGTGTTAAAGAAGTGATGATCTGTCTTTGGGGCCTGTGGTCCTGGTGCTTTTCAGCACACTGATCCTCAAGTTTGTATGTCTGTAAATAAAGTTTATCTGGCGATGTGGTTCTGATTGAGCTTGGCTTTAGGCTTTCTCTACAAGAGCAAGCTGCCAGTTTTTCTTTGACCCCTGATCCTTCCAGGAGATGACAAGAAACCTGTGCCAGCGTAGCAGGATTGCCAATCTGTGAATTCTGTGTGGTCCTGCAAGCCTGCTGCTACAGTGGTGAGTGATGCAGCAGCAAGTTCCTCACAAGCAGCTGTCTGTCCATCCCTGTCCCACACCAGAGCAGCCACGGTGCAGACTCTGTGAGCAGAGCACAAGCTCTAGCAGCGTCCTACCAGACCAAGCCACTTGGCTCTGCTGTGTAGTGTACAGCATGCCCTCTGCAGAGGCGTGCCAGTAGGTGTTCCTCGCTCTGCAGTACGTTGGAGAAAGCAGAATTGGTGCGAGGAAAGGAAGGTGAAGGAACTGAGGAAGAGAGAAGGAAGCAATTACCTGAATTAACTAGGAGGATGGTGCAAAGGAAGAAAAGGGAAAGCGACTGTGTCCCAGCTGGGAAGGACAGCAGGGAGGCATCTGCCAGAGGAAGTGCACAAGGAGGGAAGGAAGACTGCAGTTCTTGTCTGAGCCGATACTGAACTCCAGTGTCTGCAGAAGATTCCATCTTGCAGATTCTAACAGATTCTGGGCTGCTCCAAGGGTAATTGGCTAATTCAGTCTGTACGTTGTGGGATGACATTCCATGGTGGTGCACATTGGGGATGTTTATAAATACAGGACTGTCCTGTTGAACAGTGAGGGAGGTGACTCTTCTTCTTAAGGCTGGGGGTTTTTTTTGTGACTACTTTATACCAGCTAAAAGTACCATCCATGGACAAGTAACAGTAGAGCTGACTTGCTGTTGCTTTGCAAATTATATGATGGAGTTGTGTGTAAAAGAAAACTTAAATCCTTTCTTATCTCGTATTAGGATTGTTACTGTCAGTCTTGGAGCGTGGTTAAATACTGTATAAAAAAACCCCACAACATAATCCTGGCTTTATATTTACATTCCTTCTAGCCAAACACTGAATTCCTGAGCTTTTTCCTTGTATGAGCTATTCATTCTGGAAATTAATTCACCTTTGTTTTACTTTTTTTTTTTCTTAGCAGAAGCTGTGGGGAGTGAGGATCAGTTTTCAGAGAGAAGCTGAGCTGAGAATTGGATCCCTAGTCAGATCCACATTAAAAAACAATTTTTAAATTTTTGTTACTTTTGCAGAGAGTCACCTTGTGAGAGTTACACCTGATGTTTTTGTTCCCTTAACTTGCAAGTGGTTACACTACGATGCTATATGTTATATTCAGACTGTTTTTTTAGAAGATGCTGGGATTTGTTATTTAGTTTCTTTACTAATAGCGAGATTAAGATTTGTATGGAATTTGCTTGAGGATCATCTGTGTTCCTAAATGTTGGAGGTTTCTTTGAGAATGTGGAATCACAGAAAATAATGGTAATTCTGGAAAGGTCTTCACTCCCCAGACTGTTACACAGAGTAACTGTAAACACAATGTGCTGAACTCTTTGAATTGTGAAATTAAGGGCACTGTGTCATTTCTGTGCTGCTCTTGTGAGACCCCCTGCAGTCCTGTGTCCAGCTTGGGGGTCCCCAGGACAGGAAAGACATGGAGCTGCTGGAGCGAGGCCAGAGGAGGCCACAGAGTTGATCCACGGGCTGGAGCCCCTCTGCTCCGAGGACAGGCTGAGGGAGTTGGGCTTGTTCAGCCCGGAGAAGAGAAGGCTGCGGGGAGACCTAATTGCAGCCTTCCAGTCCCTGCAGGGGCTGCAGGAAAGCTGGAGAGGGGCTGGTTCCAGGGCAGGGAGGGACAGGACAAGGGGGATGGGTTTAAACTAAAAGAGGGGAGATTGAGATGAGATATTAGGAATAAATTCTTTACTGTGAGGATGGTGGTGTGCACAGGGTGCCCAGAGAAGCTGTGGCTGCCCCTGGATCCCTGGCAGTGCCCAAGGCCAGGCTGGATGGGGCTTTGGGCACCCTGGGCTGGTGGGGGGTGTCCCTGCCCATGGCAGGGGGGTGGAACTAAATGGGCTTTGAGGTCCCTTCCAACCCAAACCAGTCATGATCCTGTTTGATTTGTAGCTTTTTGCAAAGGCAAATGCATCTGAAGAGTCCCAATTCTTTAAATTAGAATTATCATCAAGCATTCAAAGGGTAACTGATGCTCTAAGAGGCTTAGGCAGAAATCTAACACTGCCTGGAACGTTCTTCTTGAGAGCACTTGTTAAAACATGTGAGCAAGCTGTCTCTGAGGCATACGCATCCCTCTCTTGTGCAAGCTGGTTTGTGTGCTGTTTGTTTACCCACTGCAGTTAGGAGCGTGTGACACAGCTGCGATGAGCCACAGCGGGGCGAGGAACAAAAAAAAGCAGCAAAACATGTCATCCGAGCTGCTGCAGTCCTGCCACAATTAGGTCAGTGGAAAAGCTGTATCCTAAATTTATGCAAGCCATCTGTCCTCTGATTTGTGAATGAAGGTGGCTTACAATGCGAGCGTGTGAATTTGCCAGCGATGGTGTGAATGCTGCCGCAGAGACGACGTTAATCGTGTTGTTTGCCACAGAGCATTGTGTAAGGTCTCACTTGGGCTTGTGGAAGCCTCATCTCCAGAAAGCCCCTGCTAAACCGCAGTCCAGTTGGCATACTTGGCTCCACGGTTTGGTACCAGCATGAGTAGACAGACATTACAAGGAGATATATGGAGACAAACCTCTGGAGAAATGGTGCCAGGTCAGCTGCGCTAGAAGATGCAAAGTCCTGCACTCCTCCTCTGTTAGGACTCTAAGTAACGTTTCGTTAGAGGTGCGGTGTGTGAGACAAGGTTGGTGAAGCTGGATTGCTGCGTGGGTTGGGGTGTGTTGGTTTTACTTTTCCCCCTTCCTCACGCGGAAGAGACATCCGTGGGATGTGAACGTTAGGGTGGGGGGTAGGACTGTCCAAGGAGTGTTCTTGCAGAAGCTGGAGCTGTATGTGAGGCCTCTGTACTCCTGTAACCCCCCGGCTTGCTGATTTTCTGAACACACACACTGGTAAAACGGAGAGGCAGTTTATTCCCCACCTGTAGAGGAGCTGGCTCTGTGCATGTTTCAACAGATTTGACTGAAGTAACCCTCTAGTAAGTTTATACTACCCTTTTGGAACATCAGAGATAAGTTTCTGGTGTGTTTCAGTATTTTTCCCTCTTCCACAACAGGGCTGTAGCGTGCTGGTGGGATTCTCAGCAGCTGAAATGTATTGATTTTCTGGTGATTTTTGTATTTCTGAAAAGTTTTCAAACCTATGCAGAATATTTCAGGTTGGGCCAAGCTGGGGAGAGATGGCAGCGTTTGATTTCAACCATCCCAGATGGCTTGAGTGAGTTTGGCTGCGAGGGTTTTGTACAAGCTGTGGTAAGGTCAGGAACTGTTCTGGGAACTCGGGCTGGGGTTTACTGGGGTGCTGTGCCGGTACGTGTCTCTCCAGAGCGAGCTAAATCACGGCACAGCTTCACAGCAGCGTTGTGTAAGCCCATGCTGCTGCACCCAGAGGTTCAGGGTGCTGATTGATTTCCAGTTCTGTTGAAAACAGACTGTATGAAAATATTTAATTTGTAACAAGTCAGCAGAAATTTTCAGAGAATGGCTCCAGCTGTTTGCGGCTGGATTCGTACCCACTACTTACCCCGTGGGGAAAAGGTGAGAATTACTGCTCTGTACTGTCGCTCTCCTGTAGCCCGAGTCTGACAGAAGGACATTTGTGTATCATTTTTGTCCCCTTGGAGAGCACGAGGACCTTAGCTCAGGCCTGATGTGAGTAAAGACTTTGAACATGAGCCAGCAGTGTGCCCAGGCTGCCAGGAAGGGCAACCGTGTCCTGGGGGGCACCAAGCCCGGCATGGCCAGGGGGGCCAGGGATGGGATGGTCCCACTCTGCCCTGCGCTGGGGCGGCCTCACCTCCAGTGCTGGGGGCAGGTTTGGGCGCCACAGCACAAAAAGGGCATAAAACTGTTGGAGTGTCCAGAGGAGGGAACAAAGGTGGGGAAGGGTCTCGAGGGGCAGATGTGTGAGGAGAGGCTGAAGTCCCTTGGTTTGTTCAGCCTGGAGAAGAGGAGGCTGGGGGCAGAGCTCATGGCAGCCTACAGCTTCCTCCCGAGGGGGAGCCAAGGGACAGGCGCTGATCTCCTCCCTCTGGTGCCCAGCGACAGAACCCCAGGGAACGGCCTGGAGCTGCCCCAGGGGAGGGTTAGGGTGGGGATCAGGAGAAGGTTCTTCCCCCAGAGGGTGGTGGGGCCCTGGCACAGGCTCCCCAGGGCAGTGGTCACCGCAATGAGCTTGGTTGAGTTCAAACAGCGTGTGGCCAACGCTCTCAGTCATCTGCTCTGATGGGGCTGGGCCTGTGTGGAGCCAGGAGTTGGACTCAATGGTCCTTGTGGGTCCCTTCCAACTGGGGATATTCTGTGATTCTATGACTCTTAGTGCTGTGGAAGCCAGAGGACGTTACTTGGGGGTACCAAACTATTCCTGGAGCTAGATCATATGCTAGACCCAGTTTTGCCGCACGTGAGCGGGAGGTGATGCTTTGTGTGCTCGAGTGGCCAGTCTCCAACCTGCAGCTCTCAACCCATGGCTGCTGCTCTGGATTTCACACCCATGTCCTGCCGGGAGGAATGGAGCAGGCATGGTGTTGGGTGATGATGTAAGAGCTGAAGGTTAAGGAGAGTTTATTCTCCCAAATGTAAAGGTTTCTATTTCCCCACATACAGAGTTTATACCTTTAGCTGCTTGCACAGTGATGTGTTTTGACCCCACTCGCTGCTTGCCGGCGTCCGGTGAGGGTGCTCAGTGCGTTCTTTGGCCCCTGTGTTGTCTAAGCTTTTTCTGCTGCTGTTGACTGACAGCTACCTACACGGGGCATTTCCATCTGGTACGTTTAAGCTTCGCATGACTTCACCTCTGCATCTTTGGGCTCTTATTTTAGGCTTGTGTTGTAGTTTGGGCTGTTGTGTTTTTTTTTCCAAAGCATTGTTTTCTGTAATTAACAAATGTTGATTCCATGCAGTCACCAGCTGCACCAGCCAGTGTTACAGCAGAGCTCCGTGACGGATGGATTCAGCCTGGATTGCTCATGTTTGCCTCTAGTAATCCATCAGGCTCCAGCTTTCTTCTTATGCTTTGATAGCCTTTGTGTTTGCTGTAATGCTAAGGTAGAGTTGAAGAACTATCCATAGTTCTCCCACGAACCTGACCATATTTTAAATGTATGCCTGTAGCAGTGAGTTCTGCTGTTAAATTAGGTGCTATTCTAAAAATCACAGAATTGGAGAATTGGTAGGGGTTGGAAGGGACCTGTAGAGACCATCGAGTCCGGCCCCCCTGCCAAAGCAGGTGCCCTACACTGGGCTGCACAGGATGGCATCCAGATGGGTCTTGAATATCTCCAAAGATGGAGACTCCACAACCTCTCTGGGCAGCCTGTTCCAGGGCTCCGTCACCTCACCCTGAAGTTCTTTCCCATGTTTGAGTTGAGCTTCCTGTGTTCTAGTTTTTGGCCATTGCCCCTTGTTCTCTCACTACCCACCACTGAAAAGAGTTTGACCTCATCCAATTGCCCCCCACATACTTATAAACACTGATCAGATCCCCTCTCAGCCTTCTCTTCCCTCAGGGCTCACGCCCCCGCCTCACCGGGTAAGGGAAAAAACGATCGGAGTTTTCCTCTTGCTTAATTTAAATCTCTCGTCGTTTCATGAGGTACCTTGCCATTTAGGTTATTAGAAGGAAGGAATGCTGAAATTCCTTCTATTCCACTCATTTCCCAAACTTACATCCTCTGTTTTTCAGTCACGTGTTACTCTTTATCAACCTCCACCTTCTGCTCTGTACCGCATTAAGGTACTAGATAACTTTTTTTTTGGTGCAAAACGTAGTATTAACCACGTACTTAACCAGTTACTATTTAAAAAAATAAAGAAAATAATCAAGATGACGAAGTACCTGAAAAAGAAGGGAGGAAGCTTTGGCAATACTCTGTGCTTTTCCAAGTAGGAGGTGTATACCGAAGGAAACGAGAGAAAAACATTTCTGGGAACCGTTAGGACAAGGGGCATCTGCAGCAGCAGTTCTCTGAAACACCATCAGCGTAGTGTTGGGGTTGGTTTTTTTTAGGGTGATGGATTTGAAACAGTCAGTCCTGAGAATTTTGCTTGTTTGCTTGGCAATTTGAAGAGAATTGTAGATGAAGGCTTCGGCTCTTTGATGGCATCCCTTGAAATGCAGGCTCCTCATTTGTCATCTATTCAATTTTTCTTGTCGTTAGATCTTTATCTGTGTGTAAAGAAAAAGGTTTGGTAAAAGAAAAACCTTAATGTAGCTGGTTTTTGATTTATCTTTCTTTTTGTGTGGCATGAACAGAGCTGATTTGACAGCAGTTACAGTGCCAGGGCTCTGAGTAGGACGGTACCGAGCGACTGATCCTTCCAAACAGCATCGCTTCATCAGTGTCCAGGGGAAAATGGGCACGATGTGTCTCAGGGGCGACGCAGCCCCCGCTAACTGCGGAATGCTGGTTCTTGTGGCTCTGTACATACTAATGGGGTGGGTGGGTGACAGGCCGGCTAGCTCGAGGTCACACGGAATAGGTGCCAGGAATATTGTAACAGCTCGCATAAAAAGCTAACTCATCTCTGACCTCCCATGCTTCTTTGTAAGTGAGGAAAAAAAAAAAGGCTGGAGTTTAAATGAAAAGTCCTATGTCATAGTAAAAGTTTAAAAAAAGCAATTATGGAAGGGAAGAGCTTGATTTGGATGTTTACGATGTCTTCTAAAAATCCCGAGAATGCTTTAAATAGAATTTAAAGTGAAAAGATATAAACCCGTGAATTCTCGTTTCATATTTTCACTGTGAATATCATAGAACTAAAGACAGATCCAGCAAATCCCTGGCGAATGTTTGGGGGGGAGATTCTTTTAATGGGAGGGGCTGTTGAAGGAGTAGCTGCTGCCCAAGCGTTCGGGTAGAGCTTGGTCCTGTGCATTTCCATGGCAGCTGTGCTAAAATTATGCTCCTGTTGAGGGATATTAGTTTTTTAATGTAAATAAGTTAATAATAATAGCTCACTGGTTTTAATGCAGTTGCAGGAGGCACGTGAAGAAAATATCTGGCGTGCTGTTGCTGATTTCATTTGTGGAAGATAAATAGTAATGAATATAAACACCCATTAAATGCAGACTCACCAGTTAAATAACTGTAATGACTAAATTAATACACAGAGAGGTACTTTGTAGTCAGGATGACATTCGTGGAATGATACTCTCTGGAAGGCAATTTTTGCGAGTTTATCATTTTATGAACGTTACCCGAACAACCTTCCGTTTCAACCCATGTGGCGAGTCTGCAGACCTTCTCCTTCGTGTCAAGGTCGTTTCCATCCCTCCCCTTCCTGCTCCTCGCTGCTGCCTCCGCAGTGCTGACCAAAGCGCTTGAGGGATGCTTGGTGAGCAGCCCTTCGTTACTTCAGCTAGGACCAGGTTTGGGATCCGGCACGCCGCGTGGCCTCGTGAACGGCTGCTGCAGCTCAGATGAGGAATAGGAATGAGTAAGGTTTGGGGAATATCGGATTGAGGACTCCTTAAGCTGACTTGGAGTAAAATAATGTGCGGTTTACTCCTGCTGCCATCTCGTGGCTCCTGCTCTGAAAGCTTTAAAAATACTGGAAATTGTCAAAATAATCAGAGTCTGTCAGGAAATACTGAAGCTGTTCTTTAAATAGCCAGTGACACAGATTTTTGTACGCTTTCCGAGGAGTTACTTCCCTTTGAAATCATAAAATGGACTGCTATTTTTTTTTTCCCCTTAGCCTTTCATGGTAGTGTGAACTAGAAGCTGTATTTGTACAGTGTGTGTTTATCTTCTGTGACACTGGGCATCTTACTGTGGAGAACAGACATCACGTAGTGCACAGTTATAGACACTTTTGTGCGTTTTAACAAATTCATAAACAGAATATGGCATTTCACATGGAAGCTGGTTTGTAGCGTTCACTTATTTATTAAGTATGCCTGGAGGGTAAGTAAAATGGAGGAGGAGAAGCCTCACCAGAGTCTGGGGAAGGCTGTGTCCACCCCTGTGTCATGAGAGAAGAAACAACGAGGGCGATCAGGAGGGCGAGTTGTTTAACTCGCCTTGATTTCAGCAGTCAGGACTCGAGCATGATGCTGCTGAACACTAGGATGTTTCTAATTGAGCTTAATAATTTCATGACCTCTTTGGCAGCTCTTGCGTTTCACTTGACCTTGCTTTTGACCTGCTGTAGGCTTGTTTTGGTCTGTTTTGAGCTAGGATTGCTCATGCTAATGGCTCAGATCTCTGCAAACGACTCCCTCCCATTCTCTCAGGCCCTGATGCAGGCACGGGCGAAGGTTTCGGGATGCAGTGCCTCCGGGCAGCACCCTGGGCTTATCCACATCTGTTTCCAGAAGGCTCTGAGACTCCCCAAACGGTGACCACTTCACCATTGGCCACTTAGAACCTTCAGCGTAATGTTTGCTAGGTGGTGCGTTGGACCGCGCTGCGTACCGTGCGTGCCCAAATGAGACATGATTTATTTTATTTATTCCAGGTTTCTATTTCAGTATTACGGTTGCTTTTTCTCCAGGTTGCCCAGTTCAGAGCTTGCCCCTTGAGCAAAGGGAGCGAGCCTTTGGTGACAGTAACCTGAAGTGCCAGGGCTAAATGAATAACCGTAATTCTCCCTTTCTAACTGTGGGATTGCTTTATATCTCTAGGCTTGCAGGACAAATGCTTTTGGCTTCATCGTGATCCCTTAAAGGTAAGAAATACTTGCTATGGCTGTGACAACCCTTCCTTTCAGCAGTCCCAGTAAGCAGGTCAGCACTTTCCTTGGTCCTCACGCTATTAACGTGCATGTGGGGTAACTGTGGGAACAGAAAAATCTATTGAAAAAATGTCCAGAAGGCCAAAATGTTTAATGTTTTACCTTTTTCATACTAGTCGTCGTTAAAAAGTATGAGAAAAGGAAGCACTAACTAGCACTACGGGGGATAATGGCAAATAGTGCCAGAATTGCTTAGAACAGAGGAAAAAAAATGACATTTAAGGGAGGTCTTGGGAAATGAGGTGGTCTTAAGCCACCTGGGTGTGAGGAATTTTATTAGAAAGCTAGCTGAAGTGATTTCAGAATCATTTGTGTTGGGTTTTGGTGAATTATGGTGGATAGATGAGGCTGCTGTAGATCACACGGTACCTCTCTCTAGAAGGAATACAAAGAGGACCCGGACAATTACAGATCAGTTTAATTTTCATTTATGGAAGGGGAAAAAATTGAAACAAAAGCAGTCTGAAAGATGTTGGACAGGTAAACCATGTGTTTTTTGAAGGAAAGTCTTAAACCAAAGTGATATCATCTTATGACAAGATTAAAAGGCCCTGTTTCTAGGGGAGAGGTGGGATGTGACTACGCCAAAAAGACTTGGTGTATTGTCATATCTAACATGGTTCTAGATGAAACTGGGAACAAAATGGTTGGATGATGGTACTCGGGGTGGGGAATGAAATTAAATGTGTTATTTTTCAGGTGCCTGTCCCAGGCGTGTTTCTTTCGATCTTGGATGAGGAATAGAAAATGTAGTTTCATATATTCATTAACAAACTGGTCTAAATTTGGAGAATCTATAGGTGTTGGGAGAGGGATGTGGCTGGGCTTGAAACCTTGACAAATGGAGAAATGGTCACAGGAGTACTGGGATGCTATGTGATACAGATAAATGCAAGTTGCTGTATTTAGGAGGAAGAATCCAGCAGCAGACGACCGGCTGTTCCGACAGCAGAAACTGCTGCTGTTTATAGTGGGTCACGAGCTAAACATGAGCCAACAAGCTTGTCCTGTTGTGAAAAAGCAAATACCACGCTGGGGTGTAAGCAGTCACGCAGACAGCAAGACACGCATCGCCGTCTCTTCGCTCTGCCCAGCGTGGTGTGGTCTTGGCTACAACCCCTGATCTTGGGGGCTGGAGCCGTGCCCTTGGAGAGAACCTGCATGCTGCCGTGATTCCCAGTCTGCGCCGCTGGGCCGGCAGCGAGCAGCGCCGTTCGCCTGCTGCCTCGCGACTCGGGTGCCAGACGGTTCTCTGTGATACGGAAAAGCTGTTTCCTCCTGTCCGCAAGCCGGGGAGGCAGAGACTGTTGTGAGAGTGGACTGGGTGGACAAACTGGGTTGTCTTTTGGTGTCTCATGTGGTGCTGTGCTGAAGCCTGATTCCTGAGCCGTGCAGAGTTGACCTGTTACGCTGGTGGGTTTTGACAGTTAGTTCTACGTTTGGCCGCTCTGTCTTGCTTAGTGGCTGTTGGTGTTTTCCAGGAGGGAGAAATACTGAGACTCAAGTAGCTCTGAAAGCCCATTCTTGTATTTTTTTTTGCTTAATCTCATTGCATATTTCTCTCAGATTTAATCTTGCACACCCGGTGGACGATCATGTTCCCCAGACTGTGTTTTTTTGAAGAGCAGAGGAGCTATTTACGTCGTACCTCTGTCGCAGATTCCGGGTGCTGCCTGAAGTCCACGGAACTCCTGGAACTGGCACCCACGCTGCCTTTGCAGGCAGTCTGAGCTCAGGATCGTCTGAGTCTGGATCAACTTGACTTGCCCATGCAGCTGTGGGGACTCAGAAACATCTTGTCTGCCTGCTGTCAGGCAGATGGTGCCTTTGCAAAGGCAGATGACACAAAACCCCTCTCTGTGGGTCACCTTGTTTGGACATCCTTAGTCACACGTAAGGAGACCGCAAGCAGGAGATGCACAACTCAGCTAATAGATATAGCTTTGTCTTTAAAACACAGTGAGAACAGGTAGGTTTTAACAAGCCACTAGACCAAGTGTTAGTCCAAGCTGCTAGACCAGGCATTAGTATGCTTCTAACCTAAGAAGGTCCTCTCCCTAAGACATCCGAAGAGTCCAGGCATTGCCAGGAGCAGAAAGGTTGGTTTCTAATGCTCCCTGCAGCAGATCCTTAACAGCGCTCAGTTGCTGTCCCTGCCTCTGTGTTTCATAGAATCATAGAATGGCTTGGGCTGGAAGGGACCTTAAAAGATCACCTGGTTTCAACCCCCTGCCACCCACTAGATCGGGTTGCCCAAAGCCCCATCCACCTTGGCCTTGCACACTGCCAGGGATGGGGCAGCCACAACCTCTCTGGGCACCCTGTGCCAGGGCCTCACCACCCTCACAGTAAAGGATTTCTTCCTAATATCTAATTTAAATCTCCCCTCTTTTCATTTAAAACCATTGCCCTTTGTCTTATCATTATCTACCTGAGTAGAGAGTCCCTCTCCATCCTTTTATAAGACCTCTTTAAGTATTGAAAGGCGGCAATGAGGTCTTCCCGGAGCCTTCTCTTCTCCAGGCTGAACATCCCCAGCTCGCTCAGCCTTTCTCATAGCAGAGAGGCTCCAGCCCTCTGATCATCTTCATGGCCTCCTCTGGACTTATTCTAAAATTTTCTTTAGAATTTTCAATATTGATGTTTTTCCCCTTGAATCTTTGAGCTACTGACTTTCCCTGCTGCAACAATCCTATAACTTTGTCTTGTCTGGCTTCCAACTCATGGCTACTTAGAAGAGACTTTCTGCCGCCTCACAGCATGGCTCTAGGTTCTGCTGGGCTGCAGTGATAGAAATCTGAAAGAGGAATTAACCTGCAGATACTCAGAGCTGGCATGTGGTTTTCCAGGCATGGAAGCCAGTTCTCAGGGTCAAAATGGCTGGATTGCATTTATGTATCTTGGCCAGTGTCATGAGAGCATCTAAATGCAACAGCCTGGGCACTGGAGAGGGATGACTTGGTTCCTGGGCCTCTTTGCCAAGTGGTATTTGGGTCACACCATCTTCCACAGCGGGTGAAGACACGCACGTCTCCCCTCCGCGTGCACCACTCTTTAAATAGGTGCTCAGCAGTTTTCCCACATGTCAGTTTAGCAGCGCGAGGGCTCAGCAAACAGCAACAGATGGGAAGTCCCCTCTTGTTCTGCGCCACAAGGCCAGAACACGACTCCAAAAGGCGTTTTGCGGAGCCGCTGCTCGCAGCGGGTTAGTTTGAGCGAGCGGTGAGCTACAGCCAGAGGAGATGGGAGCACAACGTGGATGTTGTTATATGCTTCTCAGCTGTGATTACGAAGGAGCGTTGGGAGATGATGGCTCACCTCTGAGCTCTGTGTGCAGCAAGGGGAAACGCACAATTAGTAGCAGTTTTTTCTTCTCCAGACTTTTTTTTCTCCAGAAATGCTTTACTGGAGTGTTGCTCCCAGGGGCATTTACTTTAGAAGAGAGAGGTTATCTCAAGAGTCCTTTCCCAAAAGAGTTCTCTGTTATGTGATGCTTTAACAAGAAATACCTTCTCTGGAGACTCTGCTCTCCCTCAGGAGATTAACCTGTTTGGCAGAGCTTTTCCTTGCGTGTTCCAAAAATTGTTTTCTGTCTGTTTCTTTGAAGATATCGGTTGTAGCCCCCCAGTCGGTCGGTGCCCTGTGACAGGGTGGTCTCCCTTACCTCCCAGGCTGGACTCGAGGCACACAGAAGGTGCGATACAGTCGTGCTGCCTTTGTCCAGCACTGCCCCTGGCCTGGGCTCTGCTTGCAGACATTCAAAGCTCTGGGTCACCGTCCTTTCGGGAAGTCTCCTTCCCTGCTGCTTTCAGGTAGGTGTCTAGAAACATGGCCCCAGGATTGGGGAGTTGTGGAACTAGAGGCTCAACAAGCATCTGAAACTCTGCGCTTTTTCCCATGGGAGGGAATTTGCCTTTTTTGCCATTTGCAAGCCCAGTTTAGCCAATGAGGGGCTTTCCCAGGGTCACAGCTTCAAAGCCAGACGAGTAGCAGTATCGTGCTGCTTCCCACCAGTGCCAGCACTGCCTCATGATGGTTTCTGGAGCTAAAAGACCTCTTGGGGTGTGGGACATCTGAAAAACACCCGAGGGACTAGCACTGAGGCTTATATTTCCGAGGCTGGATGTTGCTGGATTCACAACCTGGGTTAAGCAGGGCAGGATACGTGTGTGAAGGGAAGGGGAGAGAATTGTTGGAGTGCTGGTGAAGCTGCCTGCCCCTGCAGGGACCAGGGCTCCCAAGGTGGATCCGAGCCATCAGACTTTACAGCCAGGACAAGTGCTAATTTCAGTAGCGGCGCTGCTCCGTCTGCTTGCTTTGAAAGATGCTCGGGTTTTGTTTATGCACAAGGGAGTTGTGTTCTGTGAGCGCCCCATCCACCACGGGGGATGTCTCTGTGAGCAAAGGGCCAGCACTAATGCCATCCTGCACGGCTGTGAATGAATTTGCACTTTATTCAGTGCTCTCCACCCCCGCTGAGCCCAGAGCCCTGCACCGTTCACAGGCGTGCAGAGACGCTGCCATTTGCAGCCGGGCTTCCGCATCCCAGTGCCTCTAATCCTGGACAAAACCCAGGCTGGGGAGCAGCAGATGCAACAAGACCTCTATTCTTAGCTTGGAAAGCCTCAAAGCCAGTTCTCCAGGGTGTAGGGCAATGAATATGCAGTTGCTGGAGCTCTCGACAAAGCTGACTGAATAGCAGCGTTTGTCGTTAGCCCTGAACATACACTCCTCTCCCGTTGGATCCGTAGCCTTCGCTGCAGCTTTTTGGTTACATAAATATGGCCTATTTTCCCCTCACAAATTAACATCTTGCTTGCTAAGTTTAGGCTTTCGCACGCGTACAAAACAAACCCTCTGCTTTTTCACACGCAGCTGGAAATCCTGGCTCCCCCCGGGGCGAAGCCGTCCCTGCCCCTATAAACCCTTCCCGGTGGTGACGGACAGCGGCGCTGACAGTGTCCCCTTGCAAGTGGCACGACTCTGCGAAGTCTTGGACACGGCATTGCAAATCATCCGAGGTGCCTTGTCTTTTTTTCCCCCCCCCGGGGAAAGTCAGATCCCAGCCACAATGTGAGGATGCTGGAGGGTCTGCCTTCCAGGCAGGCTGCACAGCGTCCTGGAGGCTGGAAAGCTGGCTGTGTGCTTTGGGGCACGGACCAGATGGCTTCTCGCTCCCCAGAAGATGCTGATGTGGGTATAATTTTTTTTCCCCAAAGATGGTTTTCCCCCACCCCCTGGAGCGTACTGGGAGGTCGCACTGCTGTATATCTGCATTAAAACCAGCGCTACAGGGAATGGATGTCATTCAGAAATCTCCCAGCCCTGGGGTGTAAGAAAGCTGACTTACATCCCCCGAGACTCTGGGCAATACCTCAGCAATACAGATGCACAGGGCTGGGCACTGATTCCTGCACCCCCCCTTGCAGTGGTGTATCTCCCTATTCCAGCTCCCCAGTGCTACTGGGGTCTCTCCAGGGCGCAATGGCCAGGATCATGATGCAGCATCAAATCTCACCTTTTTACTCCTTTTGCGGGGGAATTAAGGATACCTGGTTGTAAGACCCCAAACCATCATCCCCTGGGCCAAAGTACCTGCTGCTGCAGTCAAAGCCAGCTGTAGCTACGGATCCACACCGAGACCTTCTCCATCCCAGGGCTGATGGCATGCTGTGACTCGAAACGCCTTCTGACAGCTCCTGGCAGTGACCCGTGAGGGGGACGTTTCCTGGAGCTGGGCACCAACGTGCTGAGGCCAGTTGGACAGGCAGGCGGTTGGGGTGCTGGGTTTTGGCTCGGTAGGACTGGGTCCTATCCTGCTCTGCTGTAGACGTGTGTGTGTGTGATCGCGAGTCTTGAAAGCGTATTATGGAATATAGTGACTTAGGGACGGGCCTGACAATGTGGTGCAGTCTCAGGTTAGCTGCTTGGCGACTTGCTGAGTTTGTAATTCAGTGCATCACGCACTGATTTTTATTAAAGGCAGCCGCGTGGCTGAAATCACCAGTGGGAAACCTTAGAGTAGGGAGCTGCGGTAAATGGGTGACCGGGGGCTTTCAGGGGAGGTGTAATACCTTAAACATCTGACTCTGCTTTTATTTTAACCCTCCTGAACTAAACTGAGCACCCCAGGTGAGACCCAACCCCTCTGAGGGGCACATCTCTGCGGCAGAGGAGGGGAGGCTGAAAAAGGTGCTAGGCACAAAGCTCTTCTTTCCTTCCGAGGGTGATGCTTTAGAAAAGCACATTGTAAAAATTGTAAAAATCTGCGGAGTGAGGAATTGGTGCCCCTTTGGGGAGGATTACGCCTACATCTCTGAATCCACGGTGTTCGGGGTCTGTCGTCGCAGCGGATCAGCGGTGTCGGGGACTGCAGGCAGCCCTGCATGCAGCTCTCTGTGCAGCACGCAGATGGGAGGCGTTACGGCTGGAGTGCCTCCCCACACCCTCCAACAGCCCTGCCAGCCTTCGGACCCGGATCGGCATGACCCGGATAACGGGAACGGGGTGGGGGAAGGCTGAGCTTTAAACGCTGCTGGTGCTTTGGGTATGTGCAACCTGCTTTTTCTGTCTGTCTTGATGCAATGTCATCTTTAAAAGCTCCGGGTCAGGCTAGCCCTATGCCATCCCTCTGCGCAGCTGAGGACCACTGGGGCTCGGGCTCGTGTTATGTTCAAAGGAGGAAAGGAAGCAGCGAGGAAAAGCTGAACTCTATCACCGCAATCCCTTCCTGCCCTCTAGTCCAGCTCTTCCTCTCCCAGGTAAAAGCAAACAAAGATGGCAAAGCACCCGGTGCCCAGGCGGTAGTTCTCCTTGCTCCAGCGGTCCGTGAGGCCCTAATCTCTTCCCTGTCCCCTTTCCTCCCGTGCCCCCGCCGGCAGCGGATGCTGGCGAGTTCTCCATGGGCAGCAGCCAGCCTGCAGCAATAATGAGAACAAGGCAGGCAGTGCCATCCTATACAAGCCTCTGCTCCGCATGTGTGCATCTGCAAGAGCTCTCCCGCGCCCTTCTCCCCCTTCCCTCTCCTTCGTAACCCCCCTCCTTCCACCAGCTCTTGTTCTTTGCACAAGATGCAGGGCTAGGGAGCCAGGGAAAGCGGCACGGTGCTGCTGCTCCTCCAGAGATAACTGCACCAGGCTGGGTCCTTTGCCCTCCCTGATGCACCGGGTGTCTGCAGACACCATTCCTCAGGGTCCCAACCAGCCACGTCCATCACGCACCAAAAGCCATGTAACCACCACCCCGCTGCCAGCTGCAAGACAGGTAAGGGTTAGGAGGGCGGTGGTGGGTGATGAAAGGCCCTGTGGTCCTCTGCTCGGTTACCAGCCCCTGCGGGAGGGATTTTCAGTTGCTTCTGCCCCAGTTTTCTGTGGGGAAGGATGGATCTGCAAGAAAGTGGGAGGGGAAGGATGCTGCTCAGATGTCACCCCTATTAATGTCACGGTAGAGCTTCTGCCAGTGCGTTAATCTTCCCATGGCATCTTAGAAATGGTCAAAGGGATACAGACACCACCTTTAATTAGCAGGCAGGGAAAGAGAGCAGCATATTTCCTACATTAACCCCAGCTTAGGCCTGGCTGGGCTGATACAGAAGCAGGACTGGTCCTGGGGTGATCTCCGTTTCAATGGGATTAGTGGTGGGCCTTTGATGCTGGGGGAGAACATCAGCCTGTGCTGATGCCTGTGGCTCTGCCATCTTGCTGTCTCTTCACTTCCCCCACCCTTCGCTGCTGTTGTTATTTGGAAGCGGTGGATTGCATTTCCTTTGAATATTTGCGGCCAGGGTATCCGTGACGCTGTGACTAACACCCGGGCTGAACGCTGGGGCTGAGCTAGTTAAAAATAAGACTAATTGGAGCGAAAGGAGAATGTGTTGGAGGCGAGAGAACTGCACTGAGCAAAGGCTGTAGTGAAAACTTGCAGATGGCAGGAGCGTGTGCGCTCTTTGCGGGAAGAACTGGGGGGTAAGCCGAGGGGGCTGGTTTTCCTGCGGCCCTGGGCTTCTCCGAAGCAGCGCTGCCTGCCCCGGCAGGACAAGCCTGGCCTCTTGCCCTGCGGTCCTTCCACGTGGCTCTGGAGACGTTGGCCAGTCCTCAGGGTTTGACTGTTGCAGGCGTTGGCAGAGCCACGTGTGCATCTCTAGGCAGGCTGGCAGGACACGGGCGATGACTTGCAGGCCAGTCTCCCGAGGAGAGGTCGGTGCTTGGATGCAGCAGACATTTTTCTGAAAGAACCACCATCTGCTGGAGGAAAGAGGATGAGCCCATCTAACTTCATTTATGTTTTAATTAAGGCTAGAGCGGCAGCCTCCAGAGACGAAAGAGAAATCCCAGCTCACCCGTGCGGTTAACTCTGTATTTCCTCGTACAAATATCCGTCCGACTGCTCACGTGTTTGAAGTTAAGCACGCGCTCAGGGGGTTTGCTGCAGTGGGAAGGACCTCCCAGCGCCACGGTGGGTATCTGTACGGCAGGTAACAGCCCCAGTAAATCCTTGCTGGGGGGCCTGGATGCCCTGCAAGCCTGAGCCCCTGAAACAGCAGCGATAAGAGCAGAGAAGCACAGACCTTGTCCATCATAAATGGATTTGTGACGGTGACCCCAAGGTCTCGGGGCTTATTTCTAACGTTCAATAAACGACTAGTTTGCACTGTTCAGCGAGCAAAACGCAGGCTGCTTGCAAGCACCTCGAGTGATATCTCAGCAGAAAATTAACCCCGGCTGTCAGCAAGCCTCCCTCCCTGGCCCGTGTCGAGCATCGGATCTCAATCAAAACGCACAAGGGACAGAGCATCTGCGGCAGGGGATCTTTGTGGAGCTCTGTCTGTCGGGGTGGGTCTGTCTCGGCTTCCCAGCCGTACGCACCAACTGCCTTACAGACGCTGCCATATTGACAGCAGAGCGATGCTGAAAGCTGGGAGGGCTCCAAGGCTGCACGGAGCGGCCCCGTGTCAGCTCCAATCCTTTCTGCCTCCCTGCTCCACGCTAACAGCGTCCTCTTGCAGAGGCACCGATGCTCTTCTTTACGTGGAACCGCTCCTGGGCACGGAGCGCGTTTCCTCAGAGAACAATTATGAAATTGTAATACGGTGCTTTAAAAGGGAAATTCTTCCCTTTGATTCCTGCTGCCCCTCTCAGCCCGGAGCCTCCCGCTCTGCTTAGCTGTTGGTGTGGCGTCCTACCTGCCTGGAGGAACTGGGGAGGGAGTGGGGAGTGTGCAAGCTGGGGCCACGAGCCCTCTCGCAGCGGAGGCATCTGTTCTGCCGCAGCAATCGCAGTGCCCGAGAGCCACAAACATGTCCAGGAGACACTTTTATCATTGACACGGGAGAATTTAAATAGCTACCTTGCTCTGGAGCTAAGCGGGAGACAGAACTGTGGATCACGCTTTATGTAACTCGTTTTTATTTTTAAACGCAGTCTTTTATTTTCAAGGGGAGTTCAACTCAGTGGGTGTCTCCTATCTCCTGCCCTGCCTCGTCAGCACATGCGAGGTGGCTTCTTTTATCAGCCCCCCCATCCAGTATATCAGCTGCTTGGTTTCCTCACCGACCCCTGCAACTCAGGCTCTCCTCCTTTGCCCTTTCAGGATTTCCTGCCTGCCTGGCCTGATGTAAGGTGAACAGAAAGATTAACCCCTTACCCACCGATGTAATTTTTATTTCCCGATGTTGTTGGAGCCCCCTTTTTAGAAGGGGGAGCTGTTCTCATCACAAGTAAGACGGGTCTGTGATTTGTTTTGCAGTTTAGGAAGCTATTTGTGTCGGTTATAATTCCTTCCTGCTGAGACAGTCGCCTTGTGCTGGACCAAGCGTGTTTTTTATCCCCAGGACCCTAAACTAGGCAGGCAGGCAGCCTGGCACAGTGAGCAGAGCATTGTGTGTCAGGGGCTAATGATTTTCTTCCAGCTTTAATTGCAAGTGGTGGTGGAGAACAGCAGGCTCTGGAGATAGATTAATTATTCATTTGAATTACCTTGGGGTTGGGTCCATATAGGTACCGGTCTGGATTCTGGATAAATTTTGAATGACCATGTGTTGGAGGATATCAGATGACATTTCGCAACACGAGAGATTTGCGAGGATTGTCACTCCAGGCGGTGGTTCCTTCCAGTTCTCCCCCAAAAGACCAAAGCCCCCTTGGGTCACGGCAGCAGTGGCCACGGCTGCGGGCTCGTGCTTGAGCCAAAGGCAGGCTCTGCATCGTGCGGGTCACCCGAATTCCCAACGCTGTGACTACTGTGGGAGGCAACCGGCCTCGTGCAGTTGGCATTTTGCAGCCACGGAGCCTACATCGCTGAGCATCATCCAGAGAGATCGCAGAGGCAACGGAGTCTCATGAAAACGTACCAAAGAATGACTTCACCTGCCAAGCATCACAGCCCTCTGAAGAAGCACTTTCTTGGAGCTAGGGAAAATCCTCTCAGGCTAGGAAGTTGTGAAGCATGCCCTAGAACGAGCTCCTTGCAGCACAGTACTGGGAAAAAAGATGCTGGCACAGGCCCAGGAAAAGTCACAAAGTAAGAGCGAACGCAACCCCGAAGAAGTTCAAAGCCCTTGTGGCACGGATCGCTGTAAATATGACAGCGTCACCAAGTCAGAAATGAGAAGTGGAAGCGACAGCGGCAGGCTCGGCATGATGGTGCGTTAAGCATAAAATAATGGAATCCCAGAGCAGCAATAGACCCTCGAGGAAACAGGGCAAGAGTGAGAAGATGGGGAGAAGTCTACTTAGATGTCAAGGTGAAGGAGTTTAAGGCAAACCCACTGGAGATGTCAGCCAAGCAAATGAGCTGGTCAGTGTGGGCATCCTCTGATCCTCCTGCTCCCAACTGAGAAGGGTGGTCAGCTGCCAGCCACGGGAGCAGCATCCCTCTATCTGGGGAGGTGTGAGCCAGAGCTGCCTTCCTGGACCAGGTGGATACATGAAGGCAGCCGTACTGGAAGGAACAGATAGATGTCTTCAGACCACACAATTTTGCCTGGCAATTGGATGGCAGAAACGGGGACCAAGTGAAACTGGTCCAGAAGAAGCTTTAGGGTAAAAACCACTTGAATGATGATCAATGGACAAACCACATAGAATACGCAGGGAGGCATTTAAAATAACAGGGAGGATGAGAAGGACCCTGGAGATGGTAGAGAGAAGATCGATGTCCAGGGAGCAGGTCAGCAAACTCCCTTCCGCCCTGTCCGGTGACAGCCAGCAAGCCAAGGCTGCCTGTGCTCACTGCTTGTGTGTTTGCTGTTAGCAGGTCATGAGGAAATTGCTTTACAGTATTTCTTGGAGAGATTTAAAATTTTGGATGGGATTCAAGTTTAATATCAAAATGAGTTATTTTATTAAAAGCTTTTAAATAGAAGCTACAGAGTAGTCAAAAGCAGGAGGGCTATTTTAGAGGGAATTTGCTATAAACCTCTTCTACTGCACAGAAGCTTTCTAAAATATTACCCTGTAAAAATATAATTCTCTTTATCTGCAATTTAATTACTTTTCCCATAGTGCCTGTGTCAACACAGTTCATGTATTTTTGTTCTCTATTAACTCACACCTGGCCCAGCAGACTAGAAGAAAAAAACTGTCGGTGTTCAGAGTCGCTTGTGGGTTGCTCCAGGATGTCCCTGAGGTCATGCAAAAGGTGTGCTGTCGTGCTGGGGAAATAGGAGTTGGGGTCTCTGTCCGTACTGGCGACGGCTGTGAGATGGTCATATATAAATCTGGTGTAAAAGCAGGAGCACTCAGGAGGTCCTTTGGTCCATCCCACCCAGAGTTAGCGCATCAGAGTGTTTGATCTGTTTGAGACTGCAGCAAAGTCCAGGTACCCGAATAATGGATGGGAATTATCTGGAGCTTTGTCGATTGAACGTTTTGTTGATGTCTCCCACCCCACAACGTCTGTGTGTGTAAATGAGACCTGAGGGACGTCCTGGAAGTGTTATGAAAACATTGTCATCCGTGACACCCTGCGGTTGCCAAGAGAGAACCTGGAAGTGTGGAAATGCGTTAAAACAAGAATGACATGTTAGAAGTTAAACCGCTGGTGATGTATTAAATTTGGCGTGGGTTTGGGGTGAGGGCTGAAGCTGGCTGTTATTTAACTTGAACAAACCATCCTGTGGTACCAGAGGCGTAAGATGAACCTCAACCTCTGACCTTGGCTGAGAGGAGATCGTATCAGCCCCGGCATTTTTGCAGTGCTTGTCTTCTGATAACTGGAGACATGATTAATCCGAGTCAGGATGACCTGGGCTTTGCAATGGGAGGATGAGAACAAGGCAAATATTTCCTTGCCAAGTTGAGCTGTGAAGGAGGGGGTCCAAGATGATGGAGAGTTGGGATCATTGCTGCAGTGCTACTAATCCCTCTGTTTTTGTAGTAAGTTTTGCAGGACTCTGTCTCTCCCCAGGGATGTTGGCTGGTGATAATGTGCTATCTCAAGACCACGCTTCCTGCTAGTAGCACCAGGTTCTCAGGCCCAGCAGTGTGTTTTAGCAGCGGAGAGATGCAGGTGACTACAAGTTTCCAGGAAAAAGGCAGCGATTGCAGAGGCTTTTTAATTATTATTATTTTTATTTCTTTTTTTTTTTTTTTTTAGTTGACCACCTTCACCAGGATCAAAAAAGCAATGACTTGAGCTCTCAGTGAGGCAGTGACCCACCTCGGTGCCCCTGCAGCCTGCGTGACACCAGATGTTGTTGCTGATGGCTGGGCTAACTCAGACCTGTAGGTGCCTTGGGTTAGGTTGATGTTAGTCACAGGGGTGCACTGGCCACCCCATATACATCCTCTGGGGGACAGAGGTGGGGGTGCAGGAGAGGAAAGGGAATCGGAGCCTGTACTGTGGGGCCAGCGCAGCCGGGGAGGCTGCAGGGAGCCTGCTGCAGGGCAGGAGCGAGCGGGGCTGCACGCGTCCCGTGAGAAGGGGAGGTGGGTGAAAGGGGCCGGGCACATCCCTGACTTGGCAGGTGGATGTTTTTTCTTCTTTCATCCCATGACCTGCAGCGAGGTCCTCCCTTGCCTGGATTTTATGTGGCCCTGCTGACACCGGGGCTCTTTAATTAAGCTCTGCCATCCCTTCTGTCTGTGACAACTCCTGGCGATCCGAGGGCAGCAGCCTTCCCTGAACCACGGAGGAGCCGATTAAAACGATGCAGGCGGATGCTTTATTCCAACATACCGAGGGTGACAACAGCGAGCGCTTTCGCAGGCATTTCCCCCCCCCTCCCGCCCCCAAATGCTCCCTGCCAGCACTTGGCATCCGCCGCCCGTGCGGAGCGGTCCCCCATCTCCAACGGGGGGAGAAGCTGGGGCTCTGGGGCCGGGTTAGCGAGGCGATGGGTGAGGAGGGATGCGGCGAAACATGCTGATCAGGTGGGCTCCTCGGCAGCGCTGCCGATGAGCGGTGGGAGCCGGCTGCGCAGCCGAGCCCCAGCCTGCCGGGTTGAGGCTGCTGTAGGGTTTTGCTGGATGTGAGAGCTGCTCCGAGCTGCGCTGCTGCTGCTCGGAGAGAGGTGGGCAGGGGAGGGGTGTCGAGGTGTGACTTTCACCCCGTGCAGGGGGCTGTCTCTGAAGAAGACCGCTCTGCTCTCTCCCCAGAGCCTGACGGCGCTGTCAGCGCAGACCCACCGGCAGAGAGGACAGGGCAAAGGCAGTGAGTATCTTTTTCTCTGTTCTGTCTGCCTGCAGTGTCTCTGTGTTCAGGTTTTTTTCTGGCTGTCTCTGCATGTGAATGGATGGTCTTAATCTCTCGAAGCCCCTGAGGTCTCATGGTGCGGGGGTTTTTTATTTTTATTTTTATTTTTTTACCTTTGTGCTGCTAATTTTTTCTATTGGGATGGCTTCTTTATCTTTGCTCAGGTCATCTCCTGGGGTGGCTTGATAACCTAAATGTCATAATCTCACCCCTCCCTTTCCATCTCCCAAGGAGCAACCCCCAAAACACATCCATGATGAGACTGGCAATTCTCCTTGACCAGGTCCTTTCATAAAGGGGGAGGTAGGATGGATGGTGGAGCAGGAGGCAAAAAATCCTCACCATGGACCCCTACTGGGATGCCTCTACCACACGCCACAGATTATAGTTCTAAAGTCATAATTGACGGGCTTTATTTGCAATGAGAGGAATTATCCTTGGGGACGTCAGGCTAGCGGTGGGATTGCCTTCACGGGAAATACAGGTCTCGACGTCCGTGAAGTCAGAGAGACTTTGGGATGGCGGGGAAGTTTGGTGCTGCTCGGCTGTGCAGGTTGTTGTTGCGGGGGCTGGGGAGCGGGGGCGAGCAGAAAGCTGTTTCGTAACAGTACCCCAAAAAGCAGGCTGCTAGAGGAGGCTGCGAGGAGAGGGCAGCCGGCTCCGCTCCCAGCCATCACGTCGGAGCAGCAGTGGGGCGGGGGTGTAGGGGCTGCCGGACTCTAGGAAAGCGTGTGCTGCGGCCCCCCTTGCGAGTGAGGCTGTTAATGAGGAAATTTAAAGGGGCTTAAGGAATTACAAGGATTGATTTCAGTTAAAGCGCATCGAAGCAGCCGGTCAGGGTTAGGGATTAAGGAAATGCACTCACTGACATGTAGTGCAATCCCAGTTCCATTAATTTAGTTGGGAAGAGGCTTTGTGCGTTTTTAATGTAATCAGGTTTTAAAGGGGATGTTGCGCTGGGCAGCCCAAGCTCTGGGATCTCCCTAGGCCCCAGACGAGCAGGGTCCTGGCTCCTTTGCGCACAGTCTCTGCTCTCATCCGTTCCTGTGTCTCCTCCTCAGTTGTTCCCTCTGGGCCAGAGGACAGGGAGGCTGTCTGGAGCTTGGCCCTACCCTGGCAAATAAGAAACCTTTGCCCTTTGCTCACTATACGGTCCTGCTCTCTGTCCCTTCGGTCTCCTGGCTGGTGGACCTCACCTTTGCTCTCTGTGAGGTTTGTTCAACCAGCTGCCTGTGTGCCATGGCTCAGAGGGACCCTGCCATCACCTCTGCCCCTTCCCTCCCCTTTGCAGACTGTGCGTCTCCTTGGTGGCTGCCCGCAGGCTCCCACCACCCCGGAGCTTTCTTTGAGTTATTTCTGTGTGAGTGCTTGAGCCTGTGATGGTGAAAGGACCAGCATCTGCAGACACGTGAAGTCGTCCTGTTATTTTATTTGCAGTGCCAGCTTTTCCATGATGCCTGGCCAGTAACATCAGCCATGACCTGGAGGGACAGGGACAAGAGGTAGTTTGGTCTTCTTAGCGAGGTCAGCCTGGAGCCCTGCCTGTTGAGGAGAGACCTTCAGAGGTGTTGAATGATGAGTGCGATAATGCCAACTCCTGCCGCTCCGTGGTGAGCTGTGACGCCCAACTCAAATCACTTTAGACCTGAAGCTGGACTTAACCCACGGTCCTGGTCTTAGAAGGAAATGCTGTCTCTCCTCTGTGATCATCCCTCAACTCTGAACGTCTTCCACTGAAAAATCGACCTTCTGCGCTAGGAGGCAAGGATCAAATGGGTTGAGAACAACGGGCCCTCCTTTTTTTTTGCAGAGGATTCTTTGATATATTTTTAAGTGCCAGGACATGAAACACTAAATTCTTCCTTCCCGCACTCCTGCCTCCTGCAAACAGCCCTGACTGCTGTCCAAGCCAGCCAGTTAAAGGGTTAACAATAACTGGATGCCTGAATGGCTGCCTTACTGATCCCACGGAGGTAACTGAAAAGACATGATGCATCCCTCACCCCTGCCCATCCTGTCGCTGTCTGCCTCGTCCAGTGAGCCTTCCAGCTCGCTGCAGTGTCCCCTCTTCCCTCCTGCCCTTCCCCTGCCTCTCCACCTCCTGCAGACCCCGTTTCTTTCCCTCTTCTTCTCCCATGTCCTGTCTTGGAAGTCCTCACCTAAAGATCAGTGTTCCATGAGAGACAAGCTCCTTGCTCGTGGCGCAGCATCTCTGTCCCCCATACACTCTGATTCCCCGCTGCAGTCCCTTGATCTCAGGCATCAGAGAGAAACCTGAGCAGCACTGCGGTAATGCATGTCACACCTCTTGCTGAGAAATCCGTGAGCTCGCTAGAACAAACGGTACTGGCAGGATACAGGTTGGGGGGCAAGGAGGTGTCAGGAAAGGTACCAGAGAGATCCTAAAGCAGACTTGGTGCCTGGCTGAGCACAGCAGGTCCAGCACGCTGGGCTAGGAACACGGCACTTCGCAAACGGTGTCTCTGCACTCGTGTTTGAGGCTCGTGCAGCGTAACATCCCGAGACCACCGGGCAGGGGTTCGTCTTGTGGGGCGGTGCAGCCATTCCTGCGACTGAAGGTCTCCAGGTTTCTGTGCGTGTTAAATGCTGTGAGCTGCCTGTGCTGCACCAGGGAGACACTCGTTGCATTTAATTAACATTTAATTTGCTTTAAGATTACATTAAAATGTGCAATAATAGAAGCTCTCTGGAGGGCGGGAGGAGAAGGGGGAAACAGGCGTGCTACAGATTGGCTCCGTCGCTGGTGCTGGAAGTGTTCTGCAAGAATTACATATGGAAGGGAAAAATACTGTGCTTCCCTCTGCACTCACAGGAAGTATTTGGCATCTGTTTGGTAGCGGGGCTTGGAGAAGGGCTTTCTCCAGGTCGGAAACTGGTCCAGCAGCTAAGAAGTAGAGACCGGGTCACTAAATCTTCCTCCCGTGGTCCCGAGCAGAGAATGGCTACGTTTGACGTCTGGGCAATCTAGTAGAGGAGATGCCCTTGGGCTGGAGAGGCGAATCGCAAGCTCTGCCCTTCCAGAGACCCTGTAAAGCCATGAAGTGGCACCTACATGTTTTTGGGAGGAGACGTTGCCGGTCCCGTGTAACGCCTGCGTGTGTTCCCCTCTCCCGTTGTGTTCCTCCCCGTCCCGGGTTATGTAACGAAGGATGCTGCGGAGACGCCGGCTATCCCGGGAAGGGGCTGGCGAGGGACCGGCGGAGGAGCGAAGGCTCTGGGGCTGCTTTGAAGTTTAGAGGAAACAAAGCACTAAAGCCATGTTCTGCCTGGGTAAGCCTGTCGGGACAGAGGCAGTTTTAGCCTGCTTATGTAAACGTGAGGCTAGAGAAGCTGCCTGGGATCCCGGCCGGGGACTCACGGCTCACCTTGCAGGTGCGTTGCTCCTTCTCATCTTCCTCCAGCCCCCTCAAGCTTTAGTACTTGTGCTGGATTGTGGTGATGGATTTCTGGTATTGCTGCCTTTTGTTCTACTCCCACACCTGACCAGAGCAGGTCTTCCCAAGAAACCATCCCAAAGCACAGCCTTTAAAAGCCTTTTTGCCAGTCAGAGCAGCTGGATGACTGGTGTGGGTGAGCCTTCAGCCGTTCTGGTGCTGTGTCCGTCCTTAGCGTCTGCTTGGCATCTTACTGGAGATGTTTCAGGGTGCCTCCCACAGGTGAGGGAACCAAGGACACAGGTTTGATGAGACACAGAGCCACCGAGGTTTTTCGATTTTGTTTTTTTTTAATTATTTTTTTGCCGTTCTGGCTAGACTTATAATCGTCATCTTCTTTGGTTTTCCCCTGCTCACACCCCTGCTCCCCCACATCGACCACAGGAACCGAGGGATGAGGACTCGCCTGGGCTGCCTGTCTCACAAATCAGACTCATATAATGATTTCACAGCTATTCTTCCGGACAAGCCCAACCGGGCTTTGAAGTGAGTATAGCTGCAACATCCCACCCCACTCCATCTCTGTCCTTCCCCTCCCTGCCCACCACCCCCTCTAAGCGTTATCTTCCTTTTGTTGTATTTTGTGTAAGCTTTGACTAGTTCTTTTAGCCACAAGAAAGGAGGAAAACAAAACAATGCTGATTCAGCAGGAACAGCTTCAGAGAGTACCTGGATCATTGATACGAGCTCTCCCGTGGGACAGGACACGTGCACGGCCCCTGCTGCTGTATGTGGGTTGTGTCTGCGCGTATTTAAGGATGTAATTTACCCCTCTGTCGTCACAAATCAGAGTCTGAGCAGCTGACTCGGTATAAGAGGTGACCAGCAACTTCAGGTCACGGTCCTCCTTGGCCGAGCCCTGTTGTTAAACACTGCCGAAAGGGTCTACGTTTGCATAACGCTTCAGGTAGATGCTTCAGACAGTCCAGAGTCCTGATTTGAGACGAGTGGGATGGGATTCGTCGGATCACAAGTCACTGCTTACATCTAGGCTGAGTCTAACCTTCCTGTTAAAGTCAGGAGAGAGAAATAAACACTTCTGCAGGGGCGGGTTTCGTTTCACTTAACTTTTGACATTTACAATGTAAATCTCTACATCTGAACTTGTTCTCTGAGCCTCTGCTTAGAGTCAATGAGGAAAAATTGGTCCCTCTTCGGGCATGATTCATCTGGCCTATTCTACCTGGGGATGTGAGGTGAAGAGAATCAAGTCCCTTGAAATCTCCTCACTGACTCTAAAGGGCGCCCAGAGTGACTTGCTCACCTGGAGGCATCTACATTGTAGACCTCCAAAGTTAGGTGAGAAGAATCCCACCTTCCTTGGTGTCGTTGTCAAACAGCCCCAGAGGGGATCAGTGGCCATGGGTTGTCTGCAACTTGCCTCTTCCTTTCTTTACAGGAGACTGTCAACAGAAGAAGCAACAAGATGGGCAGACTCTTTTGATGTCCTCTTGTCCCATAAATGTGAGTAGAGATAAAGTTCTACCTTTTTTTGTCCCCCCTGTAACCTTAATACTGATTGTAGCTAGGGCAAGCAAAGCGTGCGTTGCATAGCACAAGAACGGTCCCTCGCGTAGCTGCCTACTACCCACCAGGCAATGGTCATAGTCAGTTGTAGGTAGGACTTGTCCTCTGGCTAAAAGGCAAGGGAGAGTGAGTTTCTGGGGTTTCCCTTCCTGGCTTTGCCCTTGGCTGGGTGATCACCACTGATAAAGCCATCAGCCCAAAGCCTAGCCTTCTCCATCTCCTGGGGATGCGCTGGAGGCAGAACCACAAGCCTACATTTGTGCTCTGGCAAGTGCCCCAGGTCCAGTCTTTCTGCACAAGCAAATGGCAGGTTCTCAGCTTGCTAAAGCCCCCTGAGATCCGTGACACCACGTTCTCTCCCTCCAGCTGCTCTTCCGAGCTGCTGTGCAGCTATGCCGTGTTGAAACGCAGCCTTTGCTAGGACACACCACCGTACGTGGTTCAGTAACCTTGAGCAACTTGCTCTGTAGCAGAGAAATCATGCATGGTAGCCCTCAGCAGGATCTAATTTACAGTTACCAGTGCAAACCTGAAAATTTCACATCTGGAAACCTTCTGCAAACGTCTAATCAGCACACCTCACTCCATTCAATAGATTGATCATATCAGTTCTGTTCAGAAAATATTACTCTGCTTCACCAGCTTTCTCACGCTGAGAAATTATACACAAGGCAGCGAGGTTCACAGTAGAGGGTTCACTAATGTGTTTCTGTTGGAGGATAAAACAAGAGCGAGTCGAGGTTGGGGAAAAGCCAGTGTGGGTGGTGGACTCTTGCAACCAGGAACTGTCTGGCTTTCTTAGAGATTCAGGGTTTTGTGCACTTACGTTTTAAAATATAAGTGTAGAATTATATTATTATTTTAAATAAAGTGTAATTTTGCTGGATTTCTACTGAGATGACAACAGTTTTGGCAGGGAATTAAGCGACAGCTTTAAACAGGCTGGCTGTCCAAGGCAGAAAAGCAATATATAATTTTAGCAGCATATCTCGTTGACATCGTTGCACTTGCAGCCAATAGAAAAAAATAAAATATAATGGTGTAGCTGGGTATGGCTAAGGGGGAACATTTCTTTTGTGGAAACTCAAAACAAGAAGGGGAAAATGCACGGGGCTATGGGAGCGCCTTGGGGCATGGGGAGGGGAGGATGTTCACATCAGTGTTATAACTCTGTACTTGAGCCCCTGTTCCTCCTTCACCAGTGCGAAGGCTGAAATTTGCCTTATTAGATACCGAGTGCGGCAAGAGTGCTTCGGTTACAAGAGCCAGTGGATTTACGTGTCTATGAGCTGACATTATACAGACTGTTCCCTCTTCAGCTGACTGCTGCGAATGCTAAATCAAACCTTAGTTCAATTATTTCATCCAACAGCCTCCACAAGAGTGTCTGTGTTTGTTAACAAATTAGCCTTGTAGAGTGATAAATGAATTATCAGAATTTTTCCTGTCTCTAGAAGGGGAAGTAATTCTGATATCTCTCTGGCACCTGCTGAAAAATACTCAGTTTCTAACAGCAACAGAAGATAATCTTTAGAATTTTAATTAACCTTTTTTTATCAGAAGTCATGGTGACACTGCCTGGTGATCAGCGACCAAAAAATGTTGTTGTTTAACAAACTACTTTCTAAAAGAATATATTACAACTGCTCTGCACCTGAAGTTTCTGGAATTCTGCCCTAGCCTGGCAGTCAAGGGTTATAATGATGCAAACACACAAAACTCTGTTGAAACAGAAGTGTTATTTTAGTTACACTGGTTCAAAGGAGAGAAGAGCGTACATCCATAAAAGGAATCGTCTTGTAAAATCGTTGTGGTTTCACTTGTGTATGCCTGTATCCAAAACCATAGAAGAATTGCCAAAGATCTGTTGTAATAGCAGAACGAGAGAGTTGTGTTTTTGCTGGTGGAGACGTGCTGACATCAGGCAGGTAAGGGACTCGTGTGCCTTATCCGACCAAAGTTTCAGAGTACGGAAAGCGGTGCCTGCCCTGCCCGCATCTGTCTGTAGTGAAGCTGCCAGCTAACACTCTGTTTCTCCTGCCAAGAGAAGGGCAGAACTGTCTGGGTCTAATTTCTGTGACTGCCCAGGTGAACAATATTAGCCGGGGAAAATCTGAATTCGTGCTTGGGGGCATGGGCTGAGCACCAGCTGGGCTCCGGGAGAATTCCCCCGGGGGGCTCGCAGCATCAGCAGGTAGACCGCTTCTGCCTGACACGTCTGTCACAAACCCTTTCTTCACTAGGTGGACAGTTCATCTATTTTGGAAGGGAGATTGCGATGCCGATTTCAGGAGCTCGAGCGGCACTTTCTGTTGCCACCAGATGTTACAGTAGTTTTGGGTCCCTTCCAGCTGACCCGTTCTTTGTTGGGGGGGCACCCCGAAGTGCTCAAGCAGGACTCGGGAGCTGGATGTAGCAGCTGAAAATGGGGCAGTCTTTTTGTGGTTAATTTTGCAAGGGGTTGAACAGATGCAAAAAAGAGCTCCAAGGAGCAAGGAAGTGGATCAGAGCTCCCTAAAAGGCTCTCTGAGGTGCCAAGGTGAACAGGCTGCCCTTGCACACGGAGGAGGCTCGCAGGGCTGCAGCACCCTTTGTGGGAAAGGTGAACAACGGGTATCCTCCCACTTCTATTTTCATGAATATCCAAAAGGTCTCCAGATGGAAGTGACCCGAGCGGATTATTAGGCGTTACACAGACTCTATGGAGCGTGTCATTATGCTCGTTTTTGTCAAATATCCCTTGAAGTGGGCTGGCCCTGTGGAGCGCCCCCATTCCCTCTCCCCCCATTGTTTGGCTGAACGAGCTCTGTAGGTAATGTCTGATGCTGACATGCTGCTGGCTGGCGGCATCTTGAGCAGAAGATTGAAAACCCCTGGGTTTTGGCTGGAGACGTGCAACTGGTTCAGAGATTCCCAGGCTGGGCAATACCCCTTGGTACAGGGGGATCTGATTTGGAATAATTCCCTGGTTATTTAAAGAATAATTTGTGTTGACATTAGCAAGAGATTGTGAGTAGGAAAGGCAGAAGGGTGCTCTCTGTCAGTCCCCCCCCCGCCACCCTCTTTTTGCACTGGCATAGGGACTTCAGCATCCCTCAGCCTCTTGCAGTGCTGCAATGCTGTAGGATGCAGCTCAGCTCCGTTTCCTTGACAGCCCCAGGTAAACAGGTCAATGCAATGCTATCCTACTTGGTTTTGCTAATAGGAAATCAACTTCAAATCTTAGGGTCAGCCAGCTGATCCCCTTTTTACAGCAGGAGCCTTGTCTGAGCTTGCTGCAAGAGGCGCAAGCATGGCCTTGCAGGGTTCCCTTGGGTCAGGGCTTCTGAGCACCACAGGCAACAGGAGGGAGGCGTTTCATCCTGCTCCCGGGGAAGTGGGGCTCAGTGTGGTCCGCAGAGCGTGTGTGCATGCATGTGAGTAACAGAAGAGTAATCCCCGCTCCGTACCCGTGCCCAGGAGGTACAGGCTGGTCAGCCAGATGGAGATTTCTTTTGACAGGCTGCTGGAGGGAAATACAAGCAATGGCATGTCTCATTCTACATCCCTCGCGGGGCTGGACACATGGCTTGTCACTTGTCCGGAATCCAGCAGGACAGTCTGTCCTCAACCCTTAGTCACTTTTCAACAAAGCATCCAACACAGAAAACCTTTGCACTGAATTCCCATTTTTATCTCAAGGGTGATTTCCCTCCCCCCCCACCATGTTTTGTGATCTCTTTGCTCTTCTGCACAAACTTTATTGTCCTCCTCCCCCTTCTGTTGTCTACACACTGCTCCTCTTCCTACACAGCACAGGAATATCACAACCTACTGCTGTGTTTTTTCTAAGCCAGAACAGCATTAGCATGAGCATTGTGCTGGTGACAGGCAGCTGACGCTCACCGGAGCAATGCTAGGCAGCAGCGGGAGCGTGCACATACGCTGCACAGAGCGTTGTGGCCTTGTCTCTTCAGCCCTGGACCCAAGGTGCTCCACAGAGCTGATCCATTCACCTGCCAGCTCTAGGGACCCCACCTTTATGCCCCACATGAAGTGCTGGTTGCCCTGATGGTGTGAAACGCGTGCATTAACTGTATGGTTTGTGATCACTTTCTTACTTTGATGGTGGCTAACGCTTGGTTATTAAGCTGCCTGCCTAAATGATTTAAGCCACTAATCTTGGCCCTTCCTCATGTTGCTGAAGCCTGCCTTAGTTAAGCCTGTGTTGTGTTTTGTGCCAGACAGTGCAGCCCCTTCCTCCACAGCCCTTCTTGCTGGAAAGGGTCCATTCTCCATGGCCTGAAGGACAACATTTGGGTGTCAGGAGTGTCCGAGTCCCAGTCCTCACATAGTTGTTGATCTGCCTGGCAGTCCCACCTCTAAAACACAAATCCTTGTCATTGTCTAATTCACAGGTGACCTGCAGGGTTCATTCTGTAAAATTCATTCATTCTACAAATACTTGCACAATCCTTCCTGACAATCCTCTTGTGCATTCCCTTGGTCCATTTGAATGGAGAGCAGTGTGTTTGGAGCCTACATTTACACTGCCAATGTCTTCCGCTCCTCTTTCAGACCCTGAACAGTAGAAGAGCTCCATTTCATTGTCTTCATCCTATCTGCTCCATCAGTCCTGTTTTAGTCCTTTGGCTTCAAGCAAGGCCCAATAATTGTCTTGAAGACCAGCACATCTTTGTCTTCTTGAATGGCCATGCCTTTAGGCTACACATGTTAGGGATATCTTGTGCTGCTGCATCTGAAGATCTCTAATCCCGCGTTTAATGTCTGTGAATTTTTTTTTTTAAAGCATAGCTTTGGCATTGCATATCTCGGGTGCTCTGACCGTCTTCTGGGATATTTCCGGAGGCTGATTCAGTAGGTGATGCTCTCCTGCTCATATCACACTGCAATCTGGTGCTGGTTGCCCCAGCAAAAAAGCTGTGCAATCGGATGGGGTGAGCTTTGACATGCTGATCATTCATTAGTGATGCTACCTTGACAAGCCTTCGTGTGCAGGAGAAGTCAACATCCAGGTCAAATTCCAGCTCAGATGCTGGCAGTCCCCACACCTAATTGGCCTCCTGCCCTTTCAATTAGATTTGTTGTTGTTGCATGATAAACTTGTGGGCAGCAGTTTACTACTGTGTGGTCACTTGGGCTTCCACCTCTGAGCTCCTGCTGCCAGGCGCAGATGTAAATGCTGGCAGGCAGTCAAAGGCTAGAGATGAAATCTGTGGAGAACCAGGCAGCCCTGAGTCCAGGATGACCTCTCCTGCATCCAAGGCCATCTCTGCAAGGTCCTCCTAGGTCCGACCTCATCATTACCAGCTCCTCAAAGGCTGTGAGGAGGATGTGACAGGAATACATAAAGAAGTGGAGAACAGCCAGACACTATTATTTATCTATCCTCCATTTAAACTTACTTCAAGATAAAAGGGAGTTGATTGACGTGAGAGCAGGAGGCAGAACATATGGAAACCTCCTGGTCCCAGGAGGGACCTGCTGCAGCCGCTCTCCGGAGCAGGGTGGAAGCAAACACCTTTCTCACCTCATCAATCATGAAGTCCCCTTCTTTTAGCAGATACTCTATTTTGCAAATACGGTATTTTGCAGATATTCTGTCTGGCATGGAAGCTGCTATTTCTGCAAGCGACCCTCTGTCAGCACTGGGGCTCTGGGGCTGTTGTAGAGGGAAGGGTGGAGGGGGAAAGGATCAGGGCACAAAGGGGGGGCAAGACCTCTACAGGGACACACGGCAGAGACTGTGCAGTCATAACAGTGTGCTTGGGTGCTGGAATATTTAATGTCAAACATCTTAGGAGCTGATGATATATAAAATGACATACATCTCAGGGAACTGCTGCTTTTTCCCTTTTGTACATTCTTCTTTCTGAAACCTGTCAGCCTGCTGTTACGTCCTCTCCTTTTCCTGCTGCCAAGACTCCTGCTCCATTCTCAAGTCCTCCACTTGCTCCCACACAGGCCTCATGAATTTTATAGGCATTAAGGGGAACACACGTTTTGAAACATTTTTCTGTCTCCTAGATTTCAGGAAGGGGAGAGCAGCCCTAAAACATCTTTCTCGTTCACCGTATTTATCTACCCATGGAGAGGTCAAAGGCAGCCATGCGCAGCACGCTCCTGGCAGGTACCCTGCTCCTGGAGATGCCTTTGGCACTCTCTGCTCTGCAGGCTTCTCCGAGGCTAATGTCACCTTATTGCCTCTGTCTTAAACCCACTATTTGCACTGCTAATTGCTCTGGAGTGCTCATGGACAAAAGCCCTGACAGTCTGAAACCCTGATCTTCTCCTGCAAGTAGGTTAATTAAGAAGTGGCAGGATGAGTTGGTGTGATACGGCTATTTCTGTCCTTCCTGGGGCTGACAGGAAGAAGCAAGTGTGGCTGAGACGGGACCTGCCCGGTTTAGCTGCCCATCGCTGTGCTCGTTGCGATGCAGCGTGCTGATGGAGCGGTTAGCAGTGCAGAGCCCGGTAACGAAGGTGCTTTGAGAAACGGAGTGGGGAGAGGTTTAGCCTGTAGTTGTTCGGTCCTCTCTGCCCTCGTATCTTTTCTGCCTTTCCCTTTGAGAATCTGGGCAGTCGGACATCTCCACTGACTTACGCGCAGCCAGAAATAGGGTTCTTAGTTGCTGTTCAACACCTGGGGCTATTTCTCAGGGCTTGAGGCTTGGGACCTAGAGCTGGAAACTATCTCCATGTCCTAAGTTATTACCAGAAACAAGAGAAGCAGGGATAAGATTGGGACACGCAAGGGAGTAAAAGGGCAGCGTTACATTGCTGCTTCTCCTCTCATACCTGGTGCAGGCAAGAGAACAAGGACAAAGTTGTAAGAGAGTTTGTGATGGATCCCGTGACATGGCCAGCTCCAGTCACCGGCGGGACTGGGCTTGCTGTGGACATGAGAAAATGACCCACACCAAGCATCCAGCATCGCTTCTTGGGCTCCATCCCAGCTCCCACGGGAGGAAGGAGGGGAGGCAGCACTGCCAAGGTCTCCCACAGCACAAAGGGGGCAGGTGGAGCCCACAGCACTGCAGGAGTTCAGGTCCTACAACCCCTCATCGGTCTTTGTCTGTCCCTGCCCTGCACAGACGCGCTCCCTCCGTCGTCTTCCAGAGAGTCTGACTTTGCTGAGTGCATTCCCGAGTCCATCCATATTTTTAGACACTTGCTTGGAAGTAGCTAATGCTGACTTAGGAGGTTTCCAGTCATGAACTGCAAATATTCAGACCCTATAGACAAATATTCAGACCCTAAAGTTAGAAACAAGTTACTGGAAAAAAAAAAAAAATTAGGAGCCAAATTTATCCCAAGGCTAAAGGAAGGAGAAAGGGCACGTGTGAAACCTTCAGCTACTTCAGCTCTGCTGGTGCCATTCAGGGAAAGGAAATAAAAAACAATAGCTGTGTCCATAAATACACCCAGGCAGGGCTTTAAGAGGACACAGATTGCCTAATAAATCTTTCCATATTTCTAATCTGCCCCGGCTGACCCAGATTACATTACTGAAATGTCACAACTGCTAAGCATTAACAAGAGATAAGAACACTTTTACCACCAACTAGACAAGCAGTAATTATGCCGCGTCCTTTCCCTCTCCCCTTTATTGTAGCTGTAACACTTAAACTCCCCGAGATTCTTCTCTGTTTAAATAAGAACTAAAAGTATGTCACAAGGCAGTAAAGCAAAGTGACAGAAAACATAGGAGACAAGTCCACAGACGCTATGTTTTATTAAAGGTTTTTCCTAATGACAGAGAGGACATTACAAAGTGCTGCATTAAGATGCACAAGATGCTGTGGCAAAAAGACTGTATCACTGAAGCTTGACATTTTCCAGAGGAACTTTTCAAAGGTTAGGTGCCCCACTCTCAAAGTAAGCCTTGTGCCACGTTAGCTGGCAAAAGGCTTTTTCAGAGCAACAGCAAACGACGTTTGGCTCCGTGTTAGCTCACGAGACTCCAGCTGATGCAATGGTCGAAGTTGTGGATGTGTCCTGGGTTTGCAGACCTCGGGAGAAAAATCAAATGGTCTTTGGTAGGCAGGGGCAGATGGAAGGACGTCTAGTAATGAGGCTGCTCCCTGCCCTCTTTCTCCTTCCATTCAACTCCCTGTGTCTCTCTTGCAGATGGGCTGGCTGCCTTCCGCGCTTTCCTGAAGACAGAGTTCAGCGAGGAAAACCTGGAGTTCTGGCTCGCCTGCGAGGACTTCAAGAAGACCCGCTCAGCAGCCAAGCTGGCCTCCAAGGCCCAGCGGATCTTTGAGGAGTTCATCGATGTGCAGGCTCCTCGAGAGGTGGGTATGCCGGCACCCTGGGCAGGCAGAGCATCCCTGTGGCACAGGGAGCAGGTCCGTCTCCCAGCTGGTACCTGCAGGGGGTCGGGGAGCCCTCCCTTCCTTCCCAGAGGTGATGGTGAGGAGTGGATCAGGAGGATGGGAATGCCATCCTTCTGCTACAGCTGCCTCTGCTCGCGGTGACTCATCCCCTGGTGAGGGCAACTACTTTGATGACACTAAATTAGTCACAGCCCGTGAGTTCACTGGCAGCTGCAACCTACATTTCCTAGTCTCTACGAGATTCCTAGGAGTATTTCACCTTGCTCCTCGCATTTACTATCAATCCCCAAGCAGGCTATTGGGCTCGTTGATCACAGGACATTTTCTATAAGAGCATCCCACGAATGACTAACTTGTTGACTCTCCAGGGAGGAGTGTTTATCTGCTGACTAACGCTCAACTCAACTAGCCCTCCTAAAAGATGCGAGCAATAGCTCAGAGCAGAACAAAAAGTGCAGTCACAACTCGAAGCCTGGAATTATTATGTCCTCTTTCAGGTCCTGACAGGCTGACGCGACTGTCAGATCCTGCGTCGTGATGTTGGGTTGTGTTATTGTATTCAGAGTGCAACCAGGAGGGTGCTGGCTGCACCCGCTCTCCCACGGCGAGAAATGCAATCTCCCGCGAGATCACACGGGCGCTTGTCACCAGACAGGTGCCTGTGAGGGGACCCCCTAAAAGGGCTCTCGTCACTCCATCTTTGAACTAGGAAGGCTATTGCGAGGCCACTGAGAAGCCCCCAGATTTCCACCAAGTGGTGCGGGCGTCTCGGGGCACGCTTCAATCCCCACCGCCCTGGGTGAGCACCTTCCTGCTCTTATTCGTCAGGCTGGGTGGGATTTTGCAGTACTGCAGGGCTGAATCTGGATTTGAAAGGTGAGCGCAGGCGGGATAGGGTCTTTCCTCAAATTTAGTCCTCTTGCCCTAATTTTGACCTGCTAGAACGTGAAATGGCCCGTAGGTGACCCAGTACAATGATGTGTATTGCTGTTCCTCTGCGTTAAGGCAGACAGCTTTGCTTTCTAGACTCCGTTAAGTTTGGACACTGAGTTAATAACAACAAATAACATTTTTTTTTCAGCCAGTTTTTAAACAATAACCTGAACGAGCACGGACTGCTTTGCTAGAGAAAGAAAACAGAAAAACTTAGGCTGTTGGCTTTGCAAACAAGCGGCAGTCATAACATGAGGGTGGTTTATTTTTTCCAAGTCCCTGCTCCAGATATTGTAACGTGAAGCTGTTATGGGAAAAATCAAAGTTTATTTTATAGAAACAGAGTTTAAAAACATTTCATAAGAATGTACTAATAGTTTAAACCCAGCTAAAAGTTCATTCACTTTATATTGGGGATGAAGTGAAGAATAAAGTGAACAAAGAAGTGTTGGTCGACAGGAGAGAGGTTAGGCTGAGTCAGCATTTTTAGAAGATGTGCTACATAAACTCGTGCTTAAAAGCCTGAACAAAAGTAACTTGATTTCAGAAGTGCTCAGATCAGTAAAAACGTAGTTCAACTTTTCCAAATTTGGGGCAGGATTTATAATGCAGGATTTATAACGCTGGATTGCTAGAGTTTGGGGGGGAACGACGCTGTTTAGGCATGGACAAGCGGAGGAGCTTGGTTGTTCTGCTGCTTTTAGAGCCACAGCTGAGGAGAAACGTGCCATTTTAAGCAAGAAAACTGGTCACTCGGTACCAAACTCTCTTCTGCTACTTTTCCCAGGTGAACATAGACTTCCAGACACGGGAGCTGACAAGAAGAAATATGCAGGAGCCCTCCCTCACTTGCTTTGACCAAGCTCAGGGGAAGGTGCACAGCCTGATGGAGAAAGACTCTTACCCCAGGTTCCTGAGATCCAAAATTTACACAGACCTGCTGTCTCAAACCCAGAGGAGGCTCAGCTAGAGCAGTGACGGGGCCCGCAGAAACCACGTGCTTCCCACAACAGCCAAAACCCATGTCTAAACGTGAAACTTCCTTGGTGTTAAAAGCAATGGGAATAAGACAAGAGGGAGAAGGGGAAGAGGAGGCTTCCAGAGCATGATCCAGATGTGGTATTAGGACTCTGAGTTTTCATGCTTTTTTTTTTGTTAGTGATAGCATCTTCCAGTTGTTGCCTCTCTCTAGCAAAAGACCACAATCCTCTCTAGTCACGGGGTCGTCCTTTGGGAAGGCAGGCTTCCTTTAAAATTATTACATTGGTTTGTGTGTAAATAACGCCACTGCACCTTTCCATCCTTCCAGACACCTCCCTGGCTCTCACCACTCCCCTGTGCTTGGAAGGGCCCTCAGGGCAGTTCTGAAACTTGTGGAGCCAAGTCCAGTCCAAAGCATCGTCTCCCATTCTGGCTGCTGGGGTCTGGAACCAGAGACTGTGAGGAAGGAGAGAGGGGAGGGAGAGAGAAGGCAAAGGCACATGATTCATGCTGCTTCCCGGAGTGGAAATCATCAGCGAACTCAGCTCACCTTTTGATTTTGGTTGCACATCTTATGACACCAGCTGCTACCCTGTCACAGCCCCTTATATTCCAGGGATGGAGATTAAGAGTTATTTTCCATATGCCTGTCAAGGAGCCGAGTTTTTCTCATGAGGAAGATAATCCCAAAAGCTCTCGCTAGACCTGGTCAGGCAAGTCTCCTAGTACGACTGGTTGTGTTTCATTAATATTATTTATTTGTACTGTAGCTGAGCCTCAGGACCCGAGTCGTTGTTCAGGCTTCGTTGTGCTAGGCGCCATACCAAAACCCAACACAAAGAGGCTCCTGGCTGCCAGAGACGCTAACAGGCTTGGTGGCTTCTCAGGAACGACCTGCCAGCTGTCGGGAAAGAGTTGAGAGAAGGAAAGTCCCATCTGCCCCGTGCTGAGGTGTATAAGAAGAGCACAAGACCTACCTGCGACGGCAGATAGCATTTTTCATGTGGTACCTGACCAGCGCATGGCAGGGAGAGGTAACATGAAAAATCACAATCATATTTTTGTTACTTGCTGGTTATCGACTGTTGTTGTTACCTACCGATTGTCCACTGTGGGTTCAATGCCATGGAAAGCCCTGCTAAAGATGCAGCCCCTGCTGCGCGGTGCTTGCTTCAGGACGGGACGCGGGGAAGCGTGTCGCGAGCAGGACGAGCGTCCGGGTGGGAAGTGGTGTGCGAAGGGTCCTTTGGCCCTCTCCCCTGGAGAGCCAGCTGCAGGAGAGGACTCTGTGCAGATGTCGGTTGTGTCGCACCGCCTCTGTGCTCTGCTCCACCATCTGGAGGCCCCGTTTCTATGGCGTTGCCGTTCCAGCTTATCGGCTGTCAGATTCTTCCGATATTTTCTAGCGGAGAGACAGACAGCCTGTCTGTGGATTTGAGCCTACAGACCAGAGGTCTGTTTTCTTAATTTTATGAAGGCCTGGAAAGTGACACCATGGCTCTTTTCCTTCTCTCCGTCACCCACAGGTCAGAGGCTGTAAGTCCCTGCTCTAGTTGAGGATGGTGGCTGGGGATAAAGGTTTAGTGCGTAATGTGGCCTGAACTCGGTAGGCTGAATTCTAAAGCTAAACGTAACGTGTTTGGAACGGGATGCAAAAAGCCTGCTTGGATATTAAAAGTTGCTGTCTGTGCACTTAGATGGGAAGGAGGTTTTGAGGCTTTTTGTCAGGATGCTGTGCAGGATGTTAGGGCAAATAGGTTTAGGATCAAGGTAGGGGTGGTAAGCATGTTTGTTTTATTTTGGAGGTGTATTCCTGTGGTCTCTAAGACACTAAAGTCTAAATATGGTGCAAGTGCAAAATTCATGTTCACTAGGGAAACCTGCTTTTCGGTACCTGGTTGGTCAGCTCTAGAATTCTCCAGTTGTTTTGTAGGAACAGACCAGTGAAAGGTGGGCACTGGAAGGTGCCCCAGGTTCATCCAAGGGCTCTGCATCATGCAGTGGCTCAACCAGGCATGAGTTTGGCTGTTCATGGGCTTACAGCTTTATGGCAAAGAAGGTCTAGTGGGACAGGTCTCTGGGGAAATTCATGCCGTGCTCTGCGAGATGTCAAAGACAGAAGCAAAGGATATTGAGTCATGCATCCAGTGGGTGTTCCTGGTGGCACCTGGACTATACCAAGTGGAACAGAGACCCATCACCTCTATAGCCCCCTCCTGCTATAGGTGAAAGGGAAGGAGGAGGGCAAATCATCCCACATTGCGGTGAAACACTCTCAATGCTTGACCTGCAAGAGAGGATGCAAAGCCACTGACTGTAAGGAGCGGCTGGAAGAACTCTCCTTTCCAAGAAACACTATGTCTACTACACCTGCATAACACTGGATGGCCTGGGATCTCCCAGGGGAACAGGTTGCTTTGTCTGAAGCAGTTGCCCCTGAGATGGCCCATGGTGCCAGTTGTACCCAGCGTCACTGCCACCGCAAAACGCCACAGCAACCGGTGATCCAGCTGCTGCGGTGTCAAAGAAGCTGTGTTGCCAGGGATGAAGGGAGGCCAACCTTGTCTGGTCCTGCCTTCCTCCGTTTCAGCCTCCTCTTGACTGTACATGCAAAAAGCTTCTCAGCGCTGCCCTGGATGTGACAGACAGCGGCAGCAAGCTTATGCAGTCCTTGCTTTTGAAGAGGAGACAGAAGGCCACGTTAACTGCCTTGTGGTATTTCTCTTAAAGCCACCAATACACCTTCTGAGTGGGCTTGGATCCCAGACAAGGCTTCTCAGCAAGGTGCCCTGCAGGCACCTGTGGCGATGAGGGTCCCAGAGACCACCGGGCCACGAGGAAACATAGAACAACACGTTTTTCTCGAGGAATGAGGAAAAGAAACTCAGAAGTGAGGACAATTTCAAGGCTTCCTTGATGGCTGCAAAGCCAGGTCCTGTTCAGAGCGTGACTCCAGAAAGCCCAGGAGGTAGCATCTCTCAGCACGCTCCTCCAGCATCAGCGCTGGCATCCTTTCAGTTCGTGTCAGAACTCATTGAAAAACTTCAAAGTAGCCAACAGGGGATAAAACCCAAGCTCCCCTCTCTCCTCCATCGACCTGGGGAATTACTTTGAGCAGGCACGCTCGGAGATGGCACTGCTGCAGTTGTGACGGGACCTCTATTCATGCCGGCTGATGTAGAAGTGTTGTGCCCATTAAATTGTTGCCAAATAATATCCTCCACGGGAAACATCCCAGAGCACGGAGTAGAGCAAAAGTATTGTCTAAGGCATATGAGTCTATCACGGTTATTTTTGTTGCTGCTCTTACAGTTTGTCTCTCTCGAAGGAAAGCAGACTAATTATTTAAAGTAATTTTTTTTTTTTTTAAAACAAGAACTTGGCACCAGCTGCTTCTTTTATGCCAAATGTCAGTCTGAAATGAATTAAAATAGGCAGCTTATAGCTCTTCCCCTTAAACCAGGGGCTGATTAAGGAAATAATGACTGAGCCAAAGCTTCGGAAAGTACTGAGTAATGACTAATCCCCATCAAGGACAAATATCCTATCTTTGATTCATCTCATACTGATGTGAAAGGGATATTCATAACTTACCAACCCCATTTCCCCCCTCCACAAGTACACGCCTCCAAAATTTTGCTCCTGTTTCAAGTAATGTCTGAGTGTGCCATCACATGAAGAGGGGGAAAAAAAGAAATCATTTTGCTCAGCTTTTTGTGTTCTGTGTGTTTGCTGGCGTGTATCCAGTCAGCTCCCAAGTCCTTTGACAGCAAAAGGGAAGAAGAGTTTACAAATTGCCTTTTCTATGAGCTTCAGACATTGTTAACTCCAGAAGCAGATGCAGAACCTGAATCTGCTCTGAGTTTCTTTCTCCTGCTTTGGCCCGTCAGCCAGGTTTGGGATGATTTCCATCACTTTTATTGGACTTGTTAATGTACTGATGGGTCCCTGTCCTACACGCTGGGAAGGTGTGAAGGGCAAAGTCCTGCTCGTGTAAGCAGGGGAGGGAGATAGGGGTGTGTGTCTGCAGGCGTGGGTGGGTGAGAGTGCATGTGACTTCATGTGTATGTTATTTAGTGTCTCCTACTAGAGAAGCTTTTCCGAGACATAGATGTGCATGTTAAAATAGGAGAATTAGGTATAAATGACATAAAATTGAGATTTTTAGCCAGTGTTGTGTTTGCCTCGTGTGTACGTTTGACTAGTAATAAGAGACGTTAAACTCTGCTAGGCTTCCAGTTACCCATAAGAGCACATGTATCAAACTGAACTGAATGTTCACTGATAGACACAAAACCAAAATGTTTACAGCATTCAGAGCAATAGCAAAGCATACCTCATGCCAGTCCTGGAGTGCCTCTCACCCGTCAGTGCAAGCTCTCCCCTCCCTGGGGGCCTCTTGCTTCTCCCTCCAAACCCCTCTCTCCTCCCCAGTCCTGTCCTCGTGGTCCGCTCTCCTCCTTAGGGTTTCCTTCCTGAAGCACTCCTGTCCATGCCAGCCTTCCTCTCCACCAGCACTGGTTGTCCCCATATATCTGAGCCTGGGTCTCAAATAACCTCCTGCCATGCCCTCCTGATTGCATCCCCTCCATCCCCATCTACTCCTCCTCTCTTCTTTGCCTTTTACTTCCCCAGACCCTCATCTCTGGTCTTGCCATCTCACCCCTACGTACCTCTGCCTGTCACTACAAAGCTCGGAGGAGCTATTCCCTGCCCGTTATATACGAAAAAAGCACTTCACATAATTTCCCCATTATCTTTCAGTCCCGGGGCTGCTGCAGTTGTCTTCTTCCTTGGTATTGTGGTTTTCTCCAGCATTGAAGAATTATATCACAGAACTGGAATCAAAGTTCATTTTGCTGCTAGACCAGAATGCTTTTCTCTACCACGCACCCCTCGGGCTTTGCAGAGGCTTGGCTTGTCCCTGATATGGTGTCTTCTTCCTCCATCCATGCTCCACGTGCTGTGCTTGTGGCAGGGGCTGGCTAGTTGAGAGGGCAGCCGTGCTGCACAGGGGCAGCGGCTGCTTCGGCAGGGTCACGGCTGCGCTTCCTCCTGGCTTTCTGATATATATATATATAAAAAAGAGTGTCAATAAAGGTGTGTGTGTTGTGTTTGCTTAGTAAAGTCAGTCGTTCTGCTCTGTGCCTCCTCTTGGTTTTACTGGAGGGATGTATCTCTAATTTGAGGCTGCAGTAAACTCCACGGGAGTTCAGGGAACTGAGGGCGTGGGAGGGAGGTGGCGAAAGGGGATGACTTTATTACTGAAAAAAAAACATGTTTCTGGCAAAAAGGCACAGAATAAAAGGCAGTGCCTGCTTCTGGAGGGACCTGGCGTACCAAGGAGGTGTGGGCACCATCCATGGTGTGAATCATTTGTCTGCAGTAGCCTCACAGCACCCGGTCTGCACCATGTGCTGCGTGCCCCAGGGGATCTAAAACACGACAGATGAGGAGCTGCTCGGCTTTGCGTTTACAGGGGTTGGAAGAGACCTCTGGAGATCATCTAGTCCAACCCCCCCGCTAGAGCAAAATGGCATTATCCTAAGACAAATGCCTTCACATTGATCTACCAGTGCCCGCAGTCACCAGCTAAGAAGCAATGAGGGGAAGGAGGCACCCTGTGTTTGTGTACTTACATAGTCTTCTGCGGGATTACTGGTAACCAGGAGAACAGTGTACAAGTGCTCCCTGGGGTGGATCCCCCTTCCTTAAATCACACAATCAAAGTATCTTCTCCTCCTGTAGCCTCTCTCCCCTCTCCTCTACAAGGAACCCAAATCACATACGCAGAGTTCAGATTTTTCTTTAAGCAGTCTGGCACCTTCATCTTTGGTGGGATGGCCCGTCCCACTGGCAGGAAGGGGCCTTGAGGACCTGGCTCCACACCCAAGCACCAAAGGCGGCTGTCTCAAATAATAGAGATGTCTTCTTCCTTGGGAAACATGCTTGCAGGTGGCTCAGAAGAGATTTAGGAGGGCATATATGGTGTGAACTCAGAAGTGAGCCACCAGGTACCTGGGTAGAAAAAGCAACTCTTTTAAGACTTTCCTCATGCCACATTTTTATTTTAATTAGGTCCTGATGCTGTAACTGCCTCCGCAGTGTCTGGGTGCTGCTGGTGTCGGTAGGTAACCGCAGGAGCTCTTTGGGCAGGGCGTGTGGGCTGTTCAGTCTGATTCCTTCCCGTTCAGGGCAAGGCGTGGGCTCGGGTTCGGTTTGACTTTCCCTCTGCATTAGCTGCTCATTTGCTAGGCTCACCTTCCCCTGACGAGGCTGGAGAAGCTCCTCAGCCTTACCAGATGTCCGATGGGCAACGATAACCCCACTGCGCTGTGTTACCGCATTGTGAAGTGTTACTCACCCGTACTGTATAGAGACCGTGAGGACGTAATAAAACAGCCTGAGAACTACTTGCTCCGTGCCTCAGTGTCTGAAAAAGGTGAGAATCGAGCACGTTTTCCTGCGTGGAAAGTGCAAGCCTGGGGACGGAAGGGGTGTCTCCTAGCTGAATTGCTGAGGAGGAAAAAGACGGGAGAAGCTTGTGCCTTCTCGGACCCTGCCCTCATGCTGCTGCGTGCTGGTTTCACCGGTGCAGGCGTGCTGGATGAGGCAGCGAAGAAGGGACGTGTTAACTCTGAGCAGTATCCTCTGTTGAAGCAATTTAGATCCAGCCTCCCTAGAGGTACAGTTTGGGGAGATGGGTCAGAAATACTGTCAGTAGGACCTCAGAGAAAGAAGGTAAATCTGAAGAGCTGTCCACCAGTGCATTGCTGTCCTTTTGTGGGCACACCCCACGGCTGCCTGAGGTGGATTGCCTCCCTCTCCAACCCCAAGGACCTGAGTGCAAGCAGCATCAGGAGCAGATGTTCTTGGAGAAGGCTGCAGCAAAGCTTCCCTGAAGCGAGGGGCTGCTGGTGCTGGCCCGGGGAGTAGCTGCAGCCAGAGCCGAGCGGGAACACTGGCTTCAGCCCGGGGAGGCAGGCAGCACGGAGAGCATCGATGGCTAGTGCAGATGGGCGGCGTGAGCAGCCCTTCATCGCAGACAAATTACCCTCTCCCCTGAACTGGGTGCCTCACAGAAACCACACATAAATCTGCAGGACCTTCCCAGGGGGCAGCCAGGGCTGCAGCAGCAGGTAACTGCTTGTTCAGCCATGTTCCAGGGGGAAAATGGAAAAGCAAGCACTTCTCTCCCTGCTGGGAGTGCGGCGGGGGGACACGGGGCTGCTGAACCAGCCGGTCAGCTGTCTTCAGCCTGACTGCCCCCGTAAGCGTCCTGCTGTCCTGCGGGGAGAAGTGGTGATGGCTGGGCAGCAAACACTCTTTACCAGCCCGCAGAGCCACTGATGTGCAGCCAGAAGGGGCCGCGGTGAAGGTGGCACAGCTGGGGCACCAGCCTGTCCCACATGCCCATGCTGCTGGTGGCATGGCTCCCACCTGCCCCACTGGCAGCGTTTCCATCACCCTGCCTCACGGCCAAGTGTGAAAACAAGTGCTGAGCCTGCTCCCCGTACCAGGATCAGCTGGGGGGGATGCTCAAGAAAAGATCTCCCAGAAAAGGAATCAGTGAAGGTGGATCAAGCTCCATCAGGCCATGAAGAGCAAATGAATGCTTTCTCCAGTCTATAAAAAGCAGCTCCAGGCCCCCGCAGCTGGTTTGTGTTGGCCTAAGGGCCAGTTTAGGGAGACTGGAGGAGCCTGGGTTTGCTGGGGATGGGCTGGCAGCAGCTGAGGGCCATCCTGGGGACTGAAGGGGAGGTGCCAGCAGGGCTGAGACCAGAGTGAAGGCAGCTGGGGGCGTTGTTTGGGTCTTCGCAGAAAATTGTGTGGTGGGGGATCTGCTACAGAGTAGGGCTGAAGCAACCCTACAGGGCCTGCTGCCCACCCAGAGGAAGAGTTTTGATGGGGAAGGGCTGAGGCCAAGTGGGGCATCTCCAGGACAGGTCTAGCAGGTGGGGGAGAGCAGTGACCTGGATCCATCCCGGCCCCGGGCACACCGAGGGCACTCCTTGCCTGGTGCACAGCCCCGCTTCCCTGCCAGAAGGTGAGTGTTGGCTACGTGGTCTGCACAAGGTTGAGTCTTTGTTTAAAAAGAAAAATTAAATGAGCTTGTTTTTCTCTGGGAATCATTGCAGTGGAATTTATCAGTCCCTCTGTCTTCTTTCTATCCCCCTTTTTTTTGCCCTAATTCCCTTCCCTTCTTTTATTGTTTTTCCTTTCATCTGCTGCTTCTCCCCTCTAAGCCTGTCTCTGAGCCAAAACAATTTGCATGCATCCAAGCAAGGATCTGCCATTAGTGCTGCTCTGTCTCTCCTCTTAGTTAGGATATATTTAGCCATTGCCTTTGGGGTGGGTTTTTTTTTGGTGCTTTTTATTTTTTGCTGTTCAGTGGCTTTAAAGAGCAGGTGCTGGGAACAGAGAGAGAAGATTAAAAATACCTGCTGTCAGATACCTCTCCCTATGCAGATGTGCTTCAGCGCCGTGCAAAGCAAGCACACAAGCAGAGTGGATAACAGCTGCCCCTCAAAAAGCTCATTTGTAATTCTAATTTATTTTTTTTTTTAATTTCAATAATCTCTTTCCACACTGCTACAAATTTCCAGAGCAGCTATTTCCTCTTGTGCCTCATGTGAAGCAGCGTGCGCTTTTCTTGGGAATCAATTAAGCGCCCTGTGGGTTAGGGTGAGGGCCCCTTGTCACACAGGAGCTGCTGGGGGACAAGTGCTGCTGCCTGTGTGGGCAGCTGCCCGTCCTGCAACGGGGAAGGGGCTCCCCTGGGCGGGGAGGCACGGATGGAGCGAGGCTCATCTGCAGCCACGGCATCCTGCCATAGCCCCTGACCGTCCCTGCCTCATAAGCTGTGCCGGTGGCCAAGACCCAGCTGTGATGTGGCTCCTTGGGGACTCTTTGCAAGCGCCCCGCTGCCGTCGCAGCCTCAGCAGCTTCCCTGCTCCTCCCGGGCACCATCACCAGCCTCCGAGTGATGCCACGCTCCTGCGGGCACGGCAGCAACCTCTCGTTATGGGTGATCCCCTACCAGCACCCCTTCCCCAATCTCCTTTGCCTACATCTCTCCTCAAACACAACCAGAGCTTCACAACAGCTCTGCTGGCGGAGGAAGGGCTGTGCGAGATGAGCGCTGCCTTTATGTCTCTCCCTTTTACTTCTCTGCGTTCAGCACCTCCCTGATCTCACGCAGGCAGCTCCGGGGGACGTGCCAGGCTCCTGGCAGTCTCTGCTGAAGCAATGCAGAGGGCGTGCAGTGCTGTCTTCAGGTTTTCCTGTTCCTGACTGCCAGCTCGGCGGTTCCCCATCAGTTTAGGAGAAATGAGGTGTCAGGCTCCTCAGTGAGCCTGCCTGGCCCACATCTGTGATGCAGCGTGGCTCGTCCTGACTCTTCCTCTCCTCCTCCTCCCCCCTGCATCCTTTTCCCATCCATTTCTGTATCCTCCCTTTCTTAATCCACTCAAACCTTCTAAAAATACAAAAATACCGGGTGCCAGACACTCTCCTGCGGGTGGGAGGTGGGCTTCACGCAGCCGAGGCCGTGGCACGGTTATGGGAAGGGAGCCCAGCCCCGGGTGTTGCGACACAGATGAGTTTGTTTGTGTTCCAAAACAAGGACTGATAATACAGGCAACCGACTGGAGCTGCGGGAGGCTGCTAAGCTAAGTGAGACAGGAAGCACGTAATTACATTAGATACAGGGTGGCATAAAGACATCTGAGTACACATACGTCGTTGGGCTGGGAGGCTATTGCATAACCCTACTGAAGAGCTCTGCGTTATAAAATATTGCACCTACTGCATGCCCCGAACAGCATCTCCCACCCCATTGAGGGGGGGGTTGAACAGCCGCCCCGAGGGAGCAGAGCTGCCGGCCAGTGGGTGGGTGCAGGGGGCTGGTGGCCACGGCAGAGCGGGCAGAGGGTCTGTCCTGGCCTTGGCAGGGAGGATGCTGCCGGAACAGCCTGATCCCGTTCCTGCGCCTGGGCTCGGACCCGCACGCGCGGTACTTGCCCTGTGCCGTGTCCCAGAGCCGTGCACCGGTTCAAACCCCCAAGCGTGGGGCTCTGTCGTGAGCGTGGCATTTCCTACGGCTTTGTGCATCTTCTGGCTGAGCGACTGTGGTGCCCAAGAAGCCACAGCCTGTGGTTGACTCTTTCTCTCCCACTGAGGTTTTGTAGGGGTCTTTCCCTCCCAAGGGGGCTTGTGGGGACCAAGCTCCCACCGCAGGCCCTTCCTCACTTCTGCCTTGCCCTCAGCTTTGCATCACCAGAGCCAAGAGCTTCAGCGACAGAGGGGCCAAGGTACAACCACACGCGCGTTTGCCCTACTCACTTTGTTTCCACGGGAAAAAGCAGTGGGGAGATGGGGTGAAGCAAAGCGGAGGTTTCAGCGGGCCGTAATACCAAGGCAGAGATACGCAGAGTTTCTCCGCTCTGGCTCGCATGGCCCGAGCTCCTCTCCCAGGGGCCGCGGCTGTTGCTGCCGTCCTGGCTGTGCTTTTGCCATGCAGTTACATCTCCCCGGCTGCTTCAAGCAGCACGTGGCTCCCGGCACAGCAGCTGTCTCGGGGACCGTGGACTTGCTGCCAGAAGTCATCTGTCCTGTGTGCCTGTAACACGTGCCCGGCCTCCTGGAGGTTTTCCTCTGGAAAACGTTGGGGGGGCTCACCAGAGCGTTCTATGACTTTTCAAATCCGTAAGCGTGAGGCCGTGTTGCAATGTGTGAGCGTAGTAGAGGGGAAAGAGGACACAGATGAAGCTTTGCTGAACAACGGGCAGGCCCCAGAATGATGAGACATAACAACGTCAGAGCCTCACTGAGCGCTGCATCAGTGCAGAGAACCGTGGAGGAGATGGAGATGCAGGTAATGGAGGAGAAGGGCTTACGGTCCCAGGCCCGTGGCTGCTGCTGTTCTGCCACAGCTGGGAGGTGGGTGCAAGGGGTGTGCGGCCAGTGCCCAAATACCCGGGCGTGATCCTCTCCCGTGGGTACCCATGTCAGCACAGCAGTGAGCTGAGGTGGAGCCATCACCGGGCTGATGTGGCCAAGCACTTCCAAAACCTGCGTCAAGCCTAGTGATGTCCACGCAGTGGGCATGCACGGACCTTCTTAGCATCTGTACAAGCAAAGGCAGTCCTACAGCCCTCTCACTCCTCCCCTTCCTTCCTTAAATCCACAACAAGGATTCTGTTTTGCTGGCTCAGACCTTCCCTTCCAGTTTTCAACCTCTCTCCTGCTGTTGCTCTCTTCTTTCTACCTCCAGTTCTCGCTAGGTTCCACCTTTATCAGGTGCCTTCCCACGCTTTGCTCAGACTTTCTTTAATGCGCATCCCCTCCCCTTCTCTTCTCCCACCGTAGACCCAGCAGATAATTCGTGATGAAGAAGGACAACTTCTGCCAGTACGTGGGGTCAGGCATTGGTCCTTATTTATTTTAGATGTGGACTGACAGTGTAATTTGGGGGGGACGTGGAAATGTTGGACACTTCTGCTCAACCTGCAGTGCAAGGGGGGGCACAGCGCGTTGCCTTGGGGAGCGCAAACCCTTCCTCCAGGCTTTGCATCTGTCCTTAGGATGCTGCAAAACAGCCGGACCCTGCTGGGGACTGGCACCCCCTGCTTAAACCACGCAACGGCGTGCTGCTGCGATGCCGCCACGCCAGCCCTTGCAGCGCTGGGAGGATTGGAAGTCCTCGGGCAGCAGGACAGAGCTGACGAATTGCCGTGCGTTACGGCGTCTGTCCTGTCCCTCTCGCTCTCCCCATCTGCGTACCCACCCGCCGGCAGTTACTCAGCAGGCTCCGCACGTCGGTGGAAACGAGCCTGTTTATTCCTGTTATCGAGGAAGCAGTTATGACTGTGATGCTCAAGGACAAGCCTGGGCCTCCCGCTCCCCCCTCCCTTAACAGCACAAAAGAAACCTACCTAAGCCGTTATCTTCCCCGGGCGCTGCCGGAGCAGCTTTTGGTTGGCTGGAGGCTGGAGCGATGCTGGGTCCCCCTCCCAGCTCTCCCGCCTCCCACCCGATATAAAGCACGGCTCCTCGCTGCTTTTCCAGCCGACAGCACACGACCACGGGTGCAGGTGGTGCCGCAGCTGCCTGTTGCGCATCCCTGCCGCTGCCCTAAGGACCCGATGAGTTGCTGGATGCCTGGGTGCCCAGCTCTCAGCATGTGCCGGGGGTTAGCCGCGCTCCCCATCACTTGCCTGGAAAGGTAAGGGGCTTCGCCACGCCGCAGTTCTGGGATGCAGAGGGTTAGTTGGAAAAGATGCACCTAACTTCGGAGTGGCCGGGCCAGCCCCTGCTGCTGCAGTGGTGATGTTTTGGTAGAAACTGGGGTGCAGACCACGTGGAAACACACGGCGAAGGATGGCTCGAGTGATTTGCGGTGGCTCCATCTGTTCCGCTCCCCAGGAGGGGAGCGCAGAGGTACAACATGCAGAGAGGAGGCTGGACAGGGATGCCCTGCGAGTGCCTGGGCATACAAACACACGAGGCTTGTTTGTCTGTCTCTGTCTCTGCAAAACTTGCTTCAGGTTGACAGCAGCAGGGCTATTTTTGTCTAACACGGTCAAAATGTGAAATGACATGTTGCTCCTCCTGCCAAACATGGCTACAAAGCCCCGCGCTGCTGGCTTGACATTTAAACACTTATTTTTATACGAGCGCCTTGGGATGCCTGAATGAGCTGCGGCACACAAATAGCAGCGGGGCTGCGGGCTGCCTCGGGGGGACCGCGGGGAGAGGCACCGATTTAGCAGCAGCTCCTGCCGTATTGCCGCAGAGACCTCCCGGCAGGGAGGTGCCACCGCCGCAGAGACGCGGTGACAGGCAGCCGCGTCCCAGGCTCTCGCAGTGGGGGCTCTGGCACAGGAGCATCGTGCTGCCAACCGGGATTCGCTGGGTCTTCAAGGCATGGGGTAGGTGGATGGTGCCACCAGGGAGTGCGGCCATCTCCGTGGCATGGTGGCAAGCTCCTGGTGACTCAGGGGCGACCCAAAAATAAAAGAAGCAGGGGAGCATCAGCCCTGCTGCAGCAGCCTGGCAGCAGGGAGATGCTCCGACTCTGCCAAGCAGAAAGCAAGCGCTGGTTTGGTTTTTTTTTTTCCCCAGTGTTTTGCGAGGAGCACAGCACTGCTGAGAGAGGGGAATGGGCAAAAGAGCCAGGTTAGCTCCAGGGAGCTGGGCGGCAGGGGCTCCAGCAGGGCACCCAGCAGCGGCTCTGCTACCTGCCCCAAGGAGAAAGCTCGCCAGGCTTTGTAAATGCGTGCGGCGCTACCTGGGAAGCGAGCAGGAGGAAACAGTCCCCTAGGCTTAACGCGCTGCCGAGCATGGTTGCCAGGGAGCAGAAAAAGCCGTTGGGGGAGCATTTATTTTATACATCAGAAAGCAAAGCAGCAACTGAAGCTGAGGAGTGAGGGCTGCCCCTCCAAGCTGTGTCGGGCGTGCGGGATACAGCCTCTGCGAGGCGGGGCTTGGCGGCAGCAGTTCGGTGGTCCAGCAATCCCACCTCTCCCCTTCCTCCCTTCCAGAGCCAAGGATCTGAAGACCCGCTTAGGGATCCTGCTTCACAAACCAGAGCTGGGACACAGGATCGGGACCACCAGCAAGCTGCAGCTGGGCTCCAGGAGGAGGTAAGCCAAGCAGTGCCGTGTCCCACGTTCAGCCTGGGACGGGTCCCCACGGACCAGGCTGTCCTGGGGGATGCTCCTGCCCATCTGTACAGCTTGCCCTCCCCACGGTCCCACCCCAGCAGGCAGGGAAGGCGGATCACTTCCCAGCTCCACCAGTTATAAAATCAGACTGGGGAACTGATGCTCTGGCATTAGGCGCAAGGGAGCAGGGCCTTAGCAACACACAAGAAACCCAGAGGGCTCCTGCAGTTCCTGGTGTCTCAGACCAGTTCTGGGACCCCTGGGGAATGCAGGCAGAAGAAAAAAGAAAACACTAAATATTGCTGCTGAAGGCAAGGTGTCTTCTTGCAGAGGAAGCTCTGCTGGACTTGTACCAGCGGAAAAGGGCTCCTCTGAGTATCCTCTAGAGAAGCTACCTGGCCAAAGCTGCACCATGGACCTGAGGTCTGGTGAGCCCTCAGGGAAGGTAAAAGAAAGGGAGAAAGGAAAGAGAGCCCACAGGTAATGGATACTGGGGTCTTGCTTTGGTTTCCTACCCAGTGCCGCTGCCTTCCTTCTTGCACTGTCTCCCAGTAACTCCTTGACTGAAGTGCTCTCGTCTTCTGCTGTGGGGCAGAACTAGTGTTGACCACAGGACAGCGAGCCTTACATCTTTTTGTCTTTTCCAGAGACTCCTCACGAGAGGTACTGGAATGGAGGGAGTCCTTCGACCAGCTCCTGAAGAGTAAAAGTGAGTAGGATCTTGTTTTCTTCTTTTGGTGAGAGTGCATAGGACAAACGCGCTCTCAGTGAACAGGGGGGTGACTGCACGCCTGCAGCCAGTGCGTGAGGACATCTTGTCTCCTCTTCAAACGATTTTAGGAATTGGAAAGAGGCTCCTTCTCTGCCCTGACAGAGCTGATGCATGGGGCTTATTGCCTGGCTTGCAGAGCTGTACCCTTTTCTCCTGGCTGGGTGCTTTTTGGGGGGGCACAAGCTCTGTCTCGCAATGCCTCGCTGCTGCCTCGGGACGGGAACACGGTTGTGGGCATCCCGTGTGTGGCAGTCCGTCAGGGAGAGCGTCACGCTGGGCCCGGCCGTCCCTTCCCCTGCGCTCAGGGGAAGGCAGCGTGACTGCTCTCCGTGTTCTCTGCACAGCAACGCAGCCACCTCCCCGCAGGCTTTTGTTGCTCAGAAAGCTGCATTGCTGCCATCTGTCTGTCCTGTGCCTCCAGGGATGGCTCTTCCACAGGGAGAAGGAATTCAGCTGCCTTACTGGGCTACACACGGCTGTTTCCCCCTCCGATACTTGCTCGCTGTATGGCGATGCACAGGGTTCCTTAAGGTGCTGTCTCCCTCTCCCCCCATGCAGACAGTACCTCTGGACCCAGAGAGAGGACCTTGCTTTGAGTCCCACACGTAATTCCTTCCTTATGCTGGGCTTTACAGCCGGTATACAGCGGTAGAAGTGACAAATTTTAATACAAAAGGAGTTGCCTACCTAAAAAGCTATTCCGCAGCGAGAGAAAGTCTTTCCATAGTGCTCGATGGGGCTGGGTGTCTATTTTTCCAGCCTTCCTCACGTGCTGTGATGGCTAACAAGCATCTCCGGCTTTGTAACTTCATACATCCCCTGGCCCGGCCCTGAAATCCTTGCTGCAGTTACTCTCCCGTATGCCTCAGCATCTCTTTTCCCCTAGATCTCCACTGAGAAACAAAAATAAAGCCATGGCTGCTCGGTTTCTGCAGGCGTACTGATACCTCAGTGGATTTCTCCTTAGGTAGAATTGGCTCTTTTCCGAAGCTGTAAAGAAAATACTCTGAAGCCTCATTACAGAAAGGTCAGATAAATAAAACTAGAGGATTACTTGTCTGTGGGAAAGGATTTTATTGGAGTCTAGAGGCCAATTAGCAGTGTCTCAGAGGGTGGAATTTGCCTGGAGGGAAAGGAAATCTGTAGATGTCACAGACTGAGCTCCCAGGGCGATGCTCGCCTGCAGCGCTGTGCCTGGCAGCCACCCTCCTCTTCCTCCCCCACCTTCAGCCCCATTAACTGTTCTTCTCTCCCCTCTGCAGGTGGGGTGACAGCCTTCCACACCTTCCTGAAGACTGAGTTCAGCGAGGAGAACCTTGACTTCTGGCTGGCGTGCGAGGACTTCAAAAAGACCCGGTCGAAAACCAAGCTGGCCTCCAAGGCCAACAGGATCTTTGAGGAGTTTGTCCAAAGTGAGGCGCCCAGGGAGGTGAGAGCATTTTCCATCTCTGTCCTGTGGCATCGAATAGGGTGGGAAAGGAATAAAACATCCTGTTGGGTTTTATTAAAGTGGGAAGATGTGCTCTTGTTCATGAGAGCTTTCATTTCTAACCCCGCATGACCTACCGACACGAAGGGATATAAGGGCTTGTGTGCATCCTCACCCTCATCTGAAGATGCAGAAAACAGTTTTCCTCCCCCCATGGGAGGGCATTTAATGCTGAGTTAATGTTTGTGGACGCTGCTTCCTTGCAGGTGAATATCGACCACGAAACCAGGGAGATCACCCGGAAGAACCTCTCGGGTGCCACCTCTGCTTGCTTCAATGAAGCTCAGGCCAAGACCCGCACCTTGATGGAGAAGGACTCCTACCCCCGGTTCCTGAAGTCCGCCTCCTACCAGGACATGACCAAGCAGGCCACCAGCCGTGGCATCAGCAAGCGGTCGCATACCTGACCCGAGCCCAAACCCGCCACGGGGGGACGAGCCGGGGGACCAGGCAGAGGTTGAGAGACAGTTTGCAAGGGCTGAGGTCTGCACGGCGGGGTTTTGGCTGAAGTCCCGGCATTTTAGCAGGATCCCCAGGACCTCAAGTGCTTCCTGCTTCCTACAGAGCTGCTGGGGAGAGAGGTCCTCCCTCCCCAGAGGAGCGGAGCGGGTGGGAACCCGATGCCTCCCCTGGAGACCTGTCCCACCAAGGGGACAGAAAGAAATCGGATTTGAGTTGCAAGCCTGGGAAAAAGAGACCAGATTCCCCACAGCATCCATAACTGGAGAGCTCCCACCTGCTCTCAGGACCCTCCACCAGACCTGCGGCATCAGCCGCCGGCTGCAGAGCTTTTCCTGTGAGGGAGCATCCAGAATAAAAGTCCAAAGACTACACGGGACTGTCAGCCAGAGGGACCCCGCGCATGCCGTGTCCTGATCCTGAGATTCTCCTGCCATTTCCTAGGCATGCTCTGCATCAAGGCTTTACACCTTCTTCCAGTACGGCGTATCCCTAGCGGTGACGGTTTTATCCCTCACCTAAGATACGTGACCCTTAGATTGTGCCCAGTCTTAGGTCACATGCATAACTTCAAATTCCTATTATTGTTATTTATTTTATCATCATTTTTTATTATTACCATATATATTTATTAGAAGAGCACTGCTGAAAGCATACGCGTATCACTCCAAGGAGCTTGTAAATTAAATTATGTTAGGTATTGTAGCACTTAGCATGCCTCCCAGCTTCTCTGTGTGATAACTTGAGAGAGACCACCAGACCGATCTGTAAGATGACCATGGAGCAAGGGACGGGAAGAGCAGCAAGCGAGGGCTGCTGGAGGGCTCTCAGGGGACAGGTTTTCCGTGAGCTCGCAGGACCGGTGGTGGCAGGAAAAGGATGCTTCGCAGTCCGTGCTGTTTCCTTTCTCCCCTTAAATACAGCTGTATGGATGGCATCTCGGCAGGTAGACTTGCGTTTTTGTTCTAGGCGGAGAATAGCGATGCAAAACACGCGCTTTGGTGAGTGATCCTCTGAAAATTTATTTTTCACGCGTGGGAGAGCAAAGCTGGGGCTTTGCCCTGGTTCAAAATCGGGCTTGGTGTTCCCTTGGCCGGTGAAACCAGTCTGCAGCCACAGCGCTTTAGCGGAAACCCGGGGAGCTGAGCAAACCAGCGACGTGTGCCGTGATTTTGGTGTCACGGGGCGGGGGGGGGGCGCGGCAGGACATTTTGTCAGCTCAGACCTGTGGGGTGAGCTCTTCAGAAAGAAGAGCTGTGGGTCCCCTTTGGCAGCACCGGTGCCAGCAGCCGCATGGGTGGGTGATGGGGACCCCACGGGTGTCCTGTGCTGGGCCATGGGGAAGGTGCCACCAGCATTGTTTCCTACTGAGACAGCCTGGGGATGCCATCTGTGCCCCGTTTAACCCTAAAGACCAAACCTGGGGGTCTTTATCCCGCTGGTACTCACGCCTTGCCCAGGGAACCTTCTGTTGCCCTCCCCAGCGTTAGCCCGCAGGGTCACTCGGGCTTTTTCACAGCTGTCTGAGCAGAGCAAGGGACCGAGGGCCAGTTTGGGGACATTATTCTGAGTCCTCTTCCACTTTCCCCATCTTGGTTCTACCTCTGAGCCCTGGTGGGTCCTGGCTGCGTTTACAGGGAGATTTTAGCTGCTTTCTTATTTATTATTTATTTTTACAACTGGAACCACCTTCGTTGTGTTACTGAAGTGAACGACGCACAATGGTCTGTTTTCGTGACGAATACAAATATTGTCATTATAAAATAAAATGTAACGAGGAACATACTGTGACAACATGAGGTTTTTTTTTGGTTGTGGCCTTTCATTTAACTGTTGCATTCTAATTTTGGATGACTGGCAAAGCATGCTAAAGCAAGCTGCTCCTGTTGGGTGGCTCGAGGGGCACCTACAGTCGCTTTAAAAGTTCCAGTGTCAAGAATAGGAAAGGAAGGGGAAGACTTGTGAAGAGTAAAGCTTCTTCGTGGTATTTGGCTTATTGAAGAGGACTGAACAGTTCACAGCAAGAACGAAAGCAGAAGTTAAGTTTGGAAGATATTCACTGCCAGGGTGTTTGGTATTGTTTGTATTGCCATTTTCTGAGCACTTTGCAGGACTGCACTTCCTCCCACCTATTCAATACCAGTAAGACACCATTGTCTTAAAAGCACGAGTGGGTTCAAGTGAGGGCTGCTGTCTGCCAAAACCGCTTTTGCATCGCTGTCATAAATAATACTTGATTTTTAACTCATGATTAAATTCATTTACAGGCAGTGGGGGGGAGTATCTGGCTGTAGAGGGTCTATTAGAGAACTGTGCTGTCTCTGAGGTCTGAGCAGTCCCCTGTATCTCTCCGGGATGCTTTGGGATGGCAGGGATGGGGGGTGCCTGATGCGTGCACCTCCAGGGACCGCGGGAGAACTGGAGGGCTGCCTGCGGCACGAGTGATGCAGGGAGAGGAGCATCCAAGCGTAGCTCTGAGATGCTAATGTTCTGACTGAAAACCAAAGAAACCATGTTCTTTAAGTTGTCTTCTTTCTATTTATTGGGTGTCTTGGAAGCCAAAATTGACTGGCCTGCATCAGCGGAGGAGTGTGTGAGTGAACTGCCACGCAGAGTCCAGGGATCATCCTTTATTGTAAAACACACCGACTCTTCTCCATCCCGACTCCCCCCCTGTCGCCCACCTACCTGGAGGAAGGCAGTTCAAACTTCTGCTTACCTTTTGTTCGCTATTTCCTTAAATGTGGCTTTACCTTACAAGACAGGCAGTTCGGAATCGCAGCGGTCTGATCTTCATGCACGGGGGAAGGAAGAAATTAGCTAAAAGGTGTGCAGGAAGCATTGAAATTATCCGGCAAGAGAGACTTAGAGCAGCAGAACAGTGTAGAAGCAGCTAGCAGAGAAATCGTGGGGTTTTTTTTTTTCAACTGCAGCTTCTAACTGAAAAAAATATATTATTTTCTCTTGCCTGATGTTAATTTAAAACTGATTCTTTTTTTTTTTTTAATTCATCACCAAAGGAGTAAGAAAAATTTAGAATGAAAACATCTTTGAGTTTTCTTGAGAAGGAAATTTGGGGTTACGTCCATTCTTGATGCACCATGCCTGGGAATGGATGGCCCAGGCTGGGTCTCAGCCCCGGCGGGAGCACTCAGACTTCACAGCTGCTGCTGCAGCATCCCACATGCAAGCATGGCTTCGTCGCGATAAGTCGGAGATGTTTCCCAAAGAGAAAACTCGGTCAATAAAACCATACTTGCATCCAGAGCGTCCTCCGCGATTGCCGGCAAAACCCAGTGGTAATATGGCAAAACCTTTAAAGCCTTGGGAAGATTAAAAGAAAAAAAAACAACCACCAACCCACAAAACCACGTTGAGAAAGAGGAGCCAAAGCTTCCCGCGACCGCCTTTGGGCATGGCCGGCTGCGGTTGCTTCCAATAAACCACGACCAAAGTTTCCCAGGGCAGAGGCTGCAAATTTGGAAGTGGCAGGGAAGATCTCAGCTCCGGGGAGCANTGGCCGGCTGCGGTTGCGTCCAATAAACCACGCCCAAAGTTTCCGAGGGCAGAGGCTGCAAATTTGGAAGTGGCAGGGAAGATCTCAGCTCCGGGGAGCAAACGTGGGGGCTGGCGCTGCCTCCGCGCCCCCCCCCGCCCCCCGGGTGTGACACATACTTGCTCCAGGGCCAGGTTTCCATGAGCCGGGATGGGGGCTGGATTTATTTGTTGGAAAAAAACCACCCGTTTCCCTCTGCCTTGGGACCCAGTGTGTTCCCAGCAGCGGATNCTTTCCCCATCTTGGTTCTACCTCTGAGCCCTGGTGGGTCCTGGCTGCGTTTACAGGGAGATTTTAGCTGCTTTCTTATTTATTATTTATTTTTACAACTGGAACCACCTTCGTTGTGTTACTGAAGTGAACGACGCACAATGGTCTGTTTTCGTGACGAATACAAATATTGTCATTATAAAATAAAATGTAACGAGGAACATACTGTGACAACACGAGGGTTTTTTTCGGTTGTGGCCTTTCATTTAACTGTTGCATTCTAATTTTGGATGACTGGCAAAGCATGCTAAAGCAAGCTGCTCCTGTTGGGTGGCTCGAGGGGCACCTACAGTCGCTTTAAAAGTTCCAGTGTCAAGAATAGGAAAGGAAGGGGAAGACTTGTGAAGAGTAAAGCTTCTTCGTGGTATTTGGCTTATTGAAGAGGACTGAACAGTTCACAGCAAGAACGAAAGCAGAAGTTAAGTTTGGAAGATATTCACTGCCAGGGTGTTTGGTATTGTTTGTATTGCCATTTTCTGAGCACTTTGCAGGACTGCACTTCCTCCCACCTATTCAATACCAGTAAGACACCATTGTCTTAAAAGCACGAGTGGGTTCAAGTGAGGGCTGCTGTCTGCCAAAACCGCTTTTGCATCGCTGTCATAAATAATACTTGATTTTTAACTCATGATTAAATTCATTTACAGGCAGTGGGGGGGAGTATCTGGCTGTAGAGGGTCTATTAGAGAACTGTGCTGTCTCTGAGGTCTGAGCAGTCCCCTGTATCTCTCCGGGATGCTTTGGGACGGCAGGGATGGGGGGTGCCTGATGCGTGCACCTCCAGGGACCGCGGGAGAACTGGAGGGCTGCCTGCGGCACGAGTGATGCAGGAAGAGGAGCATCCAAGCGTAGCTCTGAGATGCTAATGTTCTGACTGAAAACCAAAGAAACCATGTTCTTTAAGTTGTCTTCTTTCTATTTATTGGGTGTCTTGGAAGCCAAAATTGACTGGCCTGCATCAGCGGAGGAGTGTGTGAGTGAACTGCCACGCAGAGTCCAGGGATCATCCTTTATTGTAAAACACACCGACTCTTCTCCATCCCGACTCCCCCCCTGTCGCCCACCTACCTGGAGGAAGGCAGTTCAAACTTCTGCTTACCTTTTGTTCGCTATTTCCTTAAATGTGGCTTTACCTTACAAGACAGGCAGTTCGGAATCGCAGTGGTCTGATCTTCATGCACGGGGGAAGGAAGAAATTAGCTAAAAGGTGTGCAGGAAGCATTGAAATTATCCGGCAAGAGAGACTTAGAGCAGCAGAACAGTGTAGAAGCAGCTAGCAGAGAAATCATGGGGGTTTTTTTTCAACTGCAGCTTCTAACTGAAAAAAATATATTATTTTCTCTTGCTTGATGTTAATTTAAAACTGATTCTTTTTTTTTTTTTAATTCATCACCAAAGGAGTAAGAAAAATTTAGAATGAAAACATCTTTGAGTTTTCTTGAGAAGGAAATTTGGGGTTACGTCCATTCTTGATGCACCATGCCTGGGAATGGATGGCCCAGGCTGGGTCTCAGCCCCGGCGGGAGCACTCAGACTTCACAGCTGCTGCTGCAGCATCCCACATGCAAGCATGGCTTCGTCGCGATAAGTCGGAGATGTTTCCCAAAGAGAAAACTCAGTCAATAAAACCATACTTGCAGCCAGGGCGTCCTCCGCGATTGCCGGCAAAACCCAGTGGTAATATAACAAAACCTTTAAAGCCTTGGGAAGATTAAAAGAAAAAAAAACAACCACCAACCCACAAAACCACGTTGAGAAAGAGGAGCCAAAGCTTCCCGCGACCGCCTTTGGGCATGGCCGGCTGCGGTTGCTTCCAATAAACCACGACCAAAGTTTCCCAGGGCAGAGGCTGCAAATTTGGAAGTGGCAGGGAAGATCTCAGCTCCGGGGAGCAAACGTGGGGGCTGGCGCTGCCTCCGCGCCCCCCCCCGCCCCCCGGGTGTGACACATACTTGCTCCAGGGCCAGGTTTCCATGAGCCGGGATGGGGGCTGGATTTATTTGTTGGAAAAAAACCACCCGTTTCCCTCTGCCTTGGGACCCAGTGTGTTCCCAGCAGCGGATCGGTGGGGTGGCATCGTCACTCAGCCATCCCGTCTCCTCCAGCGACTGGGGGTCCCTGCTCCCGCAGGACCAAGCAGCCTTCGGGGTGGCCTCAGGACATGTACATACATGCACAAGTGGCCCCACAAAGACATATCTTTGGGCAGGCAGATGTGTACATACAGAGGTACGGACGCTGAGCTTTGTGTTTCACGTGCCGCGATGGATTCACACGCACCACACCACGCAGGCAAATTCTTGTGTGTTTGCTCTGCATGTCTGTACATCTAGGATTATTTTTTTTAAAAAAATCAATGCGAATCCATGCTATGAAATGTGGTTTAAATAAGTTTTTGAAGGAAGCTCGCCAACAAAGGGGAGCAAACACCTCACCCACATGTTGCAGCGCTCTGCCAGCCCCCGCGCCAGCCGATGGGGAGGGAGCAGCGGTATCGTACCGCATCCCGCTCTGCGGCTTTCGCTGCACGGCCTGAGCCTGAACGAAGCGCCAGAAATCGCGTGCGACGCGTTGCCGTCCGGCTCACCGTCCCTCTCGGTACACGTGCGGCTAAACGCCGAGGTTGCCAGCCTGCTCCAGCTGTGTGCAGGGCAGGAGGTGTTACCCCAGGGGGTCTCTGCAACTAAGAAAAAATGAATGATGATATCCATGCTTTCTGGCAGCGCTGGGGTGCTGCAGCCCCCCCGCCTCCCCAGGGCTGGGCTGCCCGTGCTGGAGGGCAGCTCTGACTCGGTGCAGCTCCCACCTGAGCTCAGCCTGCGGGGAGAAGCTGGGGATGGGAAACAGCCGGGAGAAACGCTGCTGGGGAGCCACCTCTGCTGCTTGGGAATGCATTTAAGCTCAGGTCCTCAGGCCAGCTTTTTCACTGACTTATTTTGGTTGATCTGGGATGCTTTTGATGGACCTGCTCTGCTCTCCTCGCCCAGGGACTGGGATACAGTGCCCCGCTCGGCGAGGTCCCTGCCTGCCTTGCTGTTGCCCTCACCTCTTCTTTCCAGCCTGTTCCTGCGGGCAGATTTGCTGGTCTTTTGTTTGGTTGGTTGGTGGTTGTTGCTGTTGCAATGAGGATTGAGCTAACAAATACAGATTAAAAATGTAAAAATACTCCACAGCAAAGGGAAATGTAAAATTCACCGACTCTTCTCCAACCCGACTCCCTCCCTGTCGCCCACCTACCTGGAGGAAGGCAGTTCAGACTTCTGCTTACCTTTTGTTCACTATTTCCTTAAATGTGGCTTTACCTTACAAGACAGGCAGTTCGGAATCGCAGTGGTCTGATCTTAATGCACGAGGGAAGGAAGAAATTAGCTAAAAGGTGTGCAGGAAGCATTGAAATTACCCGACAAGAGAGACTTGGAGCAGCAGAACAGTGTAGAAGCAGCTAGCAGAGAAATCACGGTTGTGGGTTTTTTAACTGCAGCTTCTAACTGAAAAAAAATTTAAATATTTTGTCTCGCACAGCTTGACGTTAATTTAAAATGTTCTCCATTATTATTTTTTTAATGCGTCAACAGAAGAGTAAGAAAAATTTAGAATGAAAACATTTTTGAGTCTTTTGTGCTCCTGCACAAATAGCGTCACCTGTCAGCGTTGGAACTGCATCCTTACGTGGATGACTTCCTAGGGCCGTGTTCCAGCACTGAAAAATCACATCAGTGTGGCCAAGTATATAAACCCTGGGACAGTCCCATTTGGAAATATAATAAGGAAGCAAGTACAGGGAACATGAAGAAAAAAAAGCCATCCTCCTATTCATAGCTGCTTTAAAAATTATTTTGACTTGGAGAGGCAGCTTCTGCGGCTGTGTTTTAGCTCATGTTTATTTGTGGCTAGTGGCCAGGGCATGGATGCTTGGAGATGTTCTCTCAGCGGCAGGTTTGCAAACCGGGTGTAGGTACATCAGGATGGAGGAAAAGGAAGATCTGCATAACTGTGCTCTTGATTTCCCATCTGGCTGTGTCTCCTCAGCTCACCTCCTGTGTTCCTGGGGGCGTATAAGGACTCTGCAGGATGCAAATACAGCAGGAACTACACGGCCCAGAGGCTCCAGGAATAGTTGTGGAGAGCAGCTCTGTGACCCCCATGCTTTGGGAAAACTTTGAGGGCCTTCTATTCCCCATAAACAGCCGGTCACAGGCACAGCGTTAAAACTTAACGCTGCTGTCCGTGACTATGGAAAGCATTTTGGATCAGGGATGAGACAGGGAAAGCATTGCCAGCAAATCCGTCTTTGCCAGCATGCAGGCACAGGACACTTCTGCCACGGCCCTGCCGGTCGCAAATGCCTTGTTTCTGGCAGCCTAGGGTTTGGGGTCCCACCATCCCGGGGTTTTTCATCTTCCCACCGTAAGATAATGAAATACCTTAATTATATCAGCAAGCTGAAGAGGGCTTTTGTACTTGGGTAGCTGAGTGGTGTGATGTTGTTATACATTTTAATGTGAGTTTGGTGTTTGGTTGGGTGGGTTTTTATGCCTTTACAGCTGGCGCTCAGCCTGTGACGTGCCCCTGCTCTGCCTCTTTTTCCAGCCCCAGCTCCGGTCAAACCCAGAGAGATGCTATTGAGTTTAGCAGATTTCTGGGAATTCAAATGGGATCTTGACAGCTTTTACAGTGATTGGAGATTGTTCCCTGAGTTATCACAGCCTTCGTCCCTGCAGGGCTGTGTCAAGGTCACCTGTGGCCGGCAACAGGAACCGTGTGGAACTCCATCCCGGTGACTGTGGGGCGTTCCCAGAGTTCTGCATGCTGTGGGAAGCAGGATGCTCAGTATGACGGTCAGGTACAACGACACAAGTCCTGCACAGGCAGAGCTTTCCAAAGCACTTGTGCATGTTGCGAGCGCATTTGTGAACGTGGGCACGCGGATGAGAGCAAGCAACGCAGGGGACACAAGGATTTGGACGCGCATGTAAAAGGCGTGCAGGACTTGAGTGTGCTTTTCTGCGTTTGCACCCTGACGTTTGCATCCAGCGACATCCCCGCGTACACGTGGCCTCAAGTTGCGTCAGGGCAGGTTCAGATTGGATATTAGGAAGAACTTCTTCACGGAAAGAGTAGTGAGGCATTGGAACAGGCTCCCCAGAGAGGTGGTTGAGTCGTCGTCCCTGGAGATCTTCAAAAAACGCATAGATGCGGCGCTCCAGGACGTGGTCTAGTTGGCACGGTGGTGTTAGGTTGATGGTTGGACTTCATGATCTCAGAGGTCCTTTCCAACCTTAGTGATTCTATGATTCTATGTCCCGTTGGTGCGTGTCTCCACATACCGTGGAAAGCCCGGTGTGACTTCACCGACCCGATTTCAGCCCCGTTTCAAGCGTGACCTGAATCTTGCAGCAGGGACGGGCCGGTGGAGGTGGCTGCGAGAGGCTGCGTGGGCTCTGCATGCTGGTGACCTCATCTGACCTTACGGGGGGGAAACGGGGTGGCACGTCAGAGTCTGGGTCCCTTCACGTGCTTCCTGTGTGTGCTTTGCAGGCAGGTAGGAAGGGCTGGAGGAGGGGGTTCACACGCAGGAGTGCAGCCCTCCAGGGAGGGGGGTGCCCGGGCAGCAGGCAGCTGCCTGCTTGCCGGCCTGCCTGCAGTTGGGAGCACACCGGCTATGGCATAAACGGACCTGGAGCTCGGTGGCTGCCTGCGTGACATGCAGCAGCGTGGCTGGTTTCCTGGGGCGCGTGGATTTACCGAAAGGTGAGGAAAAGCTGGGAAAAAAAAGTAAAAATCCAACCCAAACTCCTACCCTGAAAAAAACCCCAAGCCCTCCCCCCCCATCCCACCCCCAGCGTTTAATATCTGTCTGCCCTCAGCTCCTGAACCACTGCT
>VWZZ01003425.1:2539381-2574313 GCA_013399095.1 Psophia crepitans | reverse complement strand
CCCCAGGACAGGACAGACATGGAGCTGCTGGAGCAAGTCCAGAGGAGGCCACAAAGTTGATCCGAGTGCTGGAGCCCCTCTGCTACGAGGACAGGCTGAGGGAGTTGGGCTTGTTCAGCCTGGAGAAGAGAAGGCTCCAGGGAGACCTTAGAGCACCTCCCAGTCCCTGCAGGGGCTGCAGGAAAGCTGGAGAGGGGCTGGTTCCAGGGCAGGGAGGGACAGGACAAGGCGGATGGGCTTAAACTGAAGGAGAGGAGATTTAGATTCAATGTTAGGAAGAAATTTTTTACTGTGAGAGTGTTCAGGGCCAGGTGGGGGCTTTGGGCACCCTGGGCTAGTGGAGGGTGTCCCTGCCCATGGCAGGGGGGCTGGAACTAGGTGATCTTCAAGGTCCCTTCCCACCCAAACCATTCTATGATGATTCTATGCTTGGAAGGGGGGAAAAACCATCCTAAAGTGGTCCTTGGCTTTTCTGAGGGTAAATTCATGTGAATTTATACTTCAGCTTTATACCTTAAGACTTCTGACTCTTCTCTGATTTGCTTAGATAGTTTATTCACGATTCAGCCTGTCAGATGGTGACTCCTGAAAGTACTGGTCACTTCGACCAGCCTTTGCAGTCAGGATAAGGGGTGTTGGGACCCCAGCTTTTCTAGATAGTAGATAAATATAGACAGATCAGGTCCTACCTGATTAACCTCTTAATGTCGTGAAAAGCTTAGGAAAGGCTTCTAGTTAGGTAGGGTCTCCTAGTTGCCTATGGAGGCAGGAGGAATTAAGGTTGGCGCTCTGTCTATTCCAGGTATTGGATCAGAGACTTCCCAGGGCTCTGTGTGTGGCTGTCATCTAAAACTGAAGGACAATGCCCGTCTCTGCTCCATTCTCCACCTGAAAACATCACCGGTGGCCACTTTACTAGGTAAACTGTACTAGATCTGAGATACCATTTGTAGGAAGAACATCCTGGGTTCTCCTCCATCCCCTCACTCAGACACCGAAGCCCCCAGGCAATGCCTGCCTGGGCTGCAATTAGTGCTGAGACCAGGCAAGCGAAGGTGATGGGTGTGTGTGTCTGGGTAAGCAGTAAAGTCATGCTTCTCGGCTGACACTGGCATCGCTGTCCTTAGTAGCCCCTCGCACAGATCCGCAGGATAGCAGATGTAAACGACAAGGTTTCACAGCCTAATAAAACAAGATTTTCTGTTTGTTAATTAGGTGAAGACCACGAAGCCCTTAAAAATAGCAGCCTGTCCTACCTAGTGCATATTGTCAGCCAAACCCAGAGCATCCCCCACAATGAAGGCACCGAGCATTGCACCTCTCCCACCCTTCAGTAGGATCCCTGGGCTCAGGTGAGGAGCATCAGCGGTATGGAGCCCTCCCTCTGACCACCATGGAGCCCACAGCTCACAGCCAGCAGCAAGCATCTGCCCCTTCCAGCACGGAGACAACAGAAGACCTTGCCTTCAGTTTAAATGCTGCTGTGCGCAACAGTGATAAAGAATACGTGCTGGAGCTGCTGGAGAGAGGGGCGGATGTGAACTCCAAAGCTGAAAGTGGCTGGACACCGCTGCAGAGTGCTGTGCAAGCTGACAATGAGGACATGGTCCGGCTTCTGCTGGACAGGGGTGCTTGTCCCCATGCCAGGAAGGACAATGGTGGCACTGCATTTATTGAGGCAGGGATAGTGGGAAACGTGAATATACTGAAGCTCCTCCTTGATCGTGGGTTAAATATTAATGACTGTGACGACAACGGCTTCACAGCTTTCATGGAGGCTGCGTGGTATGGGAACAAGGAAGCCTTGAGGTTCCTGTACAGCAAAGGAGCAGATGTGAATCTGAGGAGGGTAGTTAATGAGGAGAAACTGAAACTGAATAAAGGAGGTGCGACGGCGCTGATGGATGCTTGTAGGGAGGGTCACTTCTCGATTGTAAAAACTCTAGTCCAAGAGATGGAGGCTGACGTGAACATTTGTGACAACAAAGATAGGAATGCCTTGATCCATGCCCTCAAGGAGGGCTGTGCCAAGGATAGGTACGAGTCGGCTGTCTCCATAGGCCGTTTCCTGCTGGAACTGGGTGGTGTTAATGTGAACAGCAAAGATGAATGTGGGAAAACTGCCCTCATCCTAGCTGTTGAAATGCAGAGCCCGGAGTTGGTGAAAGCTTTATTGGAGAAGGGTGAGATAGATATCGATGATGCAGATGAGGAGGGCAACACAGCGCTGATGGTGGCTGTAGAGAAAAATCATTACGATATAGCAGCGTTATTGTGTGAAAAAAGACCAAGGACTGATATTGGGAACCTTATCGCTGTTGCAAATAGGAACCGTGCTCATAAAATGGCACAGCTCCTTCGCCAGCACAATGCCAGGGTTGTTCCAGACACCGTCAAAGACTGGGAGCCAAACAGCAAACGCTGGAGGGAACAGCTGAAATTTCTTCATAAAATATATCGCCCTATGACCGGCAAACTGAAGACATTCCAATACATCCAGCAAAGAATTCAGAACACTTCCCAGGGTGGCATCTACCTGGGGCTCCACGGCGGGACAGAGGTAGCAGTAAGGGTATGCCGCAGCGCAGAGGGCGACAAAGAGAAAGAGTTCTTCGAACGATGCGGTAAATGTGAACATCTACTGAAGCTCTTCCAGTTTGAGAAGGCAAAAGGCTACATGTATTTGTGCTTCCCTCTCTGGGAGAAAACCCTCGAAGAACGTCTGCAGGAACGAGAAGACCAAATGGATTGCAAAAATGCTCTGAGGATGATCTTCCGGGCAGTGAGGGAGCTGCACTCCCTTGGATTTGTTCACCAAGATCTGCATCCCAGCAACTTTTTAATAGGTTATCTTTTGCTTTCTCAATGTTTTCATTTTGCTTTCCTGTCACCCGTATGTAGAGAAGGTGCTTCATAACCATCTATAAAAACCCAGATATGAAGCAGCAGTGCAGATGTCTTTATGCAGACTGGGGTGTCTGCGGCGCCAGCGCTCCTCTTTGGGTGAGTGTAGCTGTGCTCACAGACGGCCACGGAGGGGTGAACGGAACAGCGCTACATGTCTCATTAGAGCTGCTCTCCCCTCCAGGGCTTTGCAGGCACATCGACCCACAGCAGATCTCTTGAGATCTGTTCTTCTAAAGAAGGGGCCATCCAGAAGTCAGTGACAGACTTCCCACCATTATATATTAACAGTTTCTCTTGTTTCCTCAGATTTAGGTGGCAAAATTTACTTGGCGGACTTTGATAATAAAAGAAAGTTGATAGAAGGCAAAAAAGAACTTGTAAACTCAGATTTAGAGGTAACTTCCCTGCGAATCAATGTATGGGTTAAAATTTGAGGCGCGCTCTGGTACTGTCTGTTGCTGTGAATCCCAGGGGAAGCCCTTCTGCATCCTCAGCTAGAAAACACCGTGATTTTCGGGAAAGCCCAAGTAACAGTATACGCTACGTAAGAATGATAATGGTTAGGGTGCGAGGCTGTGGCTGGTGCTGGGGCACCCCTGTGAGCATGCTTGTGGTGCCTGTCTCCCCTGTCTCTGTGCACACAGCTTCCACGTTTGTAGTCGCACGCTTCTGCACACCTACAGGCGCACGCGTGTGTTCGCATCCAGCCTGCTCGTTCAGCATTACTGGTCCTCTTCCACTGCGCGAGAAGTTTCACGCGTCTGGCACGTGAGCAGCCGTGTGTTTCTTTGCAGGCCCTCGGCAGGCTCGTGCTGTACGTTTTAACGGGGGGCAAGAAACCTCTTCAGCAGGTCGGTACCAAGGATTTGGCTGCTGATTCCCCAGATTACTACGAGGCTCTGGACCTTGTAAGCAGTCTGGTGTCTCACGATGAACGAGGCTTGGAAGGTTTGAGCAAACATCCCTATTTCTGGAGCAAACAGATGTAAGTGTTGGGAGTACGAAGGAAGAGCTTTCCGTATGGGATTTACCTGTAGTGCTGGGAGCAGCGATGTCCTGCTGCAGCTAATGAAGCTCATCATTCCACAGCAGGTTCAACTTCCTGAAGGGTGTATGGAATAAAATCAAAGATCTCCCCAACCGAAAAGCTGTCTTTCGAGCTCCCAATGCTACTGAGATTTTTTCTTACCCGTCGTGGACCAAGAAGGTAATCCTCTTCTCTTTGGATGGATCTGAGGTTTGAGGTAGACTTTCAGGCAGAAGCTTTTCCTGAGTATTTCACAGGCCCTATTTAAAACTGGAACTGGAAAAAGTACCCCCAGGCTCTGATGAGGGGGGGTAGATGTGCTGCCTTCGTGGTGTGTGAAAGGCAGAGAATAATCTACGTGCTTTTTTTCAGATTGACAAAGGTGTTCTGAGTATCATGGAAAATCCTAGGGAAGGAAGACCATTCAGATACACCAATGATGTCACTAACCTACTGAGGCTCATCAGAAACCTGGATGAACACCCGGATAGCAGGTACATGTTCACACCCTTGCCCCTGCCACCGTTGCATTTCAGGGGGCATCGGTGAGTTTGAGAGCAAAATCATCTTCAGATGGTTTTACAGAAGGGTGAACACAACCGGGATGTGGGAGATAGCCGCTCCAGTGAGATGAGCTTTAATGGACTATCTCCTCTGGCAGCACAATAGTGTGGGAAAGATGGTGCAGCAAGTAGTCTGGTGTCCGCCTTCCTGAGGGTAAGAAAAGGAAATTAGCTCACAGGATTAGACCTCAGATTTTGAAGCAAAATCTGACTCCCAAATCATCTCCCACATAACTCCCAGAACATCCTCAACCAGAGCCTTCTGCTCCAGAGGGGATAGCAGCAGCTCCAGAGAACTGGTGGCAGCTCCCGCTGCACCCTTGCCTTTGCAGAGCAACCTGTGGGGTGGGGAGGTGTCTGTGACAGTTAAGGAAGGTCATGGCTCTGCAGCAGAGGACACCATGAATGCGTCCTTCCAGCCTGTTGCTTTTGCTGCAGGCTGGTGATTTTTTGCCATAACTCCAGGAAGGTTTTTAGATCATTCTTAAATATTTGTATCATCCTTCATACCTTTGAAAAGCCTCCTTATTTACCTTGGTAGTGTTTCCAAAATGCTGATGTTTACTGTGCTGAAGTGCTTTGAGATACAGATCAGGAGGCACTGGATTCTGTTAGGAGGTCTTGACTCCTAAAGAGCTGCCAGAATCTCCAGTCCTCTATAATCAGGGGTGCTTAAATGTGAGGTTAGAGGTGGCGTTAACTCCTAGAGATGGTTTCACTGACGCTGGTGGCCAGCACTGCTCTTCAGTGAAGGTGCAGGTGGGATTAGGCAGATGAAGGTGCTGGAGGAATAGCAAAAAAAAAAAAAATGGATTGAGGAGCCTAGGGAAGGTATGGAAAAATTGCAGCTCAAGGATTTCTAGGAGACCTTTCTGTGTTATCAGAAAGCCTCTGGAATGGTTTTTCTTCTGCGAGGGAAGAACCAGGGCATCCTGGACACCTGACTCGTAGGGCCAGCTTTAAAAATCCACTTTGGTTTTGTTCTCTTTCAGGATCAGCAACATAATAGGAGACCATGCTGAGTATTTCTTGAAGATTTTTCCAGCACTTACCATTTATGTATACAACAGTTTACGCAAGAATCCCAAATATAGTCACTTTGCAGACATTCAGGACCCTTCCCTGTAGGATGTCATTGCCTCATACCCCGTGCCTGATCCCATCATCATTGCCTCTTTTTATTCCCTATTTCTTCGTCTGCAAAAGAGTTGGAAAAAAGTTAGTAAGGAGGTGGGAGAGAGCACGTGCAGGGACAGAGCATGGAGGACTTAGTCTAAGAAATGACAGATGCTTTGTAAGTGTTTGGTGTAACAACCGTGGGCTTTGGAGAGGAACCAAGTTGAGTGCTAGCCCAGGTTCCCCTTGACTACCTCTGTCCCTCTGGATTTATCTGTTTCTCTGAGGTGGAGATCAAGGCCCTGATCATTTTTTTTCGAACTGAGATTGATATTCTTTCCATTAGCCTATGGAGAGCCAAACCTGGAATAAACTTGCTTGGAAAACTGACTCGTACTACACTCATTTATGAACGAGGGCCCCCGTCCTCTCCGCACAGAACAGGTCTGCAGCACTGTGAAATCCCAAAAGGCTGGGATTTTGGGGCTCCCTGTGGAAGTGCCTCTTGGTGCTTTAGGTAAAGTGGTGGACGATTTTGTCACTGCTCAGACGAACCGCTTCTGGCCCGTGAGAGTGTCTGATGGGAAAAGATGTTAGGAAATACCGAAGGCTTCCTGTGCTCAGATCCAAGCTGTGTCTTGTGAAATAACGAGCTGACCGGTGGGGTTTTTGCGTTGGTTTTGTGGCGGGAGGGTGAGGATTTTGTGGGTGAGTTGAGGTGCGAAGGCGAGCATCAATGCTTGCACGTGTGTGTTTGCGTGCCTGTAAAGCTCTGGCAGTGGATGTGTCTGACCCATCTCCTCTACAAATGAATGGCTGCCCGGCGTGCAGCGTTGGGCCCCGCGCATCTGCTTGGTGGTGAGTGCCCACGGACGTGTGTACCTGCGAACCAGCAGGCACCGCTGTGCACGGGGTGGGTTGCAGACTGCCACCACACACGTGCTCGTGGCTCGTGAGGTCCGTGTGCCAGCCTGGCTCAGAGCAAAGCCCTTCTGATGGTCTTGGGAACCTTGTAAAATAAATAAATGTAACGACAAGAAAGCCTGACGACGCAACTGGTGATGAGGTGCCATTAGAGAAAATGCAACCAGGAGAATGTCGATGCCTCTTGTGTCAATAATTGTATTTTTTTCCTTTCCTCCCTGCTCTGTTTGGGGTTTTTGTTCTCTTTCTCATGCCCAGAAGGCAGGAGGACACCCAGAGGTGCGTGGCTGGGTCCCAGCAGCGTGGGAAGCAGGGGTGCTGGGGGAAGCATGGTGGCTCTGTGCTCCAGCAACCCATTTCTGCTCTTGCATGAGGAGAGGTGAGGCTGTGGGCTGGGCTCCTTCAGTCTCACGTAAAAACGTCGCGTTTCCAGCTTGCTTTGACCTTTGCATCTTGCATCACTGCTGTTTTGCTAACAGGCTGTGACTTGGCAGCCTTAAAAGGCTGTGGAAAGGCCTTCCTGAAAGCAGAGAGCATTCAAGGATGTCCAAACCAGAGAAATGAGTAAACCCGTGGAGGCTGTGACTTGACTCTCTGAGGCAATCAGACTGCTGGGAAGAATTTCCAGGGAAGGCTTGTGTGGTCTGCAGGGCCGTGACCTGCTTTCCGAGAAGCCAGAGGTGCCGGCGGGCTGGTGTCAGAGGAGAAACTTGATGTGGACGCTGCATCTGCAAACCGTGTTGCTCTCAGAGCATCGGGCCACTGGAAGAGGGAGGGGAACAGTACTGGAACCAACGCAGGGGAGAGCACCAGGCTGCCCCTCCTCCTCCAGGGTCAGGGTGGATGGGTGAGTGGTATGGCCCTGCCTGATGTCGTGTCCTGGGGGAGCCGGGGGGGGCAGAGCCAGCTGCCGGAGTTAGTGCAGCGTGATGCGCTGATGGCTCCCAGCATCGGTGCCCATCTGGGAGGTGCTGCCTGCCGTGTCCTCGTACAGGCAGGCTTGCAGACCATGCACGGTGCCCGAGGGCATGCTGATCTGGCCTCACACGCTTCGTTCTCCCGCTCTCACGCCTGTGTGTTTGCTGTGCCTCTGCCCTTTTCCCCCTGCTCCTGCTGGGTGACCCTGGGGGCAGCTGGCTGAACCTGATGGGATGGGATCAGGTGCTCCCCATCCTGCCACTCGTGCGCTGAGGACGTGCTTGCATGCGCAGGGATGGCCCCGGGTCAGTGTGTCTCATCTGCTGCACTGGGGAGAAAAAACCAAACCAACCAACCAAAAGTCCACAGAAGCAGTGGAGCGAACGTTGCTTTTAGCTGCAGTGAGCATCAGGCACATCGGTGAAGCCTTCTAGGGACCAGGCTCAGGTGGGCTCAGGCTGCAGAGCCTGAAGTGTTAGTGCAAAGCCCACAGAAATGCAGCTAGCTTTTGGGGCCAAAAGCTTTTGGGGCAAAAATCACCTCACAGCGCAAGGGCAGTTTTGAGAAGCTGGTCACAGTCCAGGCTGTAGGAAGCTGGTGCCACTCCTAAGTGCCTCGTTTATAGAGATATTGTTGGACTTTGGGTTTGTTTGATTTTCTTGATCCTCCAGAAGCAAAGCATTGATAATCGTAAGAGCCAAATACAAAACATCTTGTCCTCTGCCTTAAATGCACCTCTGTTCCCCCCAACATGCAGTCTGGGGTTTGAGGGTTAAAAAATAGCCAAAAATAGCCCAAAGGTTACAAAGCTGAGAGCTTGATGGGAGATGTCAGAGGCAAGGTGTGATAAAGGTCGTGGTCTTCTCTTCATGAGGTCTGCAGAACATGTGGGATTTCTGCAGCTTCCTGGTGACTTGGCAAAGCTGCTCTGACTCAGATTCACCTAATGAAGGTCTTTGCTGTGATTTGCTTAGTGGTTTGTGAACCGTGTCGAGGCCCTGAGTCAGGCATGAGCTGATGTTGACTGGAAAATCGGAAAGGCTCTGGCAAGACAGGCCAGGGACAGCTGAGTAGTAAACCCAGGTGGGATCTCTTAGCCTTGCCACCCACAGGAGGTATTTGATTTGTGTGGAAAGAGTGGGTGGGTGAGGAGCTGGGACAAGGCTGTGAGGGGTATTGAGCAGAAGAAAAGTGATCCTGGTCCTTGGTGAGAAGCATGGGTCTCTGCACAGTGAAGCTCTGGGGGCTGGTGGTCTTTGAGGGTCCTCAGACAAAGTATTTATTGTGACTGTTTTCTGGCTTTGAGCACCTTCTAAGTCTTGTAAGAAGACCTGAAAGGTGTTAGTGTGCTCTATACCCACTGTGATTTATTTATGTTGTTACTGGGAACCAGCTATGGGCAGTGTGGTCTTCTGCAGATACCCTTGCCCACAACAGTCTCTTTCTTTGTGTGTATCTCCTTGGGTGGAAGTGTCTTGTGGCATGTCCCTGCTGTGGTCACATAGGTGCAAGCTGCTGTGCTGTGTTACCAGGCAGGCTGGAAGATGCTGTGAGTTGCTTTATTTTTAGGTCTTATTGCTGATTAAGTGCAGACTCTGCAGTGTATCCAGACTGCTCAGCTTTCTTGGAGCACATCCATATCCTGCTCAGTGTGGATGGTAGGTTGGAAGGTCTGTTCTTCCTTGGAGATCTGTCCTTCCGTTGGTGCCTGCAGGGAAGGGAGAGATGTTGCATCAGTGGCCGCTGCTGATGTAGGGAGGGTGTGGGTGATCAAGGATGAGCAGCGTGGCTGTGTGCTCCCTGGGGGATGTTTGGGGCATGGAGATTTACAGCAACTGGAGATTTTCTCTGCAGGTTACTGGAGATGGGGGGAGTGACCAGCATCCTGCAAAACCCCACCCACTTGGCCTTTGGGTTTTCAGGGGAGCCATCGGTCTGCTGCTGCATGTGCCGGTGTGGTTTGGGGGTCGGGTGGGTAGACTGCCTCTGCAACGACCTACCTGCTCTGCAGGACAGGAGGCAGACTTGCTGAATGAGAGCCTTTTCTCCAGACTTTCACTTGAATCTGAGGAAAACAACACGCACCAGTTTCCTATCGCGGACTGATGCAGGGAGCCCTAAAGCCCAGCTCCCACCCTGGCAGCCAGAGCTCCCCTCGAGAGCAGGAGCACTCCTTTCAGCCCTGGCTCACCTTTTTGCTCCTCCAGTAGCTCCATTGTCTTCTGGGGCTGCGGCAGCAGGATCTGGACCCCTTTCAGGAGTGTGAAGACAATGGTGGTGTGATTGTCTGGTGAGGGAGAAGAGATGAAGCAGGACTGTGCAGCAAGTGCTTGGATGCCAAAAGAGGGAGGGTAGCAGGATGTGTTGTCTCCTTTTTGAATCTCACGGGGCTTGTACAGGGGTCAGGGGAGGGTGGTACAGCAAGGGCATGAGTTACCCAGATCTCCTTGGCTGCAAAACTGGGGGCTACAGGGCAGGGGTGACATGTCCCACCCTGTCTCTGGTGCAGGGTTGGGGGGTCCTGGGTGGCAGACAGGACGCTTGTGAGGAAACGGCGTTTGGAGAGACGAGGGGACGTGTGCGCAGCAGTCCCCACGCACAGATGTGCCCTCAGCTTTGTGCCTGCGCGGGTGGCTTCTCCCAAGAGGGGCTCCCTGCTCCTGCCCAGGCAGTGGGTGCAGGCTGTATGCCCAGCCTCAGCAGGACAGGCCCCTCAGCTCTGAGCGAAGGCGCAGGCGGTGCCACAGTGACGCCTGGTGATGGGAGATGGATTCGTGTTTGGCACCTTCCCAGCCGTGCGCGCGCCGCGTCTGCGCAGAGCAGCAACTCTCAGAGTAAGACAAGAGCAAGATGTGGGTGACAGGAGGTTTTCTCTGGAATTACAGGTGTTTTCCTTAGCAATTTTAGTGCCTTTGAAGACAACGCAACCAGTTTTTCCCAGCTGAAAAGCAAGCTTTTTATCTAAAGGTCAGAAAAGCAAGATCCTTAAACGAAGGTCACCGGTGAAGGTGTGATAAAGTGCAGGGAAGTGTCCTGAGCAAAAGCTGGCACGGGCATTAGCACGGTCAGAAACAGCAGCTATTTTTGGGTCGCACGCTGATTTGGTTTGCCCGTCTCTGCCTGCGGGCTGGCCAGTGATGCGGAGCAGGAGCCAGCCTGCGCCGCACCCCGCGGATACAGCTCTGCCCTGCCGAGGAGCGATGCTGTCTGCCCTTCCCACGCAAGCAGGCTGACCGTGCCCGCCACGCAGGGCAGGTCTGAGAGACCGCAGGTCTGAGAGACCGCATGTCTCTGCCCACTGAGGGATTTTATCTGCCTGGCTCTGGTGGTTTGTCCCTGCGAGGTGCTACGAGGAATGGTGGCTTGGAGACAAGGGTTGTCCCAGGGACGTTCACTGCAGGGTTATTGTCCATGTGAGAAAGATGGACTTCCACACATCCCCCCGCTGTTTCCCCAGAGCAGTACGTCCCTGCGCTAGCTCCCCGTATCTAAATACAGGCTGCAGTGCTTGGGCAGCAGTGGGACCATCCGAACCCTTAACAACAGTTTGCACTGGTGATTAAATGTCTGTCTCTCCCCAGCGGTTTCCTGAAGACCCTGGCAAACTTGTGTCTTCGTCCCAGACATCAGAGCAGGTAGCTCCTATGTGACATGATGCTTCTGGCTTGTCGCTAGCTGGGAATATGTGTGTGCTGGGTTAGGTTTTGCCTGTTTTTTTCTGGTGGCAATAAGGCTTTGCACTAAAGGGGGTATGTCTGACAAGCCCTAGGAGGGCAGTGAGGCTTGGTAATAAAGTGGAGACTCAAACTCAACATTGCGTGTCATCCAGGGGAATACCCAAGGTATCTGAGCGAATAGACGTGCTGAGGAACACCAGCACGGGGGTCTGTTACCCCAGCTCCGCTGCAGAGCAGGAGCTCCAGCACCTGCCTGTAGGTATCATTTTTAACCAGAACTTGACAGCGATAAATGACAGGGAGCAGATCGCCGGCTTGCTGCCACCCACTCCACCATCAAAGTAAGATTAGTACATGCCTAATTTGGTTTCCCCTTTAATCAAAAAATCAATTAGACAATTACCAAATGAATATTCAGCCAGGGAGCCAGGTTGTCAGGCAGACTGACAGCACTTGGCACCGCTTTCTGGGGTTTTTTAGTTTCAATACACTGAATACCACTGAACTGAAACAAGTCAATCAGGAAGGAAAAAAAATAAAAAATCCCTTTCCCCAGAGATGTCCTAGCGAGTGTCACCTCAAATCCTGATGGAGCTTTTTCTCCATTCCAGATGTTCAAAGCATCCTCCATGTAATGCCACCGAGCCTGGTGTTTGGCTGCGCGGTTCTTTTCCTGCTCCCATCTGACTTGCAACCCAGATGATTAGTTGCTTTATTTCTATTTTAGGGTGTGTGAGAGAGTATTTTTGTCTTGGTTTTTGAAGTAAACAAGAGTTATGCAACAGCCCTTTGCTCATGAAGTCTCTGCACTCACTTCCCTATTCCCCGAAGAAATATCTAAAAACCCTCTGGGCAATTTTCACTGAATTTGATGGGCAGGAATGGTTTCAAAGATTTTTTCCAACAGGTCTGCACCATGTATGTCCTCAAAGCTGTGTGAAGGAAGGAGTCTGGCTCTTTTAAGGAGAACCCTGTGGGACACTGAAAACCCAGGTCTGGACGTCTCTGCACTGGAAGAACAAGCCTGAGGGCAAATGTGGAGCAGAGGGACAGGCACTCAGCTTACTTGGACTGTAGACATCAGATGATTCAGAGGAGGCTTTTGTACTGGGTGAAGAGATTGGCACCCTGTCCTTTGCAGTGACCTGAAAGCTCCTCATCACCTTCCATGTGCAGAACCTGGGTGAGAAATACTGAAGACAGCAAATCTCCAAGCAGACATCTACAGCTGAGCTGCTGGGGAGCGTCTCATCTGCATTTTCATTGTGTCAGAGGAGCAGGGGGCTGGAGAAGCAGGCTGGCATCCACAGTGCCTCCCCCACCTTGGGAGAGAGAGGATAGGTACCTTCTCCAGAAGTGCATCAGGATGGGGAAGATGATGACTTTGGCCCTGTGGTAGAGAATACGGTTCAGTAGTCCTTTGGAAGATAAATTCCAGATGAAATCTCTCTCCTCTTCAGAGATGTTTACCTGGCCACAGAAGAGACCTTGGTTAACCAAAACAGTTTGTGTCACTCCTGGTGGGCCCTAGAGGAATGTTTCTCCCCCTGACCCCCCACCTTGCATTTCAGCGGTCTTTAAGGAGAGATACTAGTTACATCACAAGTAACTAGTACAAGGGTGGAATCTTCCCTGGATTTCTGTGGAAAGCACTGGGCTATGCTTTCTAAAGGGAAGATAGTCAGAGCCATGGATACTATAGGGGAGGAGGTGGGGAGGGGATGATGGTGACATTGACCCCTGGAGACTGAGAGGACTGAATTGGTGGAGTGCAGCACCCATCCTGGTGCTTCAGCCCTGGCATTTCTCCAGCAGGTAGGGGATTTACTTCACTATCTCCTTGTCTATGTACTTGTTCTCAATCAGTATGAGTCAAGTGGTAGCATGGTGGATCAGCTCCCAACCCATGGAGCCCAAGTGAAGATCCCAGGCTCCAGAGCATGATCTGAAGCTTCACAGTATGCTTGGCTGGAGCAGGTCCAACCTTCTGCCTGGTTCCCCTTTCCCCACAACCGCTCGCAGCTGCGATGCAGTTGTCTTGAGCAACGGGCGGACAGCAGCCTTCAGCCTTCCTGGGTGGGTCTCAGCATCTTACCCGCAATTTGGGGGGAATATCAGAGTTCAGGAAGAGTTTGCTGATGATGGCAACTTTCCTTCTGAGAAAAGCAACTTCCTTTTCTGACTGCATGTTGCGGGCTGCCAGAGCTTCAACGGAATCGGCCAGCCTGGAAAACCTGCAAAGCATGTGGGGTCTTGCTCTGAGATAAGTGCTCTTGACTGCTAGACTAGACAGTCATGTTCTTGGTTAGCTTTGTATTTACTGGGCCAGAAAAAGGAATCGACAAGGTGTGGAACAGTGAAACAGGAGGCATGAAAAGCCACTTTCCTCTTCTACCACCCTTGTGGCCATGGCATTCACCTGGGGGATGTGATGTTTGCCCTTCTTCAGGAAAAGAGGGGAATCAAAACCTGGCCTTGTGCATGTGGGGGTGTGCTGACTGCAGGGCTGTTGCGTGGTGGCCAGGGCTTGCTCTTACAGGTTTGTCAGGGAACTGGACAAGGTCAATGGGGAAATGCCAAAACAGGCACGTCAAGAAAGGGGTTAGCAAAATGTTAGATTGCTGGGGACTACCAAACCAAAAGTACTTCTGGAATACCGAAACAGGAACCCTGAGCCAGGGAACTTCTGGTTGAAATGGAGGCTTTTAGGGGCTCCACGGGCAGGTAACCATGAACAGGTTAGACGTAGACAGCTATGGGGCGAGATGCTGGTTGTGCCTTATGATGTCCAGATACCAGCCGTGCATAAAGATACTGATAGGAGTCTAGGGGTGGTAGCACAGACCTTAGTGTGTGCTAATGAATCCATGGACCAAGCTTTATCTGCTGCTGAGAGATGGGCACTGCCTGCAGGATGGGTTTGGGCCAGAGCCAAGGGAGACTGGTGGTACCTGAGTACCCGGTGGAAAGGGAACTTACTTGTTGATCTCCAGATAAAAGCGGAGGTCGTCAACGAGGAAGTTGACGGTAATGAGCTGGCTGTTAAACAGGTAGCGTTTCACTAGTACCACGTCCTTGTCCGGTGGGGTGCTGGCAGAGGCCACGTGGGAGTGGAAAGTGCTTGTGGTGCTGCTGCTCTGCGTCAAGCTGATGGGCAAGTCTGAGAGAGGAGAAGAGCTGTTGTGTCCTGCTTCTCCCAGCACTGGGTTTGAGACCAGCTGGGGATTTGATGCTGAGCTATACCTTGCTCCTTCACCTCATCTGTGCTTGCTTTACCTGCATGAGGTCTTCCTATCTAGGTGGGCTACAACCTTCCTGCGGCCAGGCTCTCCAGGGATTTCAGACCCATACAGTGCGCAGGCTTCCCCCTAGCTGGGTTCCTCCATCCATCCTCCTCTTTGCACCCGTGGAGTGCTTATGTTTTCATAGGGAATGGCCACAGCAGATTAAAAGTCTCCCTGCCTGTCTAGCCATTTTCCTGACTCTGATAGGGGCCACAAGCAGGTAACTAGGGAGAAGGAAAGGCAAAACATCTGTGTTCCTTCCCCCACATACAATATTCTCTAGCTTCCAAACACTTTAATTTCCAGGGACTTCTTTATCTAGATGGGCTTTCTGTGTATTTAGCAATTTCAGTGGATTTCTTTTCTAAGAGCTTTTCCAGCTGCCTCTTAAACCTATGTGCAAGCTTTCAGGATCTACATCCTTTGGCAAAGCACTCTGTAGGTCAGCTCCCTCTTGCACAGAAAACAATTTCCTTTTGCTCATTCTTTGGCCTGTGCCACCTTAGCTTCATTTAGTACCTCCCGGTTTTTTGTGGAGGGGCTGCAAACTTGCATATACATTATTGCTTGAGAGATGCGAGGGCCTCAGAAAAACAGGTATTGCATGAATGCATATATGTGCATGTTGTCTGCGCAAAATTCTGGACCTCATCTCCTGACTCCAGCACCCAAGTGCAGGTTTCTGCACAGCAATATCTGGTAGCCTGAGACATCTGTTCTTCTGGCTGCTTATATGCCTCCAGCAGGGAAAACTAAGCATAAGGGGATGGGAGGTGAGCCACAAGTTTCCTCCATTTACTTCTCTGCCTAAACCCAGGACTGTCTTGGGGAAGGAGGAGTGGGGGTGGCAGGAGTCTAGCCATACTTTCCTCCTCGTTTCCTAGTTCCTGCCGGAGAAAGTTCTCAAACTCCCCACGGTGTTTGTCATCATCCATCTCCCTCCGGAACTTGCAGATGCTCTTGACGATGTCCTGAATGGCATACCAGCCCCACCGCTGCAGAGACACAGCACAGCTTGTGTCAGCCAGCAGCACAGCCCCGGGGAGCCAGGTCCTGGCTGCTGCAGCAGTAGGGCCAAAGCCCTCCTGTTTGGACCCACCACTGTGAGTTGGACCACCAGAGTGCAGCTCTGGAGATTGGCTGTGAGATTTGTGACCCAGACATCATCTTTGCTTTGTGATATTTCTTGGTTTCACTGGTGGCCGTAGGTGATAGCATGAATCGCTTGTCCAGTTCTGGCCAAATCTGGTGGAGTCTGCATGGAGCAGGACTCCGAAGGCTGTAGGAGTGAGGCTTTCTCTATCAGCTGCCTTTTTGCAGCTCTCACCCTGTTTACGAGAGCGCCGCTTCACCCACAGCATCTTCTCTCTTTCTTGCCTGGACAACATCCCCAGCCTGCCAGCAGGGTCCTTCCTTACCAGCTTGCCTGTCGTGAAGGTCCCCATCCTATGCTGCGAACGAAGGTTAGACTTATGCGTATCGCTTGGGGGGAACAGGTCCTGGTACTCTTTAAACCTGCGAGATCAGAGAGAGACCATCAAGGGCAGCCAGATGCATGAGGAGGGTGGTATTTCGGTGGGAGGGTGGCTAAGAGGGGGGAGCAGCTGACAGGGATAGCCCTGGGACTGGGGTCCCACTGGACTTCTGTTCGTGGTGGAGGTTGGAGAGAGGGGCAGGGAGCTGGATCCCCTCCCTTGGGCTCTGTCTGTGCATGTAGCTGGCTTGGGAGTGTCCTTTCCGCTTATCTGTAGCGTACGTCCTCCTCCAGCCCAGCGCCCTGCAAGCCCGACAGTGATGTGGTACCTACGGGATGAGCCCTGCCAGCCTTGCACGCATCGCGTGTGCGAATGCATCAGCAGCTGCAACAGCCCTTTTTCTGGGCTGAGGGTCTGGCTGGGATTTCGATGCACCGGTTGACAGTTCGTAGGGAGATATGTTTGTAGCAGTTGCCGTCTGTCCCCTCGGGGTTCCCATGGGAAGGATGTGTTTGTGTAACCACTGGGCTTAGGAACCAGCGTGACCCAGGTCCTCACCATCGCTTTTCCATTGCTTTCTGGACAAAGACCTGTACTGTCATCAACATGAAGGGGCTGATTACTTCGGCCTCATTTATTTCTTTGATGATTGAAGTGTGGCAGTCCAGCCGCTCCTCTGGAAGAGAAATGCAGTCACTGCCTGCCAGCCACTCCCAAGCCACCATGTCTCTTCCTACCCTCACATCTGCAAGTAGCACCCTGTCCCATCTCTGCCTGCCCCGTTTGCTGAAATTGATTGTCTCGCCTCTTTTCCTTTCTATACTATGCTAATTGCATAGTTTGGGAGGGAAGCTGTGACTCCAAGAGCATCTAAAGGAGCCTAGGGAAGAGCTATTTCTGCCACTGCAGGATTTGCATGTTGTAGGTCTTGGTCAGTAGATCCTGCCAAAGAAGCAGGCTACCTTCCTAGAAATATAAGCAGGAGTGGAAGGCCTGAGCAAACAGATGCCCACTGGAAGGAAAAGGAGAATTTGCAGGTCCCTGCAAGATGATATAAAATCCGCAACCAGCATCCAGCTCAGGGAAAAGAGGCTTCCATCATGAATGGAGTAAAGTGCAGGGTGGGAGGGTGCCTACCAGCTGGGATTTCGGCATGGAAATAATTTCTGACAATGTTGTTAAGGAGTAAGCTCTTTGTCTTGGGGTTGGTCTCTGAGACTAGCTGCTCCACGGCCATCCAGAAACGCAGTGGTTCATCTGCGTTGCGCTCCTCGAGGAACTGCTTGAAGAACTGCAGGTGGGCAGGGTTGTGCAGTACTTTCACAAAGTGCCTGTAGAGGAGGAGACACCAGGGGATGTGATCTTTGTGCTGCCAGTGACCTGGAAAATAGCCAGGACCTCTGTGCTTGCTTCTCAAACAAGAGACACCTGAGGAAGAGCTAGAAACACATGGATGAGTGATGCATAGGGATCTGTAAAGCAGATGGGCCAGTAGAGGTACTGGTAGAGCACAGCCTCCCTTGTCTGTCTTGCTGATCCACTGAGCTGTTGGGAATCCAGGGGGATTCTCCTGACAAGATACTTCTTTTCTGTCATTTTTTGGGGTCATTTATGGGATTAGCAAACCCATGTTTGAAGATCAGTGGACTGGCCCAGGTATTTTCCTTGTCTAAGTGTGGCTCCCAAGACTGGCTTGTGTCCTGGTTGCCATTTACATCCCAATGTGGAGCTGTGAGGACTCTTGTCTGGAGTATTCCCAGGAGGTGAGACGTGAGCCACGTGGACACTCATGCAGTCAGTGAGGACAGGGATTTGTGTGGTCACAGGGTGGATATAAGTGATTTTGGGGGGTGTATCTGAGAGCTGCCCAGCTGCAGTACAGGTGGCATGCCAGGGAGTGGTTGAGGATGAAGTGCATGAGATGCACAAGATGTGATGAGTAAATGTGAACTATGGGATCATGGGTGTGTTAGAAGGTTTTTCTCCTTTCCCTGTGAACTCTACAGTTCAGGCTCACAGGGTACCCACGCCTGCCTCTGGGAGGGCTCAGTGATGAGGTAGGGAGCAGCAGCGCTACAGGAAGGCACCGGGAAAAACCTGCCTTCTGCTTTTTGCTAGGTCTGCTCTTTCAGCAAAGCCCTGTGCTGCAAGGTACCAGACCTGGGTCTTCTAGATGGCTTCTCTACTGCAACAGTGGTGGACTTCGTTGCACTTGATCTGGTTTTTCTCATGGGAAGAGTCCTTTTCTTTCTGTTCTCGGGTTCAGCGGCTGTGGGGACAGAACATGGTTGCTCCCTTCCTCAGGTGAAAACCAGAGCCCGCTGACAGCTGTCTGCAGGGCAGAGGACCCCAAAGAAGCCCAGGCTTGTCCAGAGCCACCATGCTGATGTCTGTATGGTGAGCCCAGTTCAGGAAATGCTGGGGAACTCTCTGCCTCTGCATGGTTTGACCACCCTGGTATTGGCTTCAGAGAAACCCTCCCGCTCCCACCCTCTCTGGCTGAATTAACACCCCAAAACCTGTCCCTTCCAAGGGTGGCTAGGCCTCTCTTTCTGCAGATGATCTATGGGATGCAAGCAGGGAAGACTGCTGCTTGTCCAGTCCCCTAAGGGTAAGCTGGAGCACCTCCAAGGACATGATGGTTGGGAGCCCACACTGCTTCTAGCCTGCTCAGACTGGACTCACCAAGTGTTGGGCTTTTGGGAGACAGCAGCTCATTTTCCTTGCTTGGGCTACCCACAGCCAGCTTGCTTGAGATGTTCATCTGGGAGTCTGCATCAGGTGGAGAAGAGGGGAGAGATCCAATGTTCATTCCTCCTGGCTATGACAGCATTTGCTCCAAGGGCTGTATTGTGATCACTACTCACTTTTCCTTTCCCCTTCTCTGTCCCGTTCCCATGATCTACCCTTGACCCTGCATTTCTGAGGCATGGCCGAGGCCCCACAAGCTACGTAAGGGTGGCTACAGGTGACTGCTGTCGCTCTCAGTGAATCGACAGGTGCCCAGAAATTTGATGTCATTCTCAAAAGATGATGTAAGAAGACAAGGCTTTGGTATTACACGTTCTTGGCCAGTCCCAGCATCCACAGGAGAAGGTGTAGAAGTGGAGTGACAGTGGTTGTCACTGGCTTTGGATTTCAGGCACTTCCTGCAGCCTTCATTTGATCTGGTGACCCAGGCTAGTGCAGGGATGTGGCATTTGGTGTCCCTGGTACTGGCAGGGGGGAATTTGGCCCATAGGTCACTGCCAAAGCTTGGATTACAGGTGATGGCTCCTAGATACCCTGTCCCAGCCCGCTCCGTGATGCCCACGTGCTGCCAGCAATACACCAAAGCCTGTGCGTTAGGGGCACTGGTCACCACGAGTGCACAAAGTATGCTTTGCCATCCTGAGCCAACATGAGCCCTGGCAGAAATTCAGAGCCTCTTCTTACCAGTCCTGCACAGGAGGGGCTCCACCTCTGCCTGGATAGAGCCCCCTTTCCGGAGGTCCCGCGTGGCAATTAATCGCCAGTGCTTGGAGAAAAGACCGTCCAAGTTCCTCGTGCCGTGCAAGGCTTGGCTCAGCTTCAAGGAGGCATTTATCCGCTGGGACAGGAGGAAACATTCATTTTTCCCAACAGCGTGGCCTTGCATCTTGGGCATCGGGACATCACTCTGCGGAGACTACGGTGAGAAGAGCAGAGGGTGATTGCAGAGAGCGCGTCCCCCACCCGAGGAGCTGCTCCTGCGCTGTGCCCAGCGGGCTGGCTGCGTGTTTTACTGCGCGTTAGAGCACAAACCTACCCAAGGTAGAGCTCTGCTTTAGCCTCAAACTATCTGGAAGAAATCTAGGTGAGCACAAAGCTCAGCATAGACCTTAAACCGACCCGTGCAGCTGCTTAAAGTTGGCTCAGGTCTGCCTGAAGCTGGGGAGTACCGGGGACACGCAGCAGTCCCCCAGGTAGCCCAGACAACAGCTTGCCGGCAAAGGCAGCAGCTTTCCTGAAGGTGTCAACATCCACCCAGGAGGGCTGAAAACAACCCTGAAGGTGTCCCCAGCAGACAGGTAACCTCGTGTGCCTTTTCAGTTGGCTGCCATCCCTGGGACTGGCTCTGGCCGGTGCGCTGGGAGTGCCCCCTCGCTCCCGCTGAGACCCTCCTGCAGGTTTTGGCCCCCCCCACCGGCGAGCAGCTTGCGCGACTCGCCACGCAGCAGGGTCAGAGTGGCCGGTTTCTGACCGAGATACTCACTGCTGAGAGCAAGCACCAAAAATAACCCTGCTCAGCCCCCGAGCAGTGCCCCTGCCATCGGCGCGGCCGGACGCTGGAGCGGTCTGGCTTAGGGAATGGTGCCTGCGGAGAGCGTGGCCTCGACACCTGCTGAAGTGCTAATTGCGCTCCCAGACCAGGTCTGTGCTCTGAGGGGTAATTTCCTTGACAAGAGATGTTTAAAAACCTGGACAGCTAATTAACTTACAACCAGGAGCGTTTAATGAATCAGGGGCAGGAGCTGCCGGCTGACTGTTCCAAGCTGCTCAGCTTTCGCTGGCTGAGATGCTGGCGTCTCTGAACAGGGTCTTTGGGGGCACTAGCCCTCATAGCCCCCCTTTACCATTTCCAGCTGCTGATTTTTACATTGCAGCTGGGGGAAAAGCCTAATGGTTGGTTTGCAGAACGCTGTCTGTGGTGAGCAAAATCCCCTGTAGAGGTCGGGCAGGGACCCCAGTGGGTGGGATGCTCGGGGGTTTCTGCCTGCGAGGAGGTTTCTGGGTGTAAGGCTAGCATTTAGGGTGTTAATAAACATGAGGTATTAGTGGGATTTCCACTGCCAGGAGGGATAATAGTCCGGGAAGATGAGCGCTTGTGTGACTCTGCTTCCTTAAATCATCCCTTTACACAGTGGAAAAAATATGTGGAAAACTTGAGCGCGGTTGAATCATAGGCTAAAAGGCTTCGTGCCCTCTTCCCCCAGCGTGCTGGCCAGGCGCTCCTGCTGGGACAGGGACGTACGCTTGTGTGTCTGCACGTGAGTCACAGCAATAGCAGTATTTGCTGCGGGCAAGGAACAAAGGGGCAGAGTTAATTCCCAAAGTGTTTTGCCCATGAGCGGTTACGCAGTGCGCTGCCTGCTGCCGGTCTCACCCCCGCCTACCCGTGTTAAATCTCCTTGTGTTTTGGGATGGGTTGTGGCCTGTCTTGGGGGAGCTCGCAGGGCGCGCCTGCGGTGCTGCTGGCTTACGGGATGCTGCGGTGGAGGAGCTGAGGGTCACTGCTCCCAGCAGCTGGAGCAGCGCAAGTCCTGCTGTATCGCCCTGCGGCCGCATTGGCCGGGAAAACACGGTGGGATGCCGGACCACTGCAGCTGATGCTGTGCTTCCCCTCCCTCTCTCTTTTTTTCCACATCCCCACTGTTGCCTGTGCGTCCCCTTTACCATAAACTGGAGAAATGTCCTGTCGTCCTCAGCCAGAAATTCCTCGTAGAAGCAGCAGAGCACCTGAGGAGGAGCAAAGGTGGGTTGTGCTCTGTCAGTGCTCCAGCAGCAACCGGCACCCCCCAGCCCCGCGCTACCCTGAGGTCGCAGTGGTGACACCATGGGCAGGTTACACCTCACTGGGATGCCCAGGACAGCTCTGCTAAGAGCTGGGTGCCCAGGTTGCTCTGCTCAGAGGCTGTCCAGAAGTGCTTGGGGTGTAAGTGTATTTCACTTGTGCAGAAACCAGAGACTGAGATGCAGAAGGACAGCCACTGTCCTGCCATCCCCTGGTCCTTGGCATGTGCATCTAACAACTGAGGTCACCAGCTGCTAAATGACTGCTCGCCTCTGCTCCACTGCCCAGCAAACCAGTGAGGATGCTCCCCTACACTGGTCTGGCACATCTTGGTGACTGGTTCCAGTGCAAGGTGGCTTATGACTATAAGGTCAACTATATAACCTATCTCCTAAACAGGCCCACAGCCTAGGGGTGCCAATGCCAGCTGTACCTCCCAGCCTGACCACTGCCAGCACTTCTCTGTACCTTGCCAATCTCCTGCTGGGCTCTGAATATCCAGGAAGAGAATTCTCCAGACACCAGATGGTCCCGCAAGCTCCTGAGAGTCCTGGTCTCCAGGGGAAGCTGCTGGATGGTACCCTCCTCCAGGTAGGTCTTGCATATTTTCTCCCCAATCAAATGACGCAGGAGGAAACTGTTTTCTGTGCCAGGGTCCAACACCACTGGCAGAAATTCCTCCAGGTCATGCCACAGGTCCAGGAGAAAGGTCTCCATGGACCGGTCCTGGCACTTCAAGAAGTCCCTGAAGGGCTGCCCTGCACAGCAATCAGCGCTGAGGGCCCAGGGAAGGAAACTTAAGGTCTTGACCGGCTTTTTCAGGGATGGCAGCTGGACAAGGGGTGCAGAGGAATATAGGTTAGAGAGGACTTTCTCCTCAGAGAGGCCTTCCAGATGAAGGACCTGCTCTGCGTTGGATCTAGATGTTTTGGGAGAGGTTGCTCCTCTTTTGCTTCCAAAGGCAGTGTTTGCAGGGTGCTCTGACTGCTGAGGAATCAGTCCCAACGCATCCTTATCCAGATGCGATTCTTTCTTGCTCCCTGCTGGCCCTGACTGCCTTCCTGGTTGCACCTGAAAACTGGGCATCTTCATTTCTTGGGTGTTTCTTCCCTCCTTGACCAGAGTCCAGATCTCAGCTTTGGTCTTCTTGCTGCAGTAGGGCCCTGACAAATCCTGGCTTCTTTTAATATGCATCACGAAGACATTCTCTGAAACGTCTGAGGGCTCCTGCAAGTTGGCCTGTAATAAACGCTCCTGGTATTCCTGCAGTAGGGGCTGGCATGATTTCTCTTCCTCCATGCCCATCTTGCAGTGGATGAAGAATTTAGGGAGCCAGTAACTCTGAATCATAAAAAGGGCCCGTTCCTGCATCTTGCTTAGTATCTCCCTCCTGGTGCTGATGGGCCGAACATGACTGGTTTTTGGCAGCGACCCTGAAAGGTGTGCAGGGGGTTACCGTGGGGAGATAGCTCCGTGCAGACTGTTTCCCAGCCAAGCAAAGCTGGTGATGGTATCCCGTCTCCCTGGGAGCATACAGGGAAGACCACCTCTCTGGAAGGGCGCTGCTCGTCCCCAGCTCCCGTGTTTCTTACCGATGGTGGTCCTGTAGAGAGCGACGATGCTGGAGCCTTCACGCAGGTGAGTGGCTTTCAGCCTGCAAAGCAAGGACAGGTAGAGGTCCCTCTGCCTTGCGTCTGACTCGTCCAGCCCCAGGAGCCTTTCGGTGGTGAGCCAGAAATTGGTCAATTCTTCCCCTATGGATCAGACAAGGGATGGGAGTTGGAGGGAGTCCCTGGAAGCCCTGCTGATGAGCAAAGCAGCCTGTGGTTTGGTTTGGTTTTTTGGTTGTTTTTGTTTTCTTTTTTCAAAAGAAAGAAGTAAAGATCCCCTGGATGAACCAAGGGAATAGTGTGGAGAAGAGCCAGCGCTATGCATCTTCCCAGCGTGCAGCACCCATGCTGGGGCTCTGCTGTTGGCTCATCTGCCAAAGCTCTACCTGGGATCACAGTATCTCCTTCCCCACCAGAGCTCACCCATGCCCCAGCTCTGTGCCGGTGTCCCGCCGGGCAGCTCGCCCATGGCTGGCTGAGAAGAGGCTGCGGAGCGCCCCGTGCCCACCTGCCGTTCCTTGGACGAAGGCCCGAAAGTGCCACATGCCCTGGCTCCCACTGATGCACTTCTCCAGCAGCCACTGGTCAGCGCTTCGCCAGTTCAGCAGTTTCACTGTCAGAGACAGAGCACAAAGCACGGCATCGGGGGGGTGCATGCAGGAGCAGTCCCCAGGAAAGCCATCTGGACCCCACCAGCAGCCCCCCAGCCTCCCTGACGGAGGGCAGCAGCGCTGTGAGCCAGGCGACCAGCACATCACACCGCAATGGAAGTTTTGAAGAGGTGGTGGGATGTACGTGTGGTGGTTGCAAGGACCACCCGCTCCTGTCGGTGATGGGCTGCCCAGCTATCGTGCCTCTTCCCCTTGCAAGCATCCATCTTTTTTTGCATGAGTTTGGGGCTTACTCTCGACTTCCCTCAGCTTGGGGTTCAGCCCGGCTGGAGAAGCAGCAGCAATGCGTTCGGACACAGCGCTGCAGCGAGCCTCGATGAGCCGCACGTCTTTCTGAAGGGAAAATCTGCATCCCGGCTGCCACAGCTCTCTTTCCAGCGGGCTTGCCTTCACGTGCAGGCTGCCAAAGCAGTTAGCTGGGCTGACATGGCTCATTTTAGGGGTAAACTGAGCATAATTCAGACTTGCTGCTGGTAGGACAGACCACGGCATAGGCCTGTTTTCCCAGTGCAGGGTGCATCATGTGAGCAGCTCGTTGCAACGTGGTGTGAGCGCTCTGGGCACTCCGCATAGCAGCAAGCCTGACACGCCAGGACCCCAGTTTCCCAGGTCCGAGGATGCTCTCCAGCCCCGCTCCACCCACGGCCCGCGCGGTGAACCCTGCTAAGCAGCTATTGCAGCTCAACTCCACGGAGGCAGCGCGCCTGTACGAACAGGGCAGTGGGGTAAAGCCCTGCTCATCATCATCGTGGAAACCCTGGGATCTGCTGCGTCCCTAAAAATGGGATGTGCAATGCCGGAGCAGAGGCACGACCCTGGGCAGGCACCAAGCGGTGACAGCCCCGGCCAAAGGAAGCCCTGCTGCTGCAGCGGCGAAGCTGCTCCGATTTCCTCTGTGCCGCGATGACTCACCTGCTTCCCCCGACCGAATGAAACCCAGGAGCTTCTGGCAGAGGACGAGGTGGAGGCACAGGCTGGATTTGCAGAAGTGAGGCAGGCGGTGCTTTTTCAGCCAAGCCAGTAAAGCCGGGGGGCTGGGATCCTGCATTGCAACCCCCGTGCCCAAGGAGAGGATTAGGCTGTGAGCAAGGAGCCGTCTCTTGCCTGGTGATCAGGGTGAGTAACGGGCCCCTGCTATGGGGGAAGGAGGCTGGGGAAGGCGCCCTGTTGCCAGACAGTGATGCCAGCCATCCCTGTGCTGGGAATGAAGGGGGATACTCCAGCTACAGCCCCAGCCTGCGTCCCCTTGAGCTCTGCCTGCAAACCTGGGAGACACAGGCTGCCCGCAAGGCTGCCTCTCCTCGCAGCCTGCCCGCTTTCCCAGAGCCCGGGCAGGAGGGCACGGCAGCTTTCTGGCAGCACCAGCGGAGCAGGTTCCCGTTTGCCACGGGGTCTGAGCACTGCGAGCGGCGCTCGTGGCTGTGGGGAAGGGGCACGGCCGTGGGGAGGGCTGAGCCGGTTTGAGGATCAACAGGACTTCGCTTCTGGTGAATTCGGGAGGATTAGGGGGCACAAAGGGTTGATGTTTGTGTCCTCCTCCTCTGCCACCCCGCGTGCTCGCCTTAACTCCAGCTATCAGTGTTTACTGAGGGCTGGAGGGACTCCATCAGCTGCACCAGGGCTTTAAATGGCTTGTGCTCCTCCCAGGGCTTAAAAGCAAAATGACACCTGGATTTGAAATAATCCCCTGGCTGCACGAACAGGAGAGCCAGAGGGTGGCCTTGGCAATGAGAAACTAGCTCCTTCCCTCCCCTGCCATGTGCCCCTCCTCCCTCCTCTTCACCCTCCTCCCTCCCCCACAAGGGGCATTTTCTCACCAGGCGGCTCGGCAGCTCTGGCCAGAGGTCCCACTGCCCCATGCTGCTGATGTAAAGGGGTGTCTGGCCAAAAACCTGTATCAAAAGGAAAGGGGAGAGCTGAAAGAGATGGAAGGTGGCAGGAGAGTCCAGAGCCCAGCTGTTGTAGCTAGTCCTCATTACAAGGAAGGGCATCATCTTCCCTTTCAGACCTCTATCTGCAAGCTGAAGTCCTCAGGTTTCCCTCATTTTCCAACCCGAGTGTGGTGTATTCCCAATTTTCCTGGGATCTCTAACACCACGGAAGCTGAAAGTTCACCTGAGAAGAATTCAGAAAGGCCCCAGGCTTTATGGTGCAGAGTGGACTTACGGGAAGATTCAAAAACGTGTTGAAAAAGTCGACAAAAACATCATCTCTCAGCAGAAGCCCCAAGTCTGTGGAGGAGATGGTTGCTGCAAAGGGGAAAAGAGAAGGTTACTCGGGCTTTGTGTTGCCAAATGTGAAATGGATGTCAACCGAAGGATGAGGTTTGAGAGGGACAGCTCTAGGGGATGTGCAGTTTGGGCTTGTTCTGTGTACACTTGGAGGATCTGGGCCTGGGACAGTCCATGAAATTTGGGTCCCGGTGCACCCATGTGCTCTGGGCAGGGTGGCACAGGGTGTTTGGAAAGCATCAGGTTCAGCTGCACAGAGGAACTGGAAAGTTTGAATGGCAGTTTCCTAAACAGCAAAGGGACGTGGTTTGTGGAGGCTGGGCACAAATGCGGTGGCATCTGTGGGGCAGGAGAAAAGAGGTGCTGTGGCTGGAAGGAACACGCTGTACTCCTCCACCTTACCCAGACAGCAGGCGTAATCCTGCTGTCATGGACAGAAACGTGTGCTGTGCTTTGGTGCTGCTGTTCCAGCCCCATTGCCTTGGTGTCCTCCCAGTCCTCTTGCTCAGGTTCTGGTAGCAAATTCCCCCAAATTTGCAGGCGCCATCAGGCAGGGAGCAGGTTGTGGCTCTGGGTAGAGTGTCAGTCACTGCAGACCACCACCCCGTCCACCCAGCGCATCTAGGTAGCGTGCCAGTAGTGCCCGACACCTCCCACCATCCTGTGAAGTTTTATTCATGTTTGGAAGATCTGGATGCAAGGGGGTGGCCTGGCATCAGCCTACTGATGGGTGCATGCCCTTGGAAATGTCCACTCGTGTGAAGGCACAGCTGTGTCACAGGGAGGACCCACGTTTCAGAAGCCTGATGTTGCTTTTTTTCCCTGCTGTCCCCTTTGGGGTGTGCTTAGAGGGGCTGAAACCTCCAGCAAAGTCCAGTGACTCACCAGTGGCCATCATGCTGCCGTGTTCCAGGGACGTGTTCTGGAGTGTCGCTGCTTGTGACACGCGTGTCCTGGTGGGTCCTTGGGGGCGTAGGGCTGTGAGCCCTTCCCTCTTTGCTGTCCTTCAAGGAAATGTCACTTTTCTAATCACCAGCCCTGCAAATGCACTTGGGCAGACCTGAAATGAAACCCTTCCCCTCTCCCTGCTTAGACAAACTTCTTGCCTTCAAACCAGGTTCTTGTTAGCACCTCTGTACTGTGCGTGGTTGCTGTCAGCACATCTGCTCAGGTGGTGATGGAAATTTCACAGGAAACCCTGCTATGTCTGCCCTGGCCAGAGCAACCCCAGATTCCTTATTAGCTGTGCTGCTTCAGCAGATTTGGGACTGAGACCCAACTTTGGAAACTCCTGAGTGGGAAGAGGAGAAAGCAAGCAGGAAGCACAACTCCCTTGCAGTAGCAGTGGCCTGTTTCCCGGGCAGGAGGAGGAATCTGCTCCCAAGGTGGGTATCTGATCCCTCAGTCTGTAATGCTGGGGTGTCAGAGCTGGCAGGGCTGCTAGTGCCCTCCGGGTTCTGGGCACCATCGTGCCTGCGGTCTCTGGTGTGCCTTGAGAATCTGCTTTCTGTGACTCTGTGCTGTCAGTGGGCATGGGAAGGGTTCCATGGCTTCTCCTGCACTGGACATCTCTTCTGTGCCTGCCTACGGTGGGCTGCAGGATGGCCTTTGCCAACCTCACATTTCTAATAAGCCCTGAGCTTTCTCGGTCCGGTCACTAGTAAAACGCAAGTGCTTCATGCTGTCACGGCTCCTCGTGTCGCTGTGGCTGCAGTCCCTGTTACTGTCACCTTCGTGGGCACGGGCAGGTGCGAATGCACATGATGGTGCGTTATGTGCCTCCCCGGAGCCACCTCTGCGGGGTGGGTGCCCTGCGCCCCACAGGTCCCCGGGAGCGGGGTCACCTCACGAGGTGGCGCTGTCAAATCAGGAATGGGAAGCTGTCCCCAGCAGCAGCAAGGCTCTGCACCTCAGCGCTGGGCTTGTGACTCCACAGCCGCGATTAGCACAGGAATAACTCCTAATTAATTGTGGGGTTGGTGATGGGGACCCCAGGGTGACAGCCCGCACCAGCTCGCTCTGTCGCCCCAAGCAAGTGAGCTCATTTCTCTGCATCGCTGCGCTGCCCTGTGCAAGGAGAGTTATGGTGCTACACCAGGCCAGGAGGGACACGACGGAGGCTTTTGAAAGTGTGTTAGAGATCATGCCTGAGCTGCCCGTGCACACACGTGTGCCCTGGCTATGTCATGTCCTGCCACGCTGCAAGGCACCGGCCACGCTGCAGGAGTTCAAATGGTTGAAGCTGTTGGGTTTAACAGCGGTGGGTGACGTGCATGTCCCCGTGGTACGTGGGATGTACGTCCTTGTGGTGACAACGAAGGGGTGTTGTCCTTTAGGTGATGCTTTGCTTTTGGGAGGCGAGGGCAAGGACGGGCTTGTGCCCTGCTGCAGGATGGCTTGGCAGTGGCTGCCCTGCATCGGGTGCTGCAGGGGTGGCTCTGGGATGGGGCCAAGCACAGCCCCTTGGGGAGGAACGCTCACCTTCCTTCTCTCACACCGCGGGCACATTGGCTGCTCTAATCTCAAATTCAGGAGGATTTGTGCTGCTAAGCCCAAGCGATGAGAGGAGGGGTTAGGGATGAGCTGGCATGGTGGCTCTCTCTCACTTGAGAGACTCAGAAGTCCCCAGCGATAGGTTGCAACTGTCAAAGAAATATATTATCCAGTTGGTAACTGAGCAGATGCCCAGTGACATCCTCAGAGGCTGGTATAGCTCTGCTGGTCCCTGTCCAGCTCTGGGTTGACCTCAGCAGAACTGTTCTAGTTTCTGTTGGGAAAGGACCATGGTTGTGAGCAGGAACAATCTGACACGGTCACTGTGGGAATGCAAGGGGCCATTTCTGTGAAGTTTCTCCCCAAGAGGAGACCCCGAGAGGCTGGGCAGGATGGAGCCCCGCTCAGCCCGGCTGCAGCTTCCCGGGGTTTGCATGGGTACATGCCTTGTTCATCGTGATGCAACAGCTCCTTGCAAAATGAGCTTAGGTGGGCTGTGTGGCTATTAAACAAAACAAAAAAAAAAAAAAGAAAGCTTTAAAGAAAAAAAAGGCTTAAAAGAGGCTGATGCGTGAGCACAGTCCAGATTTAGAAGGGGGCTCAGAGAGGAGCACAGAGTGGCCAGACTCTTTGTACAAAGATAAGGGTTGCAACACCACAGACGTCAGAAGGGCTTTGCTTCCCTCTGCCCGAGCCCGAATTACCTGCGTCCTCCGTCCCCCTGGCACAGGGAGCAGCCCACCCTCGGCAAACCTCTGCCAGCAGCAGAGCCTCGCTCTCCCGGGGTGGCAGAGGGGACAGGGCTGGGTTTCTTATCCTTGCCCAACACAAACTGGCACGGCTCGCCACGGCGGCGAAGTCCAAGGCTGCCCACCCGCGGGGTCAGCCTCACCGCCTGCGGTCCCTGGCTGCTCGCAGCCTCCCCAGGCAGCCCAGCCTGCCCCTTTCAGTGCCGTGGGGAGGCTGGGGGGTGTTTCCCCGCCAAGCTGCGGTCAGTACCCACCGACTCACAGCAGCCCCACACACCTCTGCATCGCTTTTGGTCTCAGATGCTGGTCTACAGCCCCTGCAAGCTGGGAAACTCCAGCGCGAGGGAGCGGTGCAAGCACCTCGCTGCACAGACCTGTTCTCCCTCTAGCACAAGGATCATATGCCCAGAGTGAGCTTTTGGGGCAAGACTGGGGGTTTTTAACCCCCCTACAGCACCAGCCTGTTCTCATATAAATAGTTTAGGACACCTCAAAGATTGTCAGCCATGGGTTTGATCCTTTTGGGTCCGTAGCACTTTATAGCTGGAGCTGTCTGAGCTCTCGGGTATGGCAGTTCAGCTTTAAATATCCATTCCTTCCTTGAATATATTAGCTTTTTTTTTTGCAATGTGATTTTCACGCTCTGTCTCCTGGGTGCCTACGACTTGTTTGCTCAGCGAGAACATCTCTGGTATTTCCTTACATTAATTAGAAGTATTTTTGACCCTGTTGCCATCTGCCTGCAGTTTCCTTGCCTGGGATTTATGGTGAAGGCTGGGCTCTGACCCACGCACCTGAGAGCCCCCGCAGCAAGCTCTGCGGTCGCTTGTCTCTTCTCCAGCTCACGTGAAATCGCTCGCGTAACTTTATACGTGTTGCCGGGTCTGTTGACTTCACCAGTCCAGGTTAAGCGTGTCCTGTAGCGGGACGGGGGACCTAATTCAGCCTTAGGGAAGGGACGTGGAAAACAGCACTTTAATAGTTACCTTTTATAATTTGCGACGTCAGGCCTGGGTCCTGCCATCGAATCGGCTTTACGGATTTCCGCGCTCTTGCTTACGGAGCTGCGAAGTGTATTAGGCTGAAATTAATCTGCCAGCCACAGCTACCGCGGCCCTGACCTAGCTGGGCGTGCGTTTAGCAGCACGAACAGCGCTAATAAAAAAAAAAAAAGAACCAAAAAAATAAACCCAACAAACCAAACAACAAACCCGACCCTGCCAATGCACGCTGCGACCGATTTCCAACTGCAGGGAAAGGCATGCGCCGAGCGCTCCCTGGGATATTCTCCACCCTTGTACAGAGCAAACCGAGCCAAGCAATTTCTAGGTCTCAAATCCTGCCTGCCCCTGACGTTCTCATCTTCCAGCTTCCCCTGGTTGCTTTTGAAGGCAAGCACGTGCTCCTCAGCAGCGGCCCCTTGCACGCTGAAGGCGCTCGGCCCCTGCGCAAGGTCCACACGTGTGCGGGGCAGAGCAGGCGAGAGGTAGGTGCTGCTGCCCGACCGGCCCGGAGCTGGCAGTGGCCACGTCCCTTCTGCAAAGAGCCCTCCCCGGGGCGAGCCGGGGAAGGGGGCTGCTGGGGGACGAAGCAATGCCCTTGGTTTCCTGCGAGGGGTGGCAAGGTGGGCATGGGGCATGGCGACTGGGACCAAGGGGGCTGCGAAAGGGGTGGGGAGGGCGGTGCAAGCAGCTCAGGGGGAGAGGGGTTGCACAAGGCTTTGCCGTCCCCTCTTCCCCTAAATGCGTCATGGGTGGGTGTTGCAGCTGAGCTGCATGCGAAGGGAGCTTTTTTCTTTGCGTGTGTCTCTACGCTTTTGGTTTTTTTTTCATTAATTTGCTTTCCTAAATCGCCCTTCTGTGCAGCCCAGGTAATCTGCTCTGCCTCCGAAAGCCCTCTGGTCACCAGCCCTCGGCTACCCTTGACCCTGGCAGCATCTTCAAAGGGAACATGGGCCTGCTGCGGAGCGTGCAATGTTTGCTCACTTATCGGGCCAGCAGCTACCGCCTCCCTGCCTTGGGGGGTTTCGTCAGCCTCCCGCAGCGCTCCGGGGGAGACCGGTCAGCCACCGTTGCTTGCACAAGGTCAGTCCCCCGGCGCCGATGTTTCCCCCACCCTATGGCGAGCTCCCTGTCCTCACTCCCCGATTGCTGTATGAGTCTTACCAGGGAAACTTCTTAATTAAGCACTTGTTCGTCCTGCTAAGGCATATTAGGTTCATTTTTCCAGCCCTGCTAATGGTAGGTAAAAGGGGCTGCATCTCCAGTTCCTCCAGAGCCCCGGTCCCAGCAGCGGTGGACACGCCGTGGTGGGTCCACGCAGAGGCAGCTGTGCCCAGCAGTGGGCAGAGATGGAGGTGGTGCACCATCAGGACATCCAGCCCACGCCTGGTCTCACTTGGGTGTGTTTCAGTTACTTATGCAGGACTGCACAGCCCAAAGTGGGGTCCTGGATAGGTCTGAAAATGGTATATCTGAATTTGGGAAGCTCTTAGCTGTTTGGTATGGGGACAGCAAAGATGCTGAAGGTGTCCCTGCTCATCGCAGAGGGCTTGGACTAGATGAGCTTTAAAGGTCCTTTCCAATACAAAATATTCTGTGAGTCTATGCTCATCCCTCCTCCCTCCCAGCTCTGCAATTCCTAGAGGCTGAGGCATTTTGGGTGCATCAAGCCTCCTCCTAGGATCTAACTGGTCACAACAAGATGGACCATTCCTCCTCCCGGTGTGACAGCTCTGTTAAAAATTGATGATTTCTAATTTTTTTTATTTATTTAAGAGGATTCTTTTTTTTTTTTTGTCCTGATGAAAGGCAAATGGGTACCTGTGCTTGGTGGACCAGGTCTGCAGTCTGTTGGGGCTGAGATCCCATGGGTGGCCAGCTCTCCAGCTGCAGGGTCTGCAGTGAGGGGCCGCCCTTCGAGGAGGCCCCAAGGTGCTGGGATAGAGTCCAGCACTGCAGGAACAAAGCCAGTGGCCACCTGCCCCAGGGCCTGAGCCACTGGGAAGCTTCATATCCTGCCTTTTTAACCTTTGATTTGCTCCCTCTTTCATTTCTTCCCTGTGGCGTGACACTTCTGCTTTTTAAGGCATTCCTAAATTTGTGTGACTGTAGTTTCAGGGGGTCCCTGCCACCAGGCCGGGTTGCCAGAGTCCTGTGCCAGGAGCACTAGGGCAGCTGGGGGGGACACGAGGACAGGGATGGGGGACACATGTAGACAGGGATGGGTCACAGCAGTCTCAGGAAGGCATGGTGAGCAGGGAGGCTACGGCCCCTCTTGATGCCTGGCTCCTATCCGGGGTCAGAAAAAGAGGTGCCAAGGTGGTATGGGACTGGGCACGCATACGAGAGGGGACATCTCATGCTAACCGTGAGAGACCCGCCCGTCCTGGTCCTCACACCTCTTGCAGGGAGGCCCAGGATGTCGCTTGCTGCTGTCCCCGCTGTGTTTGCGGTGCTGCCTCGCAGGCAGAAGGCTGCGGGGGGCTCCCAGCTCGCCAGGCGCTTCCCAGCCCTGGCAATCCTCGCAGGATATAACCCACGCCGGAGGGAAGGGCCGGGGCAGGCGACTAAAGGTGTTCCCACGAACTAATGGGCGGAAGAAAGACACACACGTGCCCGTTGGGACCGGCCCCGGAGCGGCGCATTGTCTCTGGCAGGCTGGCCGCGCGTTTCCAGCGGGGCCCTTGGAAGGCTGATTGAAATCCGCTCCTGGGAGGTGTCACCAGTTGGCACCGCGCCTTCCCCCAGCTCCCCGACCAGGGTTTTGTCGCGTCGAACGCTGGCGACAATCAGGGTCAGCGGAGCGCGCAGCTGGCCGAAGGCACAGCCCGAGCCCTGCTTCCCGAAGGAATAAAAATAAAATGCCAACCCCGGCAGGCTGCGAGGGGCAGGCAGGCGGTAAACAAGCTGCCCTCAGCCCGGCGAGGGACGATGCTCCTGCCGCTGGCTTCCCGGGAGAGGGCGCTGGCCCCGCGACTCCAGCGCCCGGCGCTTCTCCGCTGGCTCGTAAACATGTTGTGCAGGGAGAGGGCATGGGACTGCCACCAACCCCCCCGCTCGGGGCGGGGCGTGACATCCTCCTCCCCCCCCAGCTGCGGAACCCTTGCCCACACTGGGGGTCTCTCCCAGGCAGGGGCTTGCTAGCCGGCATGCGGGTATCAGATGGAGAGGAGGAGGTGACGTTGCAAGCTGCCTTTGCTCTTCCCCCCCCCCCCCCCCACTTCTCCTGGGGGTTGCGTGGAGCTCAGCGGGTGAGAAGGGGAACTGCTCAGCCCCGAGGCTTGGATGGTATGAGCGTCACCCCATGCCACAGGGACTTGCACCCGTAAACACCCTGGGCTTGTTTGTAGCCACCTCTGGTGGCCAAAGTTTCTGGGAAATCTGCAGGTAGCAAGCACATTTCCAAGAATTTGGAGCTATTGTGTGTCCCGATTAAACAAACCGTCTCTGCAAGCCTAGGGAAAAGGGTTGGGCATGGCTTTACATTGCCTGTGGCTTGATAGCCTTTCTGGGAGCTATTTTGGGTCTCTCCTGGCCTGACTGGGTCTCAGCATCAGCTCCTGCCTCCTTTTGCTTTGGCTCAGCCAAGATTCAGGTGGCCATAACTGAGCTTGGTCTGAATATGAGATCCTGAACTGATTTCTGTGGGTAAACCACAGAATTCGTTTCTGTGTTGTAAACCTTTGCTCTACGCGTAGGAGGGTACAGGAACTGGGGGAGTGGGGGGAGGCAGTTTTGGTTGTAATGCTTGGTGGCTTTGCCTTGCCCGAGCAATTCCAGGAGGTGGAAAGCACCTGAATTTCACCTCTTCCTCGATAGCCTCGGGGGATGAACACAAGGTGGCTGCTGCAAGGTGGTGGTGAAGAATGAGCTGGGTTGTCCCCAAGAGGGAGGGTGGGGACCAGGCTCTTGAGATGGGCCATAAATCAAGGTGAGGCCTTAGCCAGCACTTCCACCTCCTCCTGGCTGAGGATCCAGCTCTCCCTGGCCACTTTCCTCCCAGATTCCAGCTGTAGAGAAGTTGTGCATTCAGCAGGATGGCCATGATGGTCAGGAGAGTCCAGCTTCTGGAGGGATAGCAATTTTGGTGCCACCCCACCCTGGGGCTGGCACGGGGCAACCCAGTATCCTGTCACCCCGAGGCAGGCGTGTGGGTGGTGCGTGTGTGGCATGGTACCTGTGTGTGCACGCAGGTGTGTACGCTCAGCGGCAGCTCCTTCTGCTAGCGCCGACATCGCTCTCCTGCGCCTTGGGTCCGGGCTGGAAGGTGTGGAGGGCTGAGCAGGAGCAGGGATGGGACAGCACATGAGATGACAGGGTGGAAAAACACTAAGCAGTGCCTGCAGTTTGCTGGGTGCCCCTTGCCACCCGGGTGCCTCTCAAGTGGGTGCTGAGTGAGAGTCTTGGCTGCAAATCCTGGTGCTGGAGCCCGTTACCTGCTCCAAGAGGCGAAGCAGGGCACTGAGCAGGTCCCCCACCCCCAAACGTGCACTGAGCAGGAGGCTGTGCCCAGGCCTTGGTGGGGAAGGGGGGGCTCCAGCTCCTGCCTGTCCTTCCCCGCTGCCCTGTTTACCCAGGGCGGCTGATCTCCATCCCTGTGCGTTACGCAAAGGCGGCCGCTAATGTAAACGCCGCGGAAAGCCCTGGATCCGCTCCCGCCGCCGCTTCCACAGAACCGTGCGAGATGAGGGGTTATTTTTTTGGGCCGGCGGGATTGCAAAAAGGACCCACACGCCCCACTCCCCCCCTACTT
>VWZZ01003425.1:2518814-2538000 GCA_013399095.1 Psophia crepitans | reverse complement strand
TGTGTGTGCTGCTCGAGTTTTCGCTCAAAACCAGATGCTCATCGCAGTTTAGGTTGTTGGGTTTTTTTGGTTTTTTTTGTGAAGCTCTTTAACTGCTTAAATACGGGGGTGCCTTCCTCCCTGCCGGGAGATGGACGCGTGGGTGACACTTCTCGAAGTGGAGAGGGGCCGGCGGGGACCCCCCCCGGGGGGCGGGCGGAGCCCACGGGCCAGCCCAGAGGAGCCCCACCATAGCACGGGGGGCTGGGGAGGGATGGTCCGAGCAGCCCGAGCCTCACTGCAGAGGGGGAGGGTGTCGGAGTGTCTTTCCAAGTCACTTCAAATTTTTGAATAATTTGCGTTTCTGGGCTCCTGCAAACGCGTGTGGGTCCCGGCTGCCGTGGTCCTGACACGTGTGGGCTGGCTGCCCCTGGGAGCCCAGCTCCGGGCTGTGTTGGGCTTGGTGGGGATGCTGCAGCTCCCAGCGCCTGGGACCGGAGCCCCTCCGGCCTCCCCATCACTGCCCGGGTCGCTCAGGGATTGCCTGTGCTCCCTCCTGGCCTGGACAAGGCCTGTATCAAACCTCAGCTGATCTGAGAAGGCAGCTGGGGCTGGCAAGCCCTCCTCGCTGAAGCAAGTATAGTAAGAAAGCCCCAGCTAAGCTTTCCTTCTGCGTTAGCCGTGCTCTGGAGTGGTGGTGAGGTGAAGAGTTCAGAGGGCTGAGGAGAACACCAAGGCTGTCACTTGGTGGATAAGACCTGGGTTATTGACGGGACACGAGCAGGAGTTTGGGTGTGAACGGGGCTCTTCAAGGGCATCGGTTCTGGAGCGGGGCTTTTCTGGCTGCTGGCGCCTGCCTGAGCTGCTGTGTTTTCTGCCTGCAGAACAGCATGGGACTGCTGGGGATGGCAGCCAGCCCCGTGGCTGAGCTGTCTCGTGCTCCTCCCTACCCGGGGAGTGAAAAACATGAGAGCGCAGGGAAAGGCTTATGATTGGGGTTGTTTTTTATATCCACCCTGCAGGAACCCCCTTGTCCGGTCTGCAGCCATGGCCACCTCGGCGAGCTCCCACCTGAGCAAAGCCATCAAGCACATGTACATGAAGCTGCCGCAGGGGGAGAAGGTCCAAGCCATGTACATCTGGATCGATGGGACAGGAGAGCATCTCCGCTGCAAAACCCGCACGCTGGACCACGAACCCAAGAGCCTTGAAGGTGAGAGGGCAGGTGGAGGATTCGCAGCCCCTTGCCGGGTGGAGAAAATGGCTGTGTTTGGCTGCTCTGGAGAAAGGATGCCATTCCTCTCTTTTCCTGGCAGAAGGATGATATTTAGGGAAGATGTTGCTCCATACTCCCTTCCAGATACCCCAGGGCAATGTTCCCAGTTCTCCAGATGTGGAGTTTCCATGAGGTGCCCGGGGCTGGGAGCTGGTCCCTGGCACCGGCGCTGCTGCAGAGGGGGCCGTTGGCAGGGGCTGGGGGCCGTTGGCAGGGGCTTGGTGGCCCATTGACTCTCAAGTACTCGTTTTGGCCGGAAGTAGTTTGGCAGAAGAAAGTAGAGGGGAAAGAATGGAGCTATCCGGTGTAATTAAGAGCTTGTGTCCCTCAGAACAAACAGTCCCAGCTTACACAATAATAGCATTAGGATTTTCCCCAGGTTGCCATGGTGCTGGCTGGAGACAGTTATGAAATGAAAATACTGTGTGTGACTGAGCAGAATTATCTTCTTTTTTTCTTTTTTTTTTTTTTCCCCTTCTCTTTTCCCTGTAAGGGAGTGGTTGGCACAGCTCCTTTGAAATCTCTGCTTCCCATCCTCCCGCTTTCCCCCCCAGGCTATGGAGGAGATAACATTGCCTGGTGGAGTTGGCTGCTGCTCCCGCTGTGCCTTGAGGGCAGTGCACAGCCAGGGGGGGTTGGGCGAGGGGGGCCAAGCTGGCCATACTCCTCCTCCTCCGGTTGAAACTCCACCTATATGTGATTTGCTCTCCCACCTTCTCCAGGCCACGCAACTTGGATAAGGGTATTTTGTGGCTCTCCTTGTTCCTACAGCTTGAAGGTGTTTTGTGGTGTACCCTCTCCCAGCCTGCCCAGCCACCTCTGCAAGGAGACCGGGTGCTCTGCTCATCCCCGTGGTTGTTGCGACATGGGAAACGTCCTCAGTGCTGTGCTCAGTTTGCTTGAGCTTGGCCAGCAGCCCAGCTCCTTGTGTTTCTCAGGGTGGCTGGGGAGTTGCACTCCCCTGTTTTTCGCTTGTTTTGGTGGTGTGTTTTTTCCTTTTTTTTTTTCCCCCAATTTGGAACAAAATCAGCTGAGCTGGGATCAAATCTATTGTAGGTCTGTTCTCTATGGGCATTTTTACCCCGTAATACTGGAGGGTGGCAGGGAGCCCCTCTTTCTGGTGACCAGGAACCCTGGGTCACTGTGCCTCATGCTTCTCTCTGCTCCAGATCTCCCTGAGTGGAATTTCGATGGCTCCAGCACCTTCCAGGCTGAAGGCTCCAACAGCGACATGTACCTGCGACCTGCTGCCATGTTTCGGGACCCTTTTCGCAAGGATCCAAATAAACTAGTTCTCTGCGAGGTCTTCAAATACAACCGCCAGTCTGCAGGTGACTGGACCTTCTGGTGGAGGTGGTGTTTCTGGGGAGGGGAAGGGGAGACCTATCCAAACGCTGTTCATGCCCTTAGCTTCACGCATGACGCAAAAACAATCCCTGCCCTGAAAACAGAAGGAAAACAAAGTGCTGCTGAGGAAGAAGGGGCTGGTCCTGGGATTCTTCACCAGTGCTGCTAGGACTCGAACTGTAAATGAAGTGGGAATGAAGGTGGAGATGCTAATAAGTCTCTTGTTGTTTTTCTGTTCTAGAGACAAATCTCCGACACACCTGCAGGCGGATTATGGATATGGTGTCCAACCAGCACCCCTGGTTTGGGATGGAGCAAGAGTACACTCTTCTGGGGACAGATGGACATCCATTTGGCTGGCCTTCCAACGGCTTCCCTGGACCCCAAGGTAATCTTTTGGGAGTCTGCACTGGAGCAACTCGGGAGCGTTTGAACTGTAATCCGTGTGCCGCAGCTTAAGTGCTTCAGGCGAGCCGAAAGATGGGAGGTGTTTCTAGAACTGGAGATGGACAACAGCGAGCAGGATATTGGCAAAAACTAACCCATGAAATTAAGGCTGTTACAGAAAGGTTAAGATGGTGATTGGTCACGTCCAAATTTGCTGCTTGGTTTATTAGTCTGCAGGTGACTTAAACTCTTGCCCAGTGTGACAGATTACAAACTCAGATTATCAGAGGAACTTGTCTCTATCTGCTTTGCTAATGCTTCCACGATAAAGTGATTTTGGGGCTTTTCCACACATCACATCCCTTTGGAGGGTTCTGCCTTCTGCATGCTCTGTCTTCACTGAGTTTGAGCCTTTTTTCCTTTCTGGAAACTCACGTTCCCCTTGCTGTTTGCCTGTGCCGTTGCAGGTCCGTACTACTGCGGCGTAGGGGCAGACAAAGCCTATGGCAGAGACATTGTGGAGGCCCACTACCGAGCGTGCCTTTATGCTGGCGTGAAAATTGGAGGAACCAATGCAGAAGTGATGCCAGCCCAGGTAAATTGTTTTGGGTGCCTCGTGGAATGAGCTAGTGCAGAAAAATCCCAGGCAGCGGGAGCTTCTTGGCTCTTAACAATGCAATTTTATCAACAATCAGAGCGTAAAGGGGTGGGAAGTGTCTGGCTGCGAGTGTCTCTGCACCACTGAGCCTGCGACTCCTCCTCCTTGTAGTGGGAGTTCCAGGTGGGACCATGCGAAGGGATTGAGATGGGGGATCACCTCTGGATTGCACGCTTCATCCTCCACCGGGTGTGCGAAGACTTCGGTGTCATTGTGTCCTTCGATCCCAAACCCATCCCTGGGAACTGGAACGGTGCTGGCTGTCACACCAACTTCAGTACCAAGAACATGAGGGAAGACGGAGGCCTCAAGTAAGTTTGTTTTTGAGATGGGCCGTAGCGTCCGTTTGCAAGGCAGCCTGCTGGACTTGGTAGCCAGCCGTGAGCTTTTTGCAGAGCTTTTGCCCCTGTGGGAGATGTCCCTCTGGTGCTTGGTGTTATGTTTGAGTTTGTCTTCTGGATTTTTGGAGTGGGTGTGTTTTTGTATTTTGTATAATGACATATTCCCATCTTGGTGTTGGGTGGGAAATTCAGCCAGCAGTACAGCTCCATCAGTATTGATGGAAGCATGGGTGGCCAAGATGCAGCTATTCATAACGGGCTGTCCAGCATGTTGGGGGTTTTTTGTTTTGTTTGCTTTTTGTGGATTTATTTTTTTTCTATAACCACGATGAAAGAGAGAGACCATTTGCTTCTATGTAGGCCAGGCTGTGGAAGCTAACCCCATTTTTTTCTTCAACAAGATACTGGAAACGTGAAACACTGGTTCCCTTACAGGACTGATGTGCTGAGTGCAGGCAGGGACCTGATGGCACTGGGTTGCAGTGGACCTCTATGAAGGGATTCCTCCTGGCAGCTGCCTTTTCTTGCCTTAATCTTAATGACGCCCTGAGCTAATGCACCAACCCAGGTTCCCCAGGGCAATGTGTCTGTGGGATTTGGCCATGGGTCAAACTGATGGTGTCCCACATGCAGCACTCCCGAGGGACCTTCTCAGGCCATGGAGATCTTTTTGCAAGAACAAGCCTGGGTCAAAAGTAGGAGTGGAGAGAAGCCCTGTGTTGAGATGGTCAGAAAAATGGGGTGTAGGGTATAGGCTTCATGATGAGCTGTCTTGCGAGCAGCGATGAATCTGCTGTGGCTTGGAAGCGGCAGTCTAGAGTGGCTCAGCTACTACTGTGCATCAGACACTGACTGTGTCTTCCCCTGTTCCTTCCTCCCTTCGCAGGCACATTGAAGAGGCCATTGAGAAGCTGGGCAAGCGTCACCAGTACCACATCCGTGCCTATGACCCCAAAGGGGGGCTGGACAATGCCAGGCGCCTGACGGGCTTCCATGAGACATCCAACATCCACGAGTTCTCCGCTGGTGTGGCCAACCGCGGCGCCAGCATCCGCATCCCCAGGAATGTGGGCCATGAGAAGAAGGGCTACTTCGAGGACCGCCGGCCCTCCGCCAACTGTGATCCTTATGCTGTGACAGAGGCCCTCGTCCGCACGTGTCTCCTCAACGAAACTGGAGACGAGCCTTTTGAGTACAAGAACTAAGGAGACTGCGCCCACAAACACCGCCTTCCCCCCACACTTCCCGCACCCCTAAACTTCCCTTCTAGATGTAATCCCAAGGGTACAAGATAACACGTTTTGTGTCTCAGTAACTCTTGTTGTCTTGAGGTGGGGAGGAGGGCAAATTTAGTTTTATCAGTGTCTGTTTGTCATTGACTCTTCAGAAGACAGGAGGAGGAGAGGGTGTTAGAGAACTTTTAACCACTGTTTTATTTTTTGTCTAATTCTTGTGTACATCTGATGGGGTCCAGTGGCTTCCAGGGACAGACTGCACACACAAAAAGCGAGTAGGAGAGTGGAAAGCTTAAAATTATAGCTGACTCCCCCAGGAGTCAAATTTGGGGTGTGAGCCCCACCGCTGGCTCTCTGCAGGCTAATGGTTCTCTAAGGTTGGTGCCCTTCTGTGGAGAAGGGAAGACGGAAGCTGTCACGGAGCCCCACGTGCTCCTGCTTGTGTGGTGTGATGGGGAGATCTTCACCCCCTGGCCACTCTGAGGTTTCTGGGAATCTTCTAGCATTGAGCTCAGCGTAGGAGCGTTGAGGAGAACTCCCGGTTCTGTCACTGGAAGTCAACTGGTCTCTGGCTCATAACACAGAGTGAAGTAGTATTTTTCTATTTAAATATAAAAACAACAAAAAAATTATATATGAAAGTGGTTTTTTTTTTTAAAAAAGAGATGATGTTCCAATGACTCACCCGGCTAGAGCAGGCAGAGCTCCCCAGGATGCTGTCAAAGGGCCTCCAGGTGAGACTGAGGGTGAGCTTGGAGAGCTTGGTGGAGGACTCGGATGAGATTCATTTCAGTGTGGAGTTTGCAGGAGGCGGTTCGCAGCCCCGGGAAACCTGCAGAAGCGTTTACCGCTGTAACCTGAGCAGCTGCGACGCGCTCACGAGCGTGTAGATCAACCGGAGGAAGCTGTCCTGAGCTAGGAGTTGACCGGTCAACTTAACTGTGTTCTGGACAGAGCCGTGGGTGTGTTACCTTTCCAGCAGGGCTAGCATGTCACTAAAGCAGGGCTTTTGATAAAGGAAAAAAAAAAGTTTTAGGTGATCTTTTTTTTTTCATAATGTTCTTAGTTTCTAAAACTGAATGGTTTTACAGAGACCGTTGATGTCACTGTTGTGTCCTGGCTCTCGGGCTGCCTGCCATCCCGCTGTGATGGGGGCTAGGAGAAGGGAGAGGCCGCCCATCCCTCCTGGCCAGCCCTGGCACTTCCCAGCTCATGCTGGGGATGTTCAAACGTTCCAGGATTTTACACTTGGGTATCTTAGACGGTGCCAGTTATATTCTGTTGCATTTGGACTTCTTCCGAATAGGTTTTTTTTTTTATAATAAAATAAGATAAAAAGAACAAAACCTTAATTCTGACTTCTGTCTCTTTTCTGCGATTTATCTTGGCAGCTTCCTCTTGTATGCATGTTGCCTTCACCATTGGAAGGGAATTTGACCCTGATGGTGGGTAGGCTTTGGCTTTTAATTTGTGGGTTGGGTTTTTTTTGGGGGGCAGGGGTCTTGCAATCCACGTGGGCTCTCCAGAAAATGGGTTTTTGTAGGTGGCTGTTGACTCTCTGGTGAGTGATGGTCTAGCTGTGACTGGGGCAGGGTTCTGCTGGGCAAGGGATGGGGCTTGTGGGTGTCCATGGGGAGGGTTAGGGGGTAAGCACAGGTGTTTGTGCATCTCCTCGGCTTCCTCCGCAGAAATTCTACAGCATGTAGAAATCCCACAGAAAATAAAACTCCAGGAAACTTCATGAAAAAAGGCAGGGGGGGGTGGGGGGGTGGAGGAGAATCCTTTCCCACTCTCCCTATGGGGAGGAAAAGGCTGCTCACCCACTTTTGGTGTAAAACCAGGCATTTGGAAAAGTAAGCAAGGTAGTAGAAATGTGCCACATTGCCTGCACAGTCCTTTAGCCTGAGGTGCTATTTCCCGGCTCCCCAGGAGGCACGTTCTTCAGGGGTGGGTGCTTTACCCATTTCCTTCTTTAAATATGGATTAGCTATGCAGGAGCATACTGCTGGGCTGATAAGGCTGCTCCTGCCATCACATTTTTGTGGACCAAGTAATCACTTGCATCTCACTCCGGGGAACATTCAAGGCAGCACCTTCCTCATCACAGTCCCAAAATCACCCTATCTCTCTGTGCCCGTAAGCGTGGAGTGTCACCGGGGCAGAAGCGAAGTGGACACCATGTCCTTTCCTCTGATTCTGAAATGACCACGAGGATTTGGGCCTCTGGGCTGGAGCAGGGATACTGCAGCCAGAAGAAACCCACGCTGCTCTGGAGTAACTCAGCCCAGAAATGGTGGGGGTTTCTGCTGATTTGGGGGTAGCTACTGTTCTTTCTGCGTTCCAAGCAAACACTTCAGAGGAAAAAATGGATTACACCTAAATTAAGGAAACTTCTGTAAGGGCATTTGCACAGGAGGAGGGACAAGACATGGTTTATGCTTTTTTTTTCAGGTTCCTGTACCTCCAAACACTGTGCAACCTCAAGGCTGGAACCCTGTCCCTTCAGAGACCCTTTTCTCCCGGGACACGAAGGAATTGGGAAAAGGGGGCACAGCTTAGTTTTGACCATCAAGCATCACCAGCAGCCACATTTTGTCCTCACAGAGCCTCATCGATGCAGCGACACGGACTACCACTTGTGGCTCCCCGCAGAGCATACCATCTCCAGGCTGGCCATCTCGGTGGTGACAGGAGCAGGCTTCGGTCCTTTGCTTCTCCACCTGCCTTGAACATAAATTTAGGACAGGAGCTTGATGCTTAATGGTTCCTCTTGTTCTCAGCTGAAAAAGCATTTATCCACTCACTTCACAATTACCCAACTGAAAACAATTCTGCTGCAAAATGGCTTTTCAGATGATTATTAAAAATACATGCAAAAAATTTATAATGAATTAGAAGGAAGAAAAATTCCCTCCTTTCCTCTAGATGTTGTTTTCGGAAAACCTCCTTGCTGAGCCCGCTTTGCAGTTACCTAAACTGTGTGGGGTAGAGAGGATAGGTTTAGATTAGACATTAGGAGGAAATCCTTCCCTGTGAGGGTGCTGAGGCCCTGGCACAGGGTGCCCCGAGAAGCTGTGGCTGCCCCTGGATCCCTGGCAGTGCCCAAGGCCAGGCTGGATGGGGCTTTGGGCAGCCTGGGCTGGTGGGGGTGTCCCTGCCCATGGCAGGGGGGTTGGAACCAGATGGTTTTCTAAGGTCCCTTCCAACCCGAGCCATTCTATGAGGCCTCCTCTTCAGTCTGTGGAGCTCTTGCAGATTGAGCCCAAAACCTTCAGAAGCTGAATTTACTGCTTATGCATTTAGATAAAACATTCTGACTTTTAATCGTAGCCTCCCATGAGGAAGTGAATCCCTTTTCTCCGTTTACTCACACATCCTTAAAATGTGAACAACGATACAGAAATATTCACTGAATACACGAAAAAATGCAAGTCCTGGCCCCAAAGGGTTGGGCAGGCATACTGGAGCGTCAGGAACCGCTCCCAAGGAGGCAGGCAAAAATAGCACCAGCTTTTTGAAGGGCCTGTGAGTTGTGCTCCCTTTTAATCAAATGTCAGCTCAGGAGATGAGGCTGCTCCAAAACGGTTAATATATCTGCTCGCACACCAGGCTTTCCCCCCCCCGTAACTGAATTTTAAGGCAATCAAAGTAAGATTAGCCACAGCTCCCTTCCAACACAGCCTGCAGCACATGAGCTAATCAAGATCCCGTTTGGAGCGCCTTTTAACGCTGGGCTGTGCCAGCCCAACGGCTGGGAGGGCTTTTCTCTTCCTGAAAAGCCTGATGCATCAGGTGTGGCCAGTTGGGTTTCTTCAACCATTTCACAATGCCCTGATACTGCTCCAGTGTCCACATATCACTTTTTTTTTTTTTTTGGTGGGGGTTTTTTAGTGCTATTTAATCTTCCTAGCTGACCCTTTCTTGTAGGTCAGCCTTCATGTCCTTACACAGCCTCCAGCTCTGGCTGTGACCATCTCTCCATTCCTGAAAGCAGCTTCTGGAGGAGAATTCAGCCAGTCTTCAGTAGGTAAGGTTTTGCTGAGCTGTCTTTTGGATGCTGTTACCTGGAAGGGGTGGGGGGAGCAGCATTTCTTCTTATTGCTAGGCAGAATTGTTTTTATTTCTTTGAGTTTCTGTTTTTCCCTTTTCCTGGGATGTTGATAGTGGCCTGTGTGACTGTCCTGCATCTCTTTCTGCTTGTGGAGGATGGGAAGCTGGATGCAGCCTACCAAGGGGGTGATTTGCAGGGCTCTGCAAGAGCCTCTGTGCTTGAACCTCATGTTACCAGAGCAGCCCTGCTTTGCTTTCTTGAAATACCTGCTGGAGGTCCAGCAGCCTCTCCAGTGTGGTGTTCAGAGATGTCCTGGTTGAGAGCTACACTTGCTGTTTGTGAGCTGGTGCAGAGCTATAGGAGAGGGGCTGGAGGTCCTTTGCCCTCTTGAAGGAGGCCAGGGCATGCTCTGGAAAGGTGCTGGAGCCCAGCCCACTGGGAACAGGTCAAGTGTGGCAGGTTGGTAGCTTCTTGTGTGACCCAGATGAGAAAGCTGGTGGAGCCTGGAGGGGAATCCTGCTATCATAGGTGTCAGTAATTTGGCCTCAGCTGATCTGGGATTTCATCCCACTTGTTCAGCTACTGATTAAGCTGAGGACAGCTGCTTAGGAAACAAGTGGGAGCTCTTGAAAGGGGAGATCTCCTTAGGTCTGCCTGGCTTCCCTGGCCAGCTGGATGCAGGGTCAGACCTGGGGTGGCTTGTGAGTGGGCTCTTCAGCTGGGACTGACCGCCTATGTGCTGTGGCTGGTTTCACTGTGCTGGTTCCTGCAGCCTTTGAGTTGGGTCCTGACTCTTGTTTCTTGCTGATAAAGGGGCCACTCCATCTGCAGGATTTGCAGTATGGAGAGACAGCTTTACCTGAGGGGATGTAGATTATGGGGGATATCAGTCACTGAGTAATGACCCATCTGGATGCCCAAAGGTGTTAATTGCCTGGTTCATGAAGAAATGGTGATCTCAGTTTGCTCCTTGTAACTCTGCTCTGAGCCAGTGCTGGGTGTTTTGGGACTGTTCCCTGTCTTGTGCAATGACCTTTGAAAACCTGCCCCAGCCCTCCTCACTGAAGCATCTCCAGGTTCTCCATCGCTGGTGTGGGTCAGGGCCTCTCCCAGCTGCTTCTGGAGGTGTCTGGCCTGTGTTTGGAAGGAATGAGAACTGAGGCTGGGTGCTTCTGCAGGCTAGCCCCCAAAACCTGCAGTGGCCTTGCACGCATGTGTTGGCCTCAATAGGAACCTGCCTGGACGGGGAGAAACATGTGATTGGAGAGGGAATTTGGAGGGAAAAAAAATCCATGTTCTGTGATTCCAGAATGAGCACCAGAGCTGCAGCTCTTCACCCTCTTGTAGGAGACCTAGGTACTTTGCTTCCCCTAAGCCTTCTCCTTCACTGCTCCTTCCTCCCTTCGCCGGTGGGATGGTGCAAGGCTGCTGTGTGAGCTGGGGCAGCAGCGCAGGGGGGTAGCTCGGGCTTTACTTCAGCCAAAAAATTTCTTCTGTTGTTTTTTTTCCTTCTCCATCCCGGCCTGCCCGCAGGCTGGCACGGCCGGGCTATTTTGCTTTCATAAGCGGCATTATATAAGCTGTGTCTTGAGTGGTGATGCCATGCCAACTTGGAATCCGCAGCGGGAAGGAGCTGCATTCCTCTGCCCCTGGGTTTAATCCCTGCCTCCAGCCACAGTTGGCTTGCTGGGAGGAATCAGAGGGCCGTGCAGAGGTATCTAATCCCTTGCCCCAGGTGGAGCCAGCTCATTTGTGCGGGAGCCCTGCTTTCCTTCTGTCAGAAGGTCATGCCCATGACTTCTTCTAGCAAGCGCTTCCCTTGGCTGCTAGGAGGGCTGGCCCAGGCATGCACACCACACCTCGGGACCTTTCTCTCCTCTTGTTTGCTGAACTTTGTGCTCTGTGGCTTAGGTTACGCTTGCTTAGAAAGGCTGGTGGGGGAGAAAGATGTAAGTGGAGTCTTCTGCAATTCTAGCCCAAAAAACAGGGGTGAAGGAGGGTTGTCAGGCTGGCATGGGAAGCAAGTAGGCTGCAGAGGATGATGAAGACCATGTTGGTGCTGACAGCTTTTTCATCTGACCTATCACTGACTGGCCTCCCAGGGTGCCAGATCTGCAGGACAGGAGCCTTGTCCCACCAAAGATCTGGGGGAGCCCTGGAGATCCTGCGCCCAGGGCTCCTGTGGCACTAGCCTGGCTGGATCCAGGGTTCAGGACAGCAATGGGTGCTTGGCAGGGTGTTTGTTGGCTCCCCAGCAGCCTGAGCAAGCTGCCTTCAGTCCCTGTGCTCGGGTTTGATGATCTTCAGGACCCCATTTGGCTGGGTGTGGGTCACACAGGTTCAGAAGGAAAGGTCTTCTTCCTCCACTTGGGTTTTAGATGAAGCTGATAGCAGCAATGCTTTGCTGTGTGTTTTCATGTTCTGTGGGTGGACGAGGCACTAGACTCCACAGTTTTTGCTGGCAGCTTTTCCCAGTGCTAAATATGCTGTTAAAATGAGGATTATTAATCAGATAGAGGTTTTGGCTGCTTTTTCTCGTCACAAAGGTGGGTGGCTCAAGCCCATCTGTATGGCTCTTGGAGATGCTGAGCAGCTGGCTGCATCGCCCAGCTGCTTCTGTCCTGAGCCGGAGCTTGGCCAAAACGCCTAAAATACTGGGAAAGCAAGTGAATAAGATTTTTCTCCCTTACTGAGCTGAACCTGTAGGATTCTGGAAAGCATTCTGGCCAGCAAGTATTTGATAAAATGCTAGGATCGACATTTGCTTGAACCCCAAAAAGCAATCTGCTCAGTGCCTCCCCGTGTTTAGGGGGTCCTGAGCAAGCCACCAAGTTTGAGGTGGAAATAGCTGTGCCCAGGGCTATGTTGTCTGCATGCCGTTTCCATTTAGGAAGCTGCCTGAGAACAGCTGGGCTTAGAGATGGGTTTAGCCTGCCTCTGAAACTTGGAGGCCAGGTCTTCAGCTGGCTGAATCACCAAAAACTATGCGCTTGCTCTGAAATACAAGATATTTTCAGACTATTTTTCCACCCAGACAGATAACACATGCAGCGTGATTAACTGGCTCAATTTTTTCCACCTCTCTTTGTGGCTGATTCTCCTGGCAAAATCTCCATCTGCTCTTTAAAATGCTTTCTCTGTTACATGGGTGCCTTCCCTTCCAGCAAATAACCGTGCCAGTGATCAGCGGGTGACACTGTCCCTGTGGGCTGTAGACCTATGAGGAAGTATTTCATTAAGAGAAGAGATGGCTTTGGCGTGGAATTTTATCTGTGTTCTCTCTAGGATGAAGAAAGCTGCTTGTGAAGCTGGCTGGTGAAGGAGGTGGTCTCTGGCAGGGCTGTCCTCTACAGGAATGTGCACTATATAGCAGAGCAGGATCCAGGGACACTCCATGGATGGTGGTTTGGGACCAAAGAGCATCCTAAAGATTTGCATCATGCTGGCGGTCTGTGCCATGGAAATGTTCTGGTCAGAGTGAGGTGTTTCAGCTGGGTCATCGGGTCTCCGTTTTCATGGGGAGGGAAAAGAGAGTTGGTAACAGTTCTATCTCGCTCTCAAATGCATGAGTTGTAGAGCTCATGCATGGCAAACCCTACTCACACCAGCTTCTCTGCACAGGGTAGAACATAGTTCAGGAACATCAAGGGATAAAATGCAGCATTCAGGACTCTACAGAAGGCATCTGCCTGGCTTATACAGGCAATGGAGAGCAGGAGGGGTTGAATACAGCCTGAATGATGTACTACAACACCCCGTGTACAGGGAGCTGGGCTTGGGCACAGCAGGAGTGCTATGAGTTGCTTCTGTGAGCCGCCCACCATGACTCCAAAGCACCTGGGAAGGAGGTGGCCATGCAATTTGAGCCTGTGCACAAGTCCACATCATTCCTCTTGAAACAAAAGTCAGCCCTTCTCCATGTTGTGTCTTGCAAAGAGGCAGCCTGGGCTTGCTGGGGGAGCTTGCGCTGGAGAAGGTTGTGAAGCTTGTAAGGTGGGACCTTCTTCTGGAAGATCTGGTCTTGGTAAAGTAGAAATCTCTGTGGAAAGGTTGAGGTGGGGGAAAGGTGGCGATGCCACGTGGGCTCTGCAGAGCACCTACAAGACCAGGGTGAATGGGTTTCTAACGGGCTGTAGCTGAACTGGGTCATTCTCGGGGTGCCTGCGCAGATAGCGTGTGACCCTGGTGTCGTGGGGACATCCTGGGTGAGAGCTAGTAACAGCTTAGCCTGAAGAGCTCTGCCACCCAGCAGCTCCCCCTGCTCCTATCCAGCCAGTGCAAACTGCTCACATGGAATCTAAAGCAAACGCTTCGATAGTTGTCTCTTTGTTGTGAATAATGTCAGGCTTTTTTTTTTCTCCTTCCCCCCCCCCATTGAAGCAGCAGCTGTATTTCAACCAGCTGGCAGCGCTCTGGGAGGAGATCAAGTGTTCTTAGGAAAGTTGGGCCAGACCTATCGCTGGTGGAAATCGGTGTAATTCTGTTTGACCTCAGCGCTGAGCTGCTTTTTATACCAAGTTTGAACTGGGCTGCCAGACGGAGGCTTTGGGGGATTTCTGGGGAAGGAGAAGTGCTTTTTGCAGAGGTGAACTGGTCAGGCATGCTGTTAGTGGTGCCTGCGGGAGCAGCGGGGTGAGCAGCTCGGCTGCGCAGTTGGGCAGTGACTGCTACTGGACAAGGTTTTGGTTGTGTGAGGAGATCTCCCAGCACTTGCTGTTGAACAGTCCTCTTCTGAAGCATGGAAAAAACCACCCAAAACAATAAAAAAAACCCCCCCAAACAAAAACTCCTCTGTGCCCGCAGCACCTGGCACTGTGTGTGCAGGTATTGCTACGCCCTGCCTGTGCATGCTGCAAGGCTGGAGCACCAGCCCTGCCAAAGCATCCAGCCCTTCTGGGAAGCGTCCGCAGCGCCGCGTGCTTGTCCCACAGGATACGCTGTGCCAGGTACCACGGGGCAGGCGCCAGCCCTTCCTTTGGGCTGGGGAACAGCCTGTTTTGAACATTGGTGGCGCAGAAAGCAGGAGCAGATGTGCCTGTGGGCACTGCTGCCCATCTCCCTGGCACAGGCAGGAGTTGTTCCTCTGACACTGCTGCCTGCAGGAATCTGCCCCTGGGATGCTTGGACACCCCCACCCCCCAAACCAGCACTGCCCTGTGCTCTCAGCCAGACCCCAGCCTTTGCAGAGAAGGTTGTGGGCAGCAAAGCTGCTCTGTGTGCCAGATTCATTCTGTGTGCCTTTCTCAGTAAGAAAGGGTTTGGTTTTTTCTTTTCTCTGCACCCACGTCCCTGTCGGAGCCCTTTTCTGTTATATTCAGAGATCCGGGTTTTAGTCCTGAGGAGGTGAGAGGACCTCTGCTGTCAGAGGCACTGTGTCCATTATCCTGCTGCTATCGGAGCTTTTCCTCTGCTTTGCACCTCCCTCTGTGCCCCCGCTGAATAAACAAATGCCTCTGTGCCAGCCCCAGTACCTGTGCTGGCTGGTTCCAGCTTGCCATGTCCTCGGGGATCGAGGTTGCTCCTCCAGAGCAGCATGGATGTGCCCTCAACACAGCAGCGAGTGGAAACAGCAGCGACAGGAGCAGCGAGGGTGAGAGGAAGACACTGAATAAATCATGCCCATGGATGGCTTTTTCTGCCTGACTTGGTTTCTCTTTACTAGGAGCTGCACAGGGTTTATTGCATCGCACATCTCTGCTCCATCTCTTGGCTCGGCTGGGTGTGCTGGGCTCGTGGCTCATTTGCATGGGTGCGCTTTTCCAGTGCTGTTGACATCTGCTGATCTCAGATTGCCTTCCAACCATTAAACCCTATGTGGCAAGAGAGAATTGAGGGAGGGGAAGACACCCTCATTAATTTTCACTCCACCCTGCATCCTTCCCATCTCTTTCCTCTTGTAGAGACAGGGAGGAATATTGCTTTGCTTGCCCTAGGGGGAAATGAGATGCTGTTTAATTGCCTACCACCACATAGCACGGCTGGTGGAGTCAGGGGCTAAAGGATGCTGTGTTTGGCTGTCACTGCACGGCACTTCAGGCAGGGTGGTGTGCCCTGAATTGCAGCCTGGCCTGTGTCAAGGCTGCTGCTACGAGTGGAGTGGGATTTGGGCAAGGTGCACTCCTCCTTGGATTACTGCCCTGAGCAGTAATCCTGGGTGCTGGTCACAGTGAGCTGTAGCGTGTGTTTAGCTAGGGCAGGGCCACCACACTGATCTAATCACTTTTCTGGGCAGGCTCCCCATTCAGCCTCCTGCCTGCCTTGGTCCCGTGGCTTGCAGGATGCTTGTGCAGGGGCCAGCACGGTCCCTGCCGCCGGTGGCTGATGTCCACACTGGCGTGGCTGGGCGCAGGGAGGTTCCCAGAAGAGGAGGACCAGGAACTGCTGAGTAACAAGGCCAGGCAAAGGGCAAGCTTGCTTCTGCAGCCTGTCGTCAGCCAGAGCCACGAAGTGATTCACTTGGTGGGGAGGTCAGGGAAGCGTGGCCGCCTGGAAGAAGCATCTCGCCCACTGCTGGAGCCAACACTTGTGAGCAACTGGCTGTGCGCTGTCGTTGGAACCCACGCAGGCACCCAGTGTGCAGCTCTTGCTTGGGCTCCTCCTAACCACCCATCTCCAACGGCAGCACCCAGCCGTGTGTGACAGGCCGAGCCCCAGGCATCCCCCTGCTTCCAGTCGCAGTGCCTGAAATGAGTCTCTGCAGGGTGAATTGTGCCCTGGCAAGGCCATGCCCTTCCAGGTTTTGAGGGTTTTTTTTAAACCCAGTGCTGTTTTGCAGGTGGTACAGCAGAACACTGCTCTGCAGAGCAGCTCTGTATTTAAAAGCAAGGCACAGGATGTGTGTTTTTAGCGTCCCAAATATATTGAGATCAAAGGCACTTCTTAAGGACAGTGATGGTTATTGCCACCTCCCAGAGTGCCAGCGCAGCCTGGGATCTAACAGCCACGCGGTGCGTGACCGCTCTGGGTCCCAGCTTGGCTCCTGGGCATGGCGCAGGGATGGGGATGGCCAGGAGCTGGGCTGCTGCGGGAGCTCATTCTGGTGGAGGAGGCACGAGCTTCTGTCCTAGCCCAGCTCACAGTTTCTGCACTGCCCGACAGTGCTGAGAGCCACCACGCAAGAACTGGTCAGCAAAGTCCTCCACTGTTGGGCATTTACTTTCCTTTTCAATGGCCCCAGCTGATGTTTTATAGGAGTTGCAGATGTTTAATATCCAAGGGCATTTTTTTTTTTTTCCCAGGGTGGGCTTCTTCGAAGCAGGAAGCTGAGAGGGTGAACAAAGAACATGATATTCTAGAAGTGGCCGTATTTCCCTGTAGCTAAATCTAGCTATTGTGCCAGGCAGATTTATTTATCAATGAGATCATCTGCTGTAAGACGGACTGTGCTTTCCGAGCAGTACTGGCGTTGTTGTGGCCGCTGGGCTGGTTTTAGGTGATGGGCAGGGTGGCGTTTGTCAGGAGATGTGATACTTGTTAGATGCACAATGCACTGGCACAGGGGAAATAAAACAAGAAATGTGTAAGGTGAGACGTGGCCAGCTTCTGGTTAGGTCCGTTCCTTGGTTTGAAGGCTTCTTGCTTCATCTCAGACCTGGATTTGGGCCAGCATCTCTTCAGGGTTTTCCTAGCTGTCTCGCTAGATTATAATTGCTTTCCCTACAGACTTTAAGGACTTGATCCCTGTAGTTTATCCATCTTAACTCTTCCATGTAAACAAGGCTGAAAGAGAGGAGACTAAAATGCATATGGTGCTTTTCACAGCGTCCCCCCGCACAGTGCTGGGCAAGGGGTGTGCCGGGTGGGAGGTAAGCCTGGCTCATGGGGAGACAGGCGGAGATGGGGCCGGGAGGCTGCTCCAGGGAGGATTAATGCGAACACCTGGCTGAGCAGATACTGGCCGAATCCTGCCTTGATCACTCCCAGCTCCCCTGCTCCGCTCCTGGCTTGGTGTCTGAGGAAAGCCGGGGGGAATAAACCGGATCCTGTTGTGGCAACGCAGCATCTGGGAAACACTCCTGGAGGCTCTCTGTGGAAAGGTGACTCCACCTCGTAGGTGTTACACCAGGGCTGGGGTGAAGCACCAGCGGGTAGGAGAAACAAAGACGCCTTTGTGGCGGTTCCCCTGCCCTGCGGAGCTGCCTGGCTCTGCACCAGCGAGGTGCCTGGCTTGCTACGGAGACCAGAGGTTTGGGGGAGGCTGGCTGAGCAACCAAGAGCTTCCTAGAGCTGAAATTTGGTGGCAGTTGCTCTCCCATCTGGAGACACAGCCTCCCTCCCAGCAGCAGCATGATGGGGCTCGGATGGGGTAACCCCTGAAACTTCCCTCCTAGCCCACCTCGATGCAATCAGAGATGCTTACAGCGGGATGGGTGGCCTCTCGAGGTACATCTGCGCAATGCCCGGGGAGGTCCTGGCAGGCAGGAGGGTGCAGGCATACCCATGTAGCACAGAGCGAGTAGGCGCAGGCAGAGCTGCCTCCAGGAACGGAGCGAACATCGTGGTGTGGGTATGCGGCGAGCAGGTGCGTTGCCAGAGTGGCACTGCCTCTCATCGCCAGCGCTCTGACCTCGGCCAGAGATGCCCTCGCTCCAGCCTGTGTCAAACCAGCCTCTGCTACACAGAGCCATCCCCTGGCTGAAGGGGAAGGTAAGGTGAGACTGTGCTCTGGAAGAAGCTCTTGGATGTGCCCTCAGAAATGTAAAATTCTGCCCAGGGGATGGAAAAATCCCATCTCCTGGGATCTCCAAGCAGCTTGTCTCACCAGCATGAAACACATTTAAAATCCATCCCCTTTTTGGGGTAGGAGAGGATGCATTGATCCTTACACACATGGTTTTTCTCCACTTCGTTGCCGCAGGGCAGTGGGAAGCAAGATCAGCCCGTACATCCCCCCTTCCCCTTGAAGCCATTTCTGTCGCAGGTTGTTACTCCGCTTTCGGAAAGCCCCTGGGACCGCGAGAGTTAATTCTTCATCCCAGCTGCCTTCCTCCTCCAGCTCAGCAGGAAGAGGGATTGTGCTAGGCAAGGGGCACCACTGCTTAGGGGGAGGAGGGGGGGGGGGAAAGCAAGCTTCATATTCAGACCTTTTACCTAATTTCCAAAGGTTCAGACCTGAGGGCCATAGCAACGCGAGCTGCCGGTGGCGTGATTGGAGGCGGCGGGCTGTGCTGGGCTGCCCTCCCAACCAGCATCCTTGCCGCTGGGACAGCCGGTGTCGGGGCTGGAGTTGGCTTTCTGCCTCCCCTTCCCCTCGGCCAGGGGATGAGCTTGAGGCATGCAGTTGTTGGGCTCTGTTTTGGGGTTTTTTCCCCCAGCTGATTGCTTTCGCTCCTCTCAAATGTGTTTTCCCTGGTTTCTATGAGTTGTTTAAACAAGTTTTTGGCTTTTGTGAAATCAGATGGCATCCAGGAAGGGCTGGACTCCTGAAGACCTGCCTAGAAACTAATAGGGAGGTAAAAACGGAGAGTTGTCGTATATATCTGTATAACCATGTATAAGTGAGAGGGGGTGGCACTTTGCAGCTACAGAACAGAGTTTGGCCCAAAGGAGCTTGAGTCCAGCAATACTTTCCTGTTACCAAGGTCAAATAAGCATTTGCAAAAATATCAGGGAGTCCTGCCATCCAAAAGCTGTCCAAAGATTGGACTTTGGGCAATAAAGACTGCAAAATGTTCTTGTTATGTCTATAGCTCGCTAATTCTCCTTTTGGATTTATGAGGGTGGTTCAACCATCAAGTTCATCTCCAAGAGCAGCTCATCCTAGAGAAACATCAAGCAGTCTCTGCGGGGAAAAGACCCGATGAATAGAATAGAATAGAATCATTAAGGTTGGAAAAACGTGTCCTGGGCTGCATCAAACCCAGTGTGACCAGCAGGGCGAGGGAGGGGATTCTGCCCCTCTGCCCCGCTCTG
>VWZZ01003425.1:2490558-2518675 GCA_013399095.1 Psophia crepitans | reverse complement strand
CTGGCAGTGCCCAAGGCCAGGCTGGATGGGGCTTTGGGCACCCTGGGCTGGTGGGGGGTGTCCCTGCCCGTGGCAGGGGGTTGGAACTAAATGGGCTTTGGGTCCCTTCCAACCCAAACCAGTCTGGGATTCTATGAAATGTGGATCTGCTCCCTCTGGGTTTTCTGAGCAACAGCTGCCTGCGTCAGTGACCCCATCTCCTTTTACTCCTTGGTAGCCCTGCAGAGCTGATGCAGCCATGGGCCAGTTTCTGCAGGCCACTGAGATCAAATCACTGGCAACGCTTCCACAGCCGCTTTTCGGAGCAGAATTGCGTTTTGATCTGAGATGTGAGCCTTTCTGACAGTGCCGACTCTGTCATGGCAGCTAGTCGCCAGGGAAAGGAAACAACAAAAGTGAAAGCGAAAGTGCTTGCTGGGGAAAAGATGGGGATTTTAGGAGCCACTGAGTTGATTTCAATAGAGCTCTCCTGTACTCCCCAGATCTTCAGGATCACCCAAAGCTTCAGCAGAGCAACGAGCTTTCATTGCACCCCTGTTACAGTTCTCTTGCGCCGGCAGCATCTTCCTCAGGTTATCCTTCTTCCTTGATGGGCCACAAGTCTAGCACAGCGTATGTATACGCAGTTCACTGAATCAACTTAATTCTCCTTACACCGACACCGGGTTCCCTTTGTCACAGGGAAAGGTTTTTCAGCCCAAAGCTGGCTGCATTTCTGCACTTCCTAGCTTCTGCATGGCAGCCTGTGCTCACAGTTCCGTTCCTAGGGAGGAGCACGTCTTTCCGTGCGTGCTATGTATTCATCTTCGGGTCAGAATTAGTATTTAAGGAAAAGGAAGGTCGATATACTCCAGACAAAGCTACCTTTGTGTTTTCTGGAGACTTGCTGTGCTCAAAAGCTTTGTGTGTGCATCCCGGCAGCAATTGAACCCTGCCACAGAGCAGTGAAACACAGTTCATCCCTAGGGAGCTGTGTGTGGAAAGGATCAGCTTCCCCTGGATTTCAATAAGCCATGAAATGGGGTATTTGGCTGTTTCCATTATTCTAGTACTCTATGTATAAAAAAAAAAAAAGTGCACGTTTTAGTCCATTCATCTTAAAGAAGATCTATCGTGATATTTCTAGTCTTGGACGTCCTTTGAAAGTAAGGCTGTCTCTTCAGCCACGTCCTACCCCCGTGCTCATCAGGCAGCTAACGATCACACGCAGCAACCTGAACAACTCCAGAGGTTTGGATTTGGGGGTGAACAGTTTTTGGGGGAAAGCAGTTGCTGGAGAACTGCTGTATAATAAGACACAAGGTCATTTCATACAGGAGCCATTCCCTGTCCCTTCTACCTCATTTATAGGGTACTTCTCATGTGCCACTGGATTTGGGCAGAAAAGCCTTGAAAGCTTGGAGCATCTCATTTTTTATTTATTTTTTTTTTAGTTCCCAGGGGTCTGAGCCCGCAGGCTCACTTCCCGCGCAGGCACTGAGCAGCCAAGAGCTGCACTGCTCACTTGCATTCAACTTTCTGTTCTTAAGGAATCATTGGAATATGAATAGGATCCTTATCAAACCAGGTTCATCCAAAGGACAAGGCCGTATTAATTGTTTGCAGAACTCTAACAAATAAACAGCATTCCTCCTGATTCCTTTTTTTGCCTGCTTTAACTCCAACGGCCAACTCAAGCAGGGGCCACAGAGCTTGGCAGCCGGGGGGTGACAGCCTTTGGCAAGTATTGGCCTGTGCCCAGCTTCCCAGGTGGTATGACCAGGCACTATGGAAACAACTTCTGGCTGGACCCTTTAAATTCTTTATGTGGGAGGAAAAAGGAAAAAAAGAGTGCTTGTTGCATCTGGGGGTCCAAACACAGAGGGGAGACCTGCTGTGAACAAGGCTTTTTTTCCTTGAAGCCATTTACCATGCTCGGGAGTAAGGTGGGGAAAATGGACAGCAATAATGGTGATAAAATAGAAGCGTGGGGCTTGGCTTCCTTCCCAGGCAAGGGCTGGCATCCTAAAGCTTAAGAGACCAAACCCCTTAATGACTTTCTGTGCCCCAGGAAAAAAGCAAGTGACACGGGGTATGGCCAGACCTCTCAACACTTGACGTCTCCATTGCTTCTGGAAAGTCCTGTTTGGTCAAGTTGGTCATCTGCCTAAAAAGAAAAAATTGCAAGCATCTTCCTTTGTCTCAATGTAGACTGGATGGCCAAAAAAACCTTATTATTCCAACCAGATTTTCCTGTCCAGCCTTCACTGTTCTCCAGAGCATGTCTGTGGGGTTTTTTTGCTGATGGGCCCTCAGGAAGCATGTCGCTGCTGGGGCTGGAGGCTCGGAGGCTGAGCCCACGAGGAAGGAAGGGTGCTTGCTCGGTGCACTGCATGGCAAAAGCTACTGTGGATGCTGGCCATGTTGCTGGCTCACCAGAAGGGCTCGTGTCTGCAAAATTTCAATCTAGGGCTAAATTTAAACACCAAAATGTAGCGTTTAGGAGCCCAGTCCTTGTCTCCAGCGGCTGCCTCTAGCCAGCCCTCCCTTTGGCAAGGAAGAAGCTTTTGTTGTCCCTGGACTCCAAACCAGCTTGGAATAATAACGCCAGCAAAACCTTCCCTGCCCTAGCACAATGAAGCAGAGCTCTCATTTCCCAGATGTGCGGGAGGGAAGTGCCCAGCATGCCGCCTCCTGATGCTTCCCTTCCAGATGTGGAGTGGCAGGGAGCCGGACGCAGCCTGTCGTCGGCTGGCAGGAGGGCTGGGGAGTGGGCAGTGGAGTTTTCCTCTGGAAACCCTCTGGATCTCGCCGCTTGTGTCTGCGGAAGCGGTTTGGGCTGCCCTGCCAGCTATTCAGCCTGTTTGCAACAGCCTGAGCAGGCTCCTTCTGCTTTGTGGCAAGGAAGTGTCCGTTCAGCGAAGGTGAGGATGTCTTTCCTCCCAGACAGGTCTTCATCCTCAAACAGCCCTTGGTCCCCGTATTCTCCTCTTCAAAGAGCCCTCAGTCCTCACGTCCCAAGGATGGGGGTCAAAATGAAGCCTCGTGCCAAGGTCATGTCGGAGCCCTGCGGGATGAATTTGGATCTTGGAGCCTGTCCCCATGGGATGAGGTCAGGGGTGTTTCAGGTTCAAGTGGCCCATGAAAGGTGCCTTTTTTGGACAATGTCCCGGGCAGAGAGAGGGATTCAGACAGCGCAGGAAGGGGCTGCCTGCAGGCACAGCTGCCTCTCCCGGCGCCGGCGGGCGACGCAAGCCAGGGCACCGCATCGCATGACCTGCTTTGGCCATACCTCCCCGGTGGAAAATTCCTGCCCGTGGGCTGCGTCCTTCCGCCTTCATTTTTAAGCAGTTCACTAAGGACGCAGCTAACGCACAGAGATAATGGGTGCTGACAGGAGCCTGGCTGCCGACTGGGTTTGTGCCTGGGCTTACATGATACGTGTAATTAAAGGGGGGTGGCTGGGGTTTTGGTGGAGGAAGGGGTGCGGTGTGATAGGAGAGACCGAGCTTGCGGAGGAGCTGGGGCTCCCCGAGGAGGTCACAGGGAGGGATGCTTACACTAAAAGTCAGTGTCGAGATTACTCATATCCAAGTCATCGGTGTGCCAAGGAGGCTGGGGACAGGGTGTTCTCGTGTGTGGGATGGGGATCCAGACCCCGCACGGTGTCAGAGCTGATCCATCCCCATGTGGCAACAGTGCTGAGCACTGGGAGCAGTCACCTGAATTTTGGCTGTGCTCATGACATTTCCCTGCAGTCCTTCAGAGGCTCTCTGCTCTTCCTTTTCACATCACTCCCTTCCTTTTCTCTTTTCCTCTTATTTTTATGCAGCACTACTCACCACCCAGAGCCCACTCGCTTGGGGTGGATGCTGTGCTGACCCTGTGCAAATCTAATAACTTATTTCCAAAGCTTTTTATTTTTTTTTTCCCAAATTGAATTTTCCACCAGGTACCGGAGGTGCTTTGTTTGGCTCTTTATTTAGAAGGGAAAAATGCACACCAGAAAAAAAACAACCCCAAAACCGCGGTAGGTGTAGGTTGACTTTCAGCTTGAAGCTGTTTGCCTGGCCACGAAGGAATGATGCAGGTGTCTCAAGTCAAACCTGTGTGTGAATCTTTGCAAGGTTAGCTCTTGTAGTTTGTCTTACTGAATGTGTAAATATATCCAAGGGAAACCTTTGCCCTGGTGGCAACTCTGGAGAGGTTCCAGTCTATCTCAAAAAGAAATCTTGGATAAAAAGAGAAAAGATTTAAACACACAAAACCATCTGAAAGATGTAAACAATCTGTCTTGAGGAGAGATGTATTTAAAGAAAATCGGTGAGCAAGAAAATCCTATGGAGATGCTGGCTGTCTGAAATCTTATGCTGGAAGGTGTGATGCAAATGAGGGTAATTCATGTGGGGCACCAGGGAAAGCCCAGCTACGGGTGACGCTGTTCCAGTAAGGGAGGGAAAGTAAATGTTTTATACTGGGCCAGGGCTGTCCTGGCTGGGCCGACCTTTCCCATTTCTCAGGGATGTTGCTGGGATGTTAACAAGGGTGCAGGAGAGCAGAAATCCAAGCAGCTGCTTTTTCCAGGCTCCCCAGCAGTGATGTATCTGCCCAGTCCCGGCCCTTCTGCCCAGCATCCCATCCTGCCGCCGTTGCACGCCAGCGAGAAGATCCCCAGCGAAGCGTTATTGCCACGAGGCAGGTGGTAGCTCCGGGGCACCCTGCTGTCTCGCTGAGTTTGTTGGCCCAAATATGAACAAAAACCAGAGATGGGACCTGCCGTCCCAACAACAGCCACCCCCGTTGTGCTGGCGGGGAGAAGACGTGTTGGTAGGGTTGCAGAAACAGCCTCTCCTCCATCCCAGAGGATGCCTTCAGGGGCCGTGCAGGGAAGACTTCCAGGCTGAGGTTCTGGGTAGCAGAGCGCGGTGTCAGAGTATGCAGGGTGTCTGGGGGGTGGGGTGGGTGAAATCTTCCTGCTCTACCTACCTCTTCCTCCGTCCCTGTCTGCCAGATGGTGTTACAGCATCCTCTGCCGTACAGAGCCCAGCGCCCTGGCTCTGGGCACTGCCCCTGGGTTTGCCCGGGGTTTGCAGCTGCCTCACCCCTTGTTTCTCTGCATGGGTGAAGGGTCCGTATACCACTCAGGGACTGGGGACTCCAGCCCGATGTAACAGCACGGAGGAAACCCGGGGTTTAACCATCCCGTTGAAGGCTTGGAGACCTCCGGCATCTCCAGCAGGGCTGCCACCTCCCCTTTAAATTAAGAGATGGGAAAAGTTATACAGAGTTAAGAGGAGGGGAATAATAATAAAAACATCCAGATGGGGCCAGCCCTGTGCTGGAGACGGGAGGTGTACGGCCAGTGGAGGAGGAGGAGGAGAGCGAGGAAGGGGGTGGCTGCTCCCTGCCAGCCATTTGGGTAATATCGGCAGCGGTCACGTGCAGAGTCCTGCTTTTGGCACAGCCCGTGTGTTTGTGCGGCACAGGGAGGGGGTGTGAAATCAGCTCCTGCTTCCAGGAATCCTCCCAGCACAGGATATGCGGCAGGGAGCTGGTAAACATGATACAACCGCTGGGCTGTAACTCAATCGGCTGCCTGCATTAGCTGCTCCCTGCCCCGGGACCTCGCTAGTCCGGTGGCTTCTCGGGGTGTCAGGGCAGGGGACGGTGTGTCCCAGGGCATGGGGCATTGCCGGCGGGGGGTCAGGGGTGATGGGAAGCCTCGGGGGAGAGCTTGCACCCAGAGTCTGGGGACAGGGCAGCTTCTCCAGCCCAGGGAGGGTGGATATTCCCCTGGTGCAGCCTGGGTCCAGCTGCTGCTTTCAAACCCTCTCCAGCCTGAGCCACAGGCTCCCAGAGTCAGAAATAGCCACTTGGCCGAGGAGCAAACGTCTCCCCAGACCTCCCCTTCCCCACCTCCCCGTCCTGGCGGCGGCGGGAGCTGCCTGCCCCCATTCACAGATAACACCCGCTCTGCTGCGCCGGCTGCCAGCATGAGCTGCTCCTAATCTGCCTGCTCCCAAAAATACATCGTGCTTGGGCTTTTTGCCCCCCCTCCCTCCCTCCTCTACTGCTTGAGAGAGCTTGTTTATTGCTGGGCGCAGGGAAACCATGACCTCCACTGCCTGTCATCCCCTCCGGCTCCCTGTCCCCGGGAACGTCACCATGCTGGCGTGCTGACTGGGGACATGCGAGGGGACACCCCACAGCAGGGCAGGGCGCGTGGGTCCTGATTTCACTGTGTCCCTGGATACGAGGGGATGGGAATGGGAAGGGGATTTCACAATCACAAGAAGTTATATTAATTAGACCAGTGTCCGGCTTAGGGATGGTTTCTGCTAACGACCTCTGTGCGGGGGGCTGAGTATTGACGAGCCCAAGCGTGTGAACTGGTGAGGTAGGAATGGGGGTGGAATTAATAATACGGAGCATTAAGCCGCACAGGTGAGGATGGGGAGGAGAAGCTCCTGCTGCTGCTCCAGGGCAAGGACACCACGAGGGTGCGACGCTCTCAGGGGGTGGAGAGGGGCTCCCCATGGCACGGGGGGACCGCTGTGTCCCCTGCGCCCAGCATGGCCTGCCTGCAGCAGCCAGCTTTGGATGGGAGGGGTAAGAGGGTGTTCAGAGGGATGGGATTGCCCAGGGGAGGTAGGAAGAGCTTGGCTGTTCCGGCTTAGCAAACCCGGGAGCGTGAGGGGGATGTGGAGCCTGTCCGCTCTCGACCCCATGCCCAGGTCTTCAGCAAATTGACCCAAATCAACTTCTAGATATATTCTTCAGCTGAGACAGGGAAAGAACAGGATCTGGCTTTTTTTTTTTTTTCTTTAGCTCTCAGATTAATTTCTTTCCCAAAGGAGGAGGTGGCCAGGGGAGGCAGGGCCTGGCTGAGCAGCCCTCTGCGGGAAACGGGGTGGGTTTTGTGCCGCCTGCCGGTTTATTTGTATTTTTAGAGCGCACCACAGGCACGAGGTCACCGAAGTGAGTGAAATTCCACCCTGGAGCCCAGAGCACCTCCTCGTCCCCATCCCTCTCCTCGGGGATGGGCTGGAGTCAACAGCTGAGCTGGGGCTCAAGTGTCCCGTCTGCGGCGGTGCCCGGCTGAGCCGAGGGGCTCAGGGCAGCTGGGTGGGCGGATGCTGGGGCTCTGGGTGGAAGAGCTGGGGACCATCAAGGTGGTGGGCAGAGGAGAGCCCTCCTGCTGTTTTCACACCTAGAAGAGCTCCCTGGGAGTGAGGGTCTGGCCGTGCCATGCTGGAGACCCCATCCCAGGGTGGCACAGTGTGCCTGAGGGTTCTCCATTGCAAGTTATCTCAGCGGAGGAGTCATTTGGTAGGACAATGGGTGCCTTGTCCCGAGGGAGCTGGAGGTGTGGGGATGCCAAGACGAGACTGGGACAAACTGGGGAGGGGTGGGGAGCTCAAATACGCTGAGGAAGAGGCCGGGGTGTACCACACTTTCTCGATGAGTGATGAGTTGACAACACGGTGAGTCAAAAGCTGCGGAGGGGGGGACAAAAATCTAACAAATGGAAATGTGCGAGGGCTTAACATGGCACAGCACGTCTCCTCGAACACACTTTGGGTCTCTCTTGATCATCTCCAGCAATAAGTGATGCAAGTGAAGCATCCTGCCAGGACTCCAGCTCCACAGTGAGTCAGGCAAGCGGGCGTCCCACCTCTTGAATCACTTCTGGCAGTGCTGCCGGATGCAGCCTCAGCGCCGGGAGATCCCCTGCCCGCTTTCACTTGCAAAGGGTGATGGAGTCACAGCCCCCAGGGGGTGACTGCATGGGTGAATCGTCACTGTATGAGCTGAGACTGAAATAAAGAGAGAAGTTGTCCCCTGAGATGCTGACCCCACTGGAAAGTGTAGTAAGAGCTGTTCCCAGGAGGAGCAGAAAGTGTTGGGTCCTCACTTCAAGGCAGCCAATTTGCCTAGCCATTAGGACAAGAGGTGCTGAGAGTCGTTCGAGAGCTGCTCCTTGCAAGGTGTGAAGCATCTTCCTCTGCTTTTTCTGATGATCTTTTTTCCTACTTGAGTGACCCAAATGCCTGGTATTCAGCTGAGAGGCAGAAGTGCCTGTCCATGCCCACACCTTGCCTCCAACGCCCTACAATTCTGGGGCGATTTCTTCCCTCTAATACACGGCCCAGCGCATGCCTGCACATCCTGGGTGTCACACCGCCAGCCCGTGGCTCTGCTCTGGGACATCCCCTCTGTTCTGTCGTTTGGTTTTGGTGGTTTTTTTTTTCCCCAGACCTTTTTCTCAGAGATTCACCCTCCTCTTTTGCAAAGCAGGCTGTTTCCCCAATGGCAAGGGCCCAGCAGCTGAAGGCTCGCTTGCTTTCCCGTATGCAAAAACCCTTCTGCTTGTGCTTTTTGTCCCTGCAGCGAGGGGAGCACCCCCTTTCCCCTGCCTCTCCCCTGCAGAAGCGTGCGGGAAACGTCTGCCCTCCTGTGTTCAAAGTCCCCTCCAAAGAGAAGCCAAGGGTGCACTGACCTCACAGAGTAAATATTTTCCATGACATCTCCTTCGACATCTCCTTTCGGGCTCCGTACCTACAGCCGACCCGGCCCCAGGTTTGCAGCCAGGCTGCCCGAGCTGCGATGCTGCGGGGCAGGGGGCCGGATCCTTCCCTCTCCTTGCTTCCCGACACATCCCCATACAATGTCCCTGCCTGAAGGTCTTGGTGACCTCTCTGGACTTCCCTCCAGGGATTCTGCTGGCAAGCAAGGTGGCTCGTGGGCCAGCGCTGCTCCCCATAGTCACTGAATCCTGCTGGCTCGCTGTGGTGGTTTCTGCAACACCTCCCCTCACCCGCTCGCAGCTAAAACATGCCTGTGGTTATGGGCTGAAGCCAAGCCAGCTGGGACGCTGGAGGCGGCAGCCTTGGAGCGGTGCGAAGCATCCGTGGGCCAGAGGTGGCATGCAGGGAGGTTGTTTTGAAGTGGGAGCAACTTGTCACCAGGCAAAGGAAGGGACACACTGACTCCATGTCCCTGCTGCTCCCCCAGCTGAATGAGAAGGGCTGGATGATCCGACAGCTATTTTCACCTCCAGCCTCCTACAGCTCTTGCTGTGTTGCTCCCCTACAGACTCCTTCCCCTGACAGCACTCTTCTCAAGGGGTCCCATCTGGTGCTGATCCATGACAGGTCTCAGCAGCTGGATTTACAGCGCTGGGACTGCAGAGCCCAGGGCTCTTCATGGACGAGGTCTATTTTATTTGCAGCTACAAAAAGTCAGTGGCTTTCCTCCACTGTTGGTTTGCTAAGAGCAGATGCTGCGGTCGTTCTCCTGCCGCGGCTTTTCAAACCGTACGCTGGTTCCCAGGCCCAGCACGGTCTCCTGAGCACGTGCTGGGCATGTCAGGATCGGATCCCTTAGGATTGGATCCCTATCACCCACCCTCTTGTGCAACCGGGAGCAAACACAGTATGGTGCCAGAAATGATGCCAAGCACGTGGCGCACGCCAGGAGGTGTCAAAAGATGCTCACGCTGGCCTGTCAGGCAGCCCTGTGCCTTCTGCATTGGCCATGTAGGGAAGGTTACCCAAGCGATTTGCTGGGGGTGTTGCAGAGCTCTCTGTTTCTCGGGCCAGGTCTCACCTACAGCAAAAATGCCTCTGCAGGCCAGGCGAGGAGAACAGCTACGCTCTTCCTCCTGGTAGCTCCTCCCCAGTTTGTATAAGAGATACCAGTCTTTCCCAGTTCTTCTGCATGGGAGAAGTGCCATTCTTATCTACAGGGTTATTAGTGCTACAGAGAAGAGAAGAGAAGAGAAGAGAAGAGAAGAGAAGAGAAGAGAAGAGAAGAGAAGAGAAGAGAAGAGAAGAGAAGAGAATCATTAAGGTTGGAAGTGACCTCAAGGATCATCTAGTCCAACCATCCCCCCACCACCTATTACCCACTAAACCACATCCCTAAGAATATTAAACATCTGGGTGTTCTTAGGAGTTCTTTCTTGGCTTTTTAGCGAGGTTTTCTTTTTTTTTTTACCAAATCTCTTTTTGGCAGCGAGGGGAGTGTTTTCTACTCGCTCCACAGCTTGCCTGGTGGCAGCATCACAGGAACATATATGGATGCATTGGAGTGCTCGGCTGGACTTCCAGATGTCGTGGTTCACCTGCTGCAGAGCAAGCGATGGACCTCCTCCCTGCATCCCATGCTCCTGAAGAAACGTGTGTGTATGCGTGCGGTGCCCAGCACTCCCCTACGGCTGCCAACCGCAGCGCTCTTGCACGGAAGCATCAAGTGCACAGGCTGCTTTCGGTGAGGTGAGCTCGTCTGGCTGGGCACAGGAGATGCACATGTCACTGGCACGTTCTTGCACCTATTTTCATCTGCTCCTTGGAGGAGGTGTACCCTTGCTGTTAAGCAAGCGCTACGCTCTTCCTTGCGAATACCAGGGTGGATCTCTGCTCCTGGGAGAATGTTATGGCGCATCCCACCTGAAGGTGACAGCTCAGTATCGGGGCAAATGGGACCATGCTGGAAGCACCTGCTTGTTGGACATGGTCTTCCCAGGGGCTGCTGCTCTGTCTCCTCGCCTTCCTGGGCAGAGGAAGCTGCGGCTAACCTCACCGCAAACACTAATTAACTGGTTTTTGTTGCTTTTTTGGATTGGGGTTTTTTTTGGGGGGGGGATTTGTGTGTTCGGTTTGAACAATAAAACATCTGTTCTGGAGCCCAGCAGCTGGACCAAACTGAAATGACGTTAGCATCCATTATCCTCCGGGACGGGGAGACTGACGGGAGGATGGTGCAGAGTTCCTTAACACCGAATAACAAATGAGAACAACAGCTTGGCTAGGTGGCTCGTGTTCCCGGGGAGTCTCCAAGCACCCCGCCTGCTCCAGCCCTCCCGTTGGGGCGCCCGCTGTTGTGCACCGCTGCTCCGGGTACCAAATATCAGCCATGAGGGGGTGGGATGGAGATGCTTCTGCAACAACTGGAGAATAAGACCCATTTTTGGTGGAAAGGCTTACGGATACTGCAGCAGCAGAGATTTTTTTTTCTGAATGCACCGGCTCTATACGAATCCCTCGGTACAAAAACAAAGTGCTTTTTTTTGCAGGGGCTGCAGGGTTGTTGAAGATGCACCCACCTCTTGCAGGGCCAGCCGGGATATCGGCTGTGGTGGGCGCGGGCAGCCAGCCTGCAGCGGAGCTGGGGTTCGCAGCGGGATGGGATGATGCAGCATCACGTTCCCTGGGTACAGAAAGGGGCTATTAACGGGGAGAAAGGAGGGGGAGCGATGGAGCACAATGGCTCTGATTTGTTGGCAGTGGAGACCTACAGTCCCTGGCAGCACCTCAAAGCAGCTGTGAAGTGCCAGTCGGTGGCGATGCTTCGGCGCGTGATGCGGGCGCCTGACCCTGGCGTAAGGCTGGGACACGGGGCTGCCCGGTGGGGAGGGCACCGACCCGGCTTCTCCCTGGGGCCCCGCAGAGGAAACTCGAGCATGCTTGGGATGGGCTGAGCCCTCCAGAGACATGGTGGCTTTGCTTTCCAGGGTTCTCCTCAAATCCATCTGTCCTACTAGTCATACCTGGGTAAATTTTACCTCTTACAGGACTGCACACACACACACAAATAAATCCTCTCGTCTCATCCTCAACAAGCTCACTAGAAGAAGGTTATTTCCCCACATCCCAGTAGGACAGAAGAAACCATGAGTGTGGGAAAACTCAAGAAACCTCATCAGCAACTGGCATTTTTATGAGCGAGCTGCTTTATACCTGTGCATCCAGATGCCTGAATAACTTAATGCAGGCTTCAGGAAATAATTTTGGCTGCTGCAGTTTTGAAGCCCCTAAAATAGCTTTCCTGCTCCCCGAGGAGCTGTGAATTTTAAGGCCCGATAGCTTCCAGTGCCCCGTGGGTGAGGTGCAGCTGCTCAGCGCAGAGCAGCTCCCCATGGGGCAGGGCTGGGGCAGAACGGGGCTTATGGAGCTCACTAACTCAAATGATGCTTGTTGCGATTTTTTTTTTGGAAGGAAAGCGAGTGTTTGGGGTGAGAAGCAGGGGAGGAAGAGCCCGCTTGAGAATAACAGCTTGCTCCAAAAACCCAACAGCATCAAGCACCCATTTTGTCTGGCTTCTTCCTTGAATGTCGTGGGCACCATCAGGTGTCCGTGCTGGATGCGTGTCCCAGGCTCTGTCGCTGTACCGCCGCACACCCGGGTGCACTCCAGCGCTGTGGAGCATCACCCACAGCGCCCAGCAAAGCCATTGCCGAGAAACCCCCTTGCTTCCTCGCCTGAGCCGTTTTACTCCAATCCCTTATTGCCTTTGGCCCCCACCCTTGGTTACATCAACGGGTCACACTGGGCCAAAACCAGCCCAGTGTCACGGCCCATGTGCATCCCCTCTCTGCTCGGCGTCTGGGCTCCTGCCCTGGCCTCTCCGACCAGAAAACTGGCTCCAACTGGGAAAATCCCCCAAAAAAATCTCACTGCAGAGGTTTGGCAGAATTAGGAGCGGAAGTAAAGGAGGCTTTGGCTTTAAAAAAAATTTTAAAAAAGAATAAAAATCACTTTGTCCCAAGGTGACTGAACTTACCCCAGTATGGCTATTTTTTTTGTTGTTAGTTATGTACTGTACTTCAGCCTGTTTTCTCAGGCCTTACAAAAGTGAATGTGTCATCATTCTGTTTGCCTGTCCCTTCCCTTACTGACATGCTGAACTGGCAGATTTTGGGTAGATCTGGCAAAGACATTGATTTCTCCCCAATATTCAGTTCTTTCTGGCTGCAGGAAAATAGGTGCCAGTGCTGGAGGCTGGGCTGATCTCTTGCTAAGAGAGAAAAGCTCCTTGGGTCCCCATTGTCCCCAAAACTCCTGGCTGGTGGTGACCCCCCATCAGCTGGAGCACTGGGCAACCAGGGAGGTGTCGTGGCAGCCTGGATGGGAAGGGGAGAGATCCAGGATGCCCCGTGCAGGACAGGGGGCAGGCAATGGATTTAATAAGAAAAGCTTTCCCACCCCCAAGGCTGGATTAGGGAAGAGTTCGTCAGCCAGACGCAAAACTTGGTAATCCCTTCGTGCCGGGGTGAGGAGGGCTGTGCCGAGAGGCCGGGGGTGCGTGCGGGATGGGGCTACCCTGACCCTGGGCATCTCTTCCCCTCCCAGCCTGGCAGCAGAAACAGCCAGGGGAGACCCTCTGATGCATCAAGATCTGGAGGGATGGAGATGAGAGAAAGTCTGAGGTTCCTGCACCCTGCTTGATTCTCCAGTGATCCAGCCACAATCCCTCCCTTTCTTCTTTTGACCCAGTTTGCAGTAGCCTGCTCTTCCCACCCTGCTTGGTAATCCTAAGTAATAGGAGGCAGATGCCTAAACGTCTCTTGAGGAGCTGGGACCTTAATCCCTACCTGCAGCGCTGGTGCGCTGGCTCCCCGTAAGCTGTCTCACGTCTGCAAGGACAGAACCTCCCGCGCAGCACCCTCTGCTATCCAGGGCAACATGTGCCCGGAGGGGTGCGGGGCAGTGGGAAACAGGGTTTGTGACCACCAGGCGAGGAGCCAGTGGGGCAGGGCTGGGACATACAGCAGGGACTTACGGATCATCATCCAGAGAAGGCTTTGAAGAGCTGGATGGGACAGAAGATGCTGAGCGAGGCACAGGAGGAGCAGGAGGCATGTGCAATGCAGCCGCCTGCCTAGGGAAAAGGAAGCGGGGTAGGGGAAGAAGGGCCAGAAGCAGGGCGGGGGCAGCGTGCTGTCTGCCGCATGGCACCTGAGACACTGGTGGGATGCTCCGTGCGGGCAGTGCCCGGGTAAGGGATCTGCACTGTAGCTCTTCCTGCTGCCAGGGTAGGGCATAGCCTCAGCCTGGGGATAAAAATTTTGTAATAATGCCTCCATCCACCTCAGTGGCGGGGGGTTGTGCTCTGCAGGGCTCCCGGTCAGCCCTGCTTTGCCTGGGGACTGCCTCTGCCCTCAAGCCAGACTCAGTTTCCCTGCCTCGGGCACCTCCAGGGGGGCTGGGGGACCAGGAGCCCTCCTCCCCCTAGTCCTCCTCACCCCTTCATTTCAACACACCCGTCCACCTCTGGCGTGTTTGCACAGCTCAAAATGTTCCGAGCATTATCAGTGTTTGCACTTTTGCCACTGTTTGTGCTAGTTGCGCTGTAAAGGCAATAAAGTCAGGCTTTGTTTGCTTACAAGGAAACCGTATTTTTTTTTCCCCCTCATTGGACAAACGAGAGCTGACCCTGAAACATGGCACCAACCTCCTCTGTAAGCCTTGGGCCTGCTTGGGCTCCTGGGGACGATGTCCCTGCAGGAAAAGGGGCTTTGTGTGTGCAAACACGCCGTGCATCACCCCATGGCTCTGCCTGCCAGGCTTTACACCTCATGCAGGGGGTGGGACTGAAGTCAGCACCCCCCCCCTCCCCTTTCACCCTTTGGCTGGTCCCCTGGAGCCGGTGCTGGGGTACCCTGGATCACACAGCCCCGGCAGACCCTTTGCTAAGCGAACTGGCATCACCCCCGGCAAAGCCGCTTCACCCCGACCAAGCCCCAGGGCTTACAGGAGCAGCGTGGGAGCTGGGTGCTGCTGGTGGCACCGGGCGCTGCAGGTCCCACCAACGCGGGGAGGTGGCTTCACAAGTGGCCAGCCATGGCCGCGTGTGCCATCCCTGTGCCCTGACACCGCCTCCAGCGTGCTGGCTCCGACACGCTGTCCCTGTCCGGTGGGTTAAACAATAACAGGCTGGGGCCAGTGCAAGGCCAGATGAGTTTGAGGAGTGACTGGGGGGAAGGATATTATTGCTGGAGAAAGCAATGCTAAGAACGTGTCCTTTTCCATGCTGCTCGGTGACGCTCTCTCCCACCTGGCTGCTCCTCCAGCCCTGCTCAGGAAAAGCCTTCCTCCATCATCCTCCTCAGCTCCCCAGCTGCCTTCTCCATCTCGCGTTCTGGCTGAGCAGGGGCTTGCTGAGCTGCCCAGCGCATCGCTCCGTGGGCAGGGTATGTCACACACCGCCTAAGGCTGACCTGGCCGAGGAGATGCTGCTGGAGTGTGTGCTAAGCATCTTGGGGTGATGCCCCCCCAAGCCCTTGGTACCACTCCAGCATCCTCCGGATGGGGCAGAGCCCATTGCAAACCCTGCTCCCCACACCTCCCCAGCGCTCGGTGCCTGGAGGGCGACTGCAGCTGCCTGTTTTTCCTGGAAGGGCAACACTTCGTGCAACCAGTCCCTCGATTAACGTAAGGTATTTTCTCCGCCCCGCCGAGGCACATGTCGCCTCTCGGAAGAGCAGCCGCGATGGCTCAGCACCAGGAGCACGGTGTAAACAAGGTGCCTGTTGGCCCCACGCTCTGGATGGAGGGACAGTCTGGGGCTGGAAGGGGCCAGAAAAGGCACAAACTGCACAGCTGTAAGCTTGGGGGAAAGAAAATTTAAAAAAAGCGCTGTGGAAAAGGCAAAGCTCTCTCTGGGCTGGGAATAATGGCAGTGGTTGACTTTGTCGTGACCCACACCAGCGTGTGGCAGCTCACCCTGCCCTCTCCTGGCCACCAGCTCGCTGGCCGCCGGCCCCTGTGGGAAATGTCCTGAAATGTGAAATGCCCTCCCAAGAAAGGCAGGATCAGCTGGTTGGGGGGGGCAGCCCATGCAGGCCTGTTGGGCTGGGGAGGATGGTGGCATCTCGGAGTGGATTTCGGATGTGAGCTGTGCTCCTTGGAAAAGCAAGAAGGAAATACGGGAATGCCGTCTGCAAACCAGGACGGAAGCACAGGGAAGCCCCAAGGCAGAGCAGGCACACGGAGGGGCTCTGCGAGCTGCTGGGTGGGGACCACAGTGGGGATGAGGTCCCACGGCTGTGGGACACGGCCACGGGGGCAGGATGGGACCGACCGAATCGGTGTAACCCCTCTGCTGTGGCAGCGCACCGAGCTCGTGACGCCCCTCGCTGCCCTGCAGCAGTCGTGCATTCATGTTGGACGCCCGGTTTCACACCCCCAGATTCAGACTAGGGGGGTGGAGGGGTGAGGGGGTGTGTTTTCCACCCCCGCTGCCCAGGGAGCAGTGGGTGCTGCAGGCACAGCGGTGCGGGGAGCCACAGGAAGGTGACTGCTGTCCCACCACCCTTTGGCCATACAGCTGGTTTTCCCTGGTCTTTCATTTATTTTTTACTGACTGCTGGTGCTACCCGTAAGTAAAGCGAACAGTGTGTCTGAGCCAGCTTTAAATCCGTGTGCCGTGCTCACCGAGATGGCCGTGCAAGCGTGGGCTGGGGTCACTAACACGGCTGGGACAGGCACCGCTTGGTGCGTCCCGACGCCTCCGGAGCCAGCAAGCACCGGCCGCTCCTTGAATTTCCCCTTTTTTTTTTCATGGGGATGATTTTCCAGACCAGGAACAAACGGCCACAGCCTGCCGTGTTGTAAACTTCATCTGTGCTCTCCGCCTCGGGGGGGACGGCCGGTGCAAAGTGGGGCGAGCCTGTGGCGATGCCTGGCTGCCTGCAAACCCAGCGCTGCGGCCCCCGGACCCTCGGTTGTGCTGGGGGGGGGCAGGGTGGGAGGTATTTTCCAAACCTGGGTGGATGCAGCTTGCTGTGGGGAGGAGGTACCCGCTGCCGCCGTAATTCGCAGGCGTGGGAAGCAGCCCGGGATGTGCCTGGTGCCGCCTGCTCCCACCCAGCGGGTGCTGAGCCGTGGAGGTGGGCACAGGGCGCCTGGCACACGCCGGCGCTCAAGCAGCTCGTCCTTGCCCAGCGTAGCCTTAGCTGCAGCTCCTGTTTCCAACCTGCCCCCCCCACCGGAGCATCTCTCCCCCACCTCCTGCTGCCACCAGCTCTGCCCCACTCACAGGTCCAGGCCAGCACCCCTTGGAGTCCTCCAGGCTCTGCTAGTGCTCATTTCCCTAAGAAACTGTGNACCTGTCCTTAAACACCCCCAGGGACGGTGACTCCCCCACCTCCCTGGGCAACCTGTTCCAATGCCCGACCACCCTTTCCGAGAAGAAATTTCTCCTCATCTCCAACCTGAACCTCCCCTGGCGCAACTTGTGGCCATTTCTCCTTGTCCTGTCACTAGTTATCTGTGACAAGAGGCCGACCCCCAGCTCGCCACAACTCCCTTTCAGGTAGTTGTAGAGGGCAATAAGGTCTGCCCTGAGCCTCCTCTTCTCCAGACTGAACACCCCCAGTTCCCTCAGCCGCTCCTCATCAGACCTGTGCTCCAGCCCCTTCACCAGCTTCATTTCCCCTTTGCTGCCATGATGGCAGCGTGTTGCAGTCACCCCAGCCTGGTGCAGGCTGATGGGACTAATCCTGCCTCAGTCCAAACCCAGGGACTGCGGCATGGGGTGAGTTTGTGTAGGAGACACGCTCCGGTGTCGGTATCGCCACCCAAAGCCCACGGACAGGGAGCACGGGGTGACACCAACATACCCGCCCTGCTAATTGCTGCCTGTAATCCCAGGATTAGGTTTTACTGCTTGTTGTATCCCTCTTACAGCTCCCAGCTCCCTGCCCTACCCCAGCCCAAACCAGAGAACAGCACACCTTGGGATTCTCCTGATTAAATGCCGCTTTTTTATTTAAGCCACGTGACTTTATAAAGACACAGACACGCACGTCCTTCTGCATCCCGGCTTCCAGCACACCCAGCCTGTCCCTTAGGATTCCTGACCGAGTGGCAAGTCTGAGGGGGCCACTGCCACCAGGCTCCCACGGGACCCCCCCAGCGCCATCGCCCCGGGGGGGTATAACGAAAGGACCCGTCCTGGGGTGCATCTCAAGCGCCTGGGGTCCGTCCTGCGGCGCGGGGCTTGGGCAGAGCAGACCCCTGCTCGTCCCAGACAGAACAGCCACCCGCAGCACCCACCAAGACGCCGGCACCTCTTTGGGAATGGCCATGTGTCGTCCCTGGGCATGGAGCTGTCTGTGAAACCACCAGGTCTAGACGAATGGTGATGTTTGTTTCAGCAGACACGCCGCGGGCCAGGCATCTCGCAGGAGATAAATCTCTGACCCTGTAATTGTATTTCTCCTCCTTCCCCGGCTTCAAATAGATGGGTTTGAACTGGTCCCAACTCTCCGAAGAGGTGGTGCTGAGAGATGGGAGGGAAGGAAGCGGGGGGAAGGGCGGTAGATGCTCTCCCAGCCCTGTGTTTGCAAGGTCCTGAGGGCCTCCCAGACAGCTTCACTGTGAACCTGCAAGGGACCATGTCCGCTCATGCTCTTCCCTCCTTCCCACCTCCAACGCGAGGGTCTGCTGGGGTCGGGGAGGTGGGACTGGATGAAACCTCTCACCAGCTCTTGCTGCTGCTTCTGCAAACATCATCCTGGCACCAGCAACGGCAGCCGTGCTGTAGGTGTTCCACCTGCAGCTTTCTTGCTTTATTTGTTCTTACCAGCTCTGGCTTTACTGCATTTTTTTGCCTTTTATGTGACCCAGCACTCAGAAGAATTAATTTGTGAGGGTGCTTGATCCATACGCAGCCCTCCATGGACGGTATAAAAGCAGGGGACAAGGGGAATCAGGGTACGTGACAAGGAAGGGGGGATTTGGTTTATACTCACACTGTGGGCAACAGTGCTGTGGGGCACCAGGAGCAGGGGTTTAGGATCTGCTCAATACAGGCTTGCAGGCTTCTAAAAGGTTTTTCAGGGTGCCTTCTGCACAGCCCCAGAGTCCTTCTGAGCTTCAGCAGTGAAGAACCCATTGGGGAACTGCAACGCCAAGCCATACACATACCTGCCTAGATGTGGGGGGTTAAATTGTGTCTGGAGGGGGGGGGGCTTGTGTGTGTTTTCCTGCCTGTCTGAACACTTGGCAATAGCATGTTTGGTCCATAAAAAAAAAACCAAACCGCAGACTGGTCATGTTTGTGGAGGTTCACTGAGGAACCATGAGATCAAGGACAAGAACCCATGACCACAGCTGCCTGCCTTGGTGCTTGGTTGGTTTGGCCATGCTGGTTAACAGCTCAAATTATGAAAGTATTAGAAAGCACTTTTCTAAAAACAACACAAAAAAATTAAAAATAACCCATACACTGGTACCTTTTTCATAGCAGTTGATAGAAAGGCCATCAGGGTGGGTCTCTGCTCCCTCTTCCTCCATGTGACAAAATTTATTCAAATTCTTCTCATCTACTAGCCAGCTAGCGGTCGCGCACCGCGGCGGCTGACGAGCAGATGCAGCTCTGGCAGGCAGGCAGAAAAACACCAAATGAGCAATTTTTTCTTTAGCTTTTCACATTCGCACCACTCCTCAGTGCTTGCAAGCGCGTGGTGTAACCATCCTTCATTTGTTTTTACGGCTTCGGCTCCAGAATAGATGGGAACAGAGGCTACAGGAAACTCTGCTCCTGCTGCCGGGAGCCACAAGAAAAATGGGGATGAGGAGGGTGCAGTTATTACTCTGTCCCCCTGAGCTTTCTCTGTCAAGCACTTAATAACTGAGATACCCCAAATCGAGCCCAGCAGGTGCCAAATGGCAAACGTGCCTCGAGAAAAACTCTTTACCGTGGGAAACAGAGACATTTGCTGTGATCTGAACAGCCGGGAGCTCAGCCTGCTTCTCTGGCTGATTTACTTCACCAGCTAAAATACATCACCATTCCCGACTCCTTATCAGCTGGGGAAGGGAAAGCAAGCTGTATTTGCCTTTACACAGAGCACTGTACCCCAAACAGCCTCGGTCAGACACCAGCCCCATTCCCCCAAGGGGCAGGGATGGCACAACGGGCGGGCGCACAAAGGGGTTCTAGTGTGGAAAGGAAAAAACCCCAAACCACCCAACAATTCTTGCACCAGCGATTGGAAAAATGCTTGAAATAAAAAAACGACACCTTTTTAGGTGATTTATGTAGTTCCTTTGGTAATTGCGCAGTGATGGAGAGCGCTGGTGTGACCCAGGTGCCGAGACATAGTGAATACATTGCATGAGCAGAAGGTGGGGGGTCCCTCCGCTCTTACCTCTGCACATCTCTGGTTTATGCCACACTCCCTCTCCCTGGGTACCGCCACGCTGCTGCAGACCGGCTCTTTGGGCAAATCCTCCATCACCTTCTCACCAGGACAAGGACAGTGCAGGGGGTTTGCTTCTTGTCCCACCCTGCCAGCACAGCCACCGGGTCCAGGCAGGCTTGGCATGCTGAAAGCGAGCCGTTTGCAAACACACACAGCCGATTTCCTCATCTCCCAGTGATTTATCTGCAGAAGGAAAAGCTAAGCTCAGCCTTGACATCCTGCTTTTTATTCTACTTGGTTTTCCAGCCAGGAGAGCCAGGGCCTGAGGAGTTCGATGAGCACGGCCAAGGTCTGACCACAAATCAGGGCTCGGTCAGCCCCGGCGTGCGGGAGCCTCCTGGCTGGGGCTCCTGCAAGTGATTTATTTTTTGCCTGCTGTTTCCTTATTTTTAGTACGTATGCTGGACTTCCTCATTACTTCAAAGTGCTTATTTGGGACTCCCTGTCCCCAGGCTGGAGGGCCAGGCATGGTCTTGCAGGGCGGGCTGGTCCCTGTTGTGCATTGTGCAGTGGGGCAGGAGGATGCCAAGGGTCTCCAAGCAATGGAGGTGCCTTTGCTCTTCCGACTGCCATTCATAAGCAGCCAGATATCGAGGAAAGAACTGATTTTTTTTCCTTTGGATTGCCCCCAGCAAAGGTTCCCAGCATCATCCCAGAGCCAGCTTTTGGCTCTGCCAGACCACGTCCCTCCCCAGCACTCAGGGAGCAGCCACAGCTCTGGTGTTTCAATCCCAGTGGCTGTGGGATGGGATGGGATGGCTGCTCACGGGTTTTTCTCCCCTCCAGCAGCAAGCACTGGGTCAGGCTGGTGCCACGGCACATGGGCTGGACACAGGAGCACAGCACCGCAAGGAGGTGAGAGCACCCAAAAGCCCAAGGAGGCGTGGAGACAAGCTCCACACGCTTGTGTGCCCAGGGTCTTTGCCTTGGCCGTTGCACAGCCTGAGCCTTCAGCCAATTCAGTTTGCCCACCCTTGCCTCCAGGCAGGTTTGTTGTGTAAAGGTTGATCTTTGGGGCAGGGGCTGCCCGGCACAGACACAGCACTGACCCGCACTACCACATAACAACAAGCAGCAGCGGTTGGTAACGGCGTGTTGCTCCAAGCACAGCTCTGCCACAGCTTTTGCACAGGAGCACAGTTAATTTTAGCTCACCTGAACGTGCAGCATGGTTGCACAATCGAGATCTGCTGCAGTTAAAGAGAATATGGCAGAAAGGCTCAATTTCTTAACACATTTCTATATTCATCATCCTCAAGTCCAGCTAACGAGGAGTTTTGTGTGTGCAGCCTCAGAGACATCCGCTGGACCCAAAGAAGATGGAAGCAAAGAAGGTGGTGTCTTGACAAGGAAGACCTGTGCAAAGGAGAGGGGTTGGTTCCAGGGCAAGGAGGGACAGGCCAGGGGGTGTGGGTTTGAACTGAAAGAGGGGAGATTGAGATATTAGGAAGGAATCCTTCCCTGGGAGGGTGGTGAGGCCCTGGCACAGGGTGCCCCGAGAAGCTGTGGCTGCCCCTGGATCCCTGGCAGTGCCCAAGGCCAGGCTGGATGGGGCTTTGGGCACCCTGGGCTGGTGGGGGGTGTCCCTGCCCATGGCAGGGGGTGGCACTGGATGGGCTGTGAGGTCCCTTCCAACCCAAACCAGTCTGGGATTCTATGACAGTGGAAGTTGACATTTATCTGGATGTTGGTCTATACCTGGTGCTGCTCACAGTGGGTGAACCAGCATCAGAGGAGGATTTTTCTCCAGGCCCACTGGAGCCACTGCCAGGCTGGGTCAGGACTCCCTTGTCCCCCCCACGGGCAGGAAGACTGGCACCCAGTGCTGGCAGGGTGGCCCCGGGACACAGGCTGCGTCACAGCCGTGGGGCTGACGCCAGCGCTGGACTTTGGCCAGCTATGGGAAGGTGTTTACTGCGGCCGTAACAACAGCAGCTAAACAGCCAGCACCATGGAGCCAGCACCCCTCCTGCCTGCGGCGGGGGGCAGAGCCTACTGTGGGGAGGTGGCTCTGGGGAGGCTGCCAGGGCCTGGGGTGCTCTTGGGGTGCTGGGAGAGGTAGCTACACTTGCAACGGTGCTGGGGTGTGCGCGGGGAGGTGGGATTTCTATTTGCAGTGCCAAAACACTGCCCTGCAGCAAGGAGCCACCAAGGCCCCCCTGGAAGCACTGGTACCCATGGGTGATGTTCAGTGGGACCAGTGCCATGTTATCCAGGGTTACTTTGACCTACAGGGTCCAGGGCTGGAGCCCTTAAAGATGTAACTTGACTCTGCAGCCCTATAAATATGACCAGTGCAAAACAGTAACTGCAGTAACAGTCGTCTAATCCGGTTAAATATAATGACTATAATCCAGCAGATTAGCTGAGCACACGCAGGGAGACAAAGGGACCCCAGGAGGAGCTTCTGCCTGGTGCTGGGGGCGCAGGGGGCGAGAAGGAACGTCAGCCAGCTCTTCGCTGATGTGAAAACACACGGAGGATGAAGAGCCGTGAAGATGGCCTGTGGCCATGAAATGGTCCAGTTCCTGGAGAGGTTCATGATAAATTTGCTGTGTGTCCTTTGGGCATGGAGTCAGCTCCGGTGCTGCGGTGCAGACGTCGCTCCGTACCCGTTAGGAGCATGGTCTGTGTCTGGCGGTCACTGGAGACCGATCTCCCTCTGAAGCCGCCATGCCCTGCCACGTTACCAGTCAAAAGCTCATTAGATGCCTGGGAGCTGGACAAAATGCTCAGCTGGTGCCTCCCTGGCACGATCCCCCCATCCCGTGGGTTTTACACTGGGACACTGTTTTCTTCCCTTTATATAACCCGCCTAAGCACGGATTCCTACACCAGTGATCAGATGACAGCAGGAGGGGGACAAAGGACTTGCAAACCGTTTCAAAGCCTCCTTTTTCTGCAAGAAACAGAAGGTTCGGAGCCCCAGGGAGAGTGAAGCAGCAGAGACACCTCCAGCAGAGGCTCTTTTCCAGCCAGAATTGTCCCTCTGTCACTTACCTCCTTTTTAATATCCCTACTTGCCCCTTTCTGCTGGATTAGTTGGTGCTAAAGCTTCAAAAACCTGCGAGGAGATGTCACGCTTCACCTGAGAAGGAATGACAGACCCCAAGACCCCACAGCCCCGTAACACTGACAAGGAGCAACCCGATTTAGGGTGTAGGAGACGCCTGTTCTGCCCATGCCTCCCTCCTCCCTTTAGAGCTCACCTTCCTGCTCCTTACAGCCCACCCTTGGCAGCATCAGCAGGCAGGAACGGGCAGTAGCCGCTATTGCCCTGCTGTGATTTTTGCATCAGAGACTCAGACTTGATGAGCAATTGCTCTGCACAGCAACTGCAAGGTGTCTGTCCTACGGGGGCTGAGCGTCCAGGCTTTCCTAGCGTGCAAGCACAGGCAGGTGGGCGTGAGCACCAGCGCCCGAAAGCCCATGCTCTGAACTGCATTTGGGAGCCTTCCTCCAGAGGAAGAGACCTGGACCAGCGCAGGGCTCTCCTGCATGCATCGCGGTGGGGATCACAGGACCATCCGTTTGGAGTTGATGTCAGTGTGGAATCAGGGGGAGGGTAAGTGTTATCTCCTTTCTCCAGTGGCTGAAGAAGACCGATCTGGAGGTTTTCAGCAGGATCCCATGTTGTAGGGTGCTCCCCCGGCACCTCCCACTGGCACAACTGGAAATGAATGGGGACCAGGGGGACAGGGGGGCTTTGCCACACGTACCTGCATAGGTATCCGCACGCTTCCAGGGAAGAGGAGCAGCACAGGGTAGAGCCACGAGCATGGACATTGCTCAGCTGCAGCACAAACCACATTCTCCATTTTTCACTGCTGTAGAAAACTTCATTCAGAAGAAACCATCAGAGCACTCTGCAGCAAGCAGGAGGGATGGGAGCAGCCGGGAGGAGCGGGCAGACCAGAGGAAAACCTCACCCCAAGGCAGAACGGTGCAAGGGCTGGGGAGAACCTCTCTGCGTGCTGTTTACCAGCGTCATCTTCGTGGTCCTGGAAACGAGCACTGGATCCTGGAAACACTGCTGGAAGAGAGGCTGTACCAGGAATTTTGAACGTAAGGCAGCCCCGAAGAGGCAATAAATATGTTCGCGTGCACATCCGCATGCCAACCTTCTCACCTCCTCCCACTTTGACACCCAGACATGGTATCCGACCTCTGGGATATTCCCTGCCCCACTACCAGAGGCCCGATCTGAGTCCTGTCCAACATGTCATTCCCAAAGTTCACCCTCCCATTGATCTTATTTCCCTCTCTGATCCTCCTGCCCTGCCCAGGGTGGCTCATGTCCGAGGGTCCAGGGCAAAAGACGGCAATCAGGAGGGCATGGGAATCACGGGGCCGGCAGCAGTGATTTACAGCTCATACTGCGGTGGGTTTGAGTCCAAGCGTGTGGATGGAAGGGCAGTTTAATGAAGTGCAAAGGAATGGGCAGCACGAGGTACTGAAGCTGGAAAAAATACCAGCCTACTACTAAATAATTTCCTTCTAACTAGGCATGTCCTGCAGTCTCTAAATCCTTCTTCCAAAGCCTTTAATAAATCTCCTGCTTCCCCTACCCCCACCAAACCAGAAACTCCTTTGTGGAAGGTTGATCCAACCCCCCCCCACACTCCTCCCACCCTGTGTCCTCCACAGCCCACAGATGGGAGCTGGTCCCAGGGTCATCCTGGTGAGTCCCGCATGCCGTTAGCCAAGGAGGAGCAGGGAGGAATGTCCTGGGACGGTCACTGCAGCAAGGCATGGGGATAGAGATGGGGAGAGCTGCTTGTCCAGCTTCTGAATTGCTTTGGAAGAGAACAGGGATGGAAATGAGAAGCTGGTGCAATGAAGGTGCAGCAGATACCATACACACCTTTGATCCCATCTTGCTTCCAGTTCCAGGAGGCAAATGGTCTGGCAGACACCGATGGAATCCCCCTCTGCCAGTCCGTTTCTCCAGATCCTGCTTAGCCCATAAATTAGGCTCAGTGTTATAGCTGTGGACAGCAGTTTCCAGGCCAATGGGGCAGAGCCGACATCCTCATTCCGACCTTTCCTCGTCCCTGGGTTAGAAGGCAAGAAATGTGAGTGGCCCCTTCCCCCGGATGCCCTGATGGGGTGGTTGTGCAATGCTGCGGGATGGTGGTGGCCTCAGCGATGCCCCCTGAAACCCTGAGCAAACGCCAGGCCCTTTGGAGCAGGCAGCCGGGGCGCTACCGGCAGCGGGCAGGGCTCAACGCAGGCAGCGCTGCTCCTGCTGCCTGCTGCCTTGCTTTATGCCTTGGATTTGAACGGATTTCAAACCTCTTGGCACCACCTCTGAAGATCCATGAAGACCTGGCGCTGAAAAAAGGCTGTGGCTAGAAAACAGATGCTATATCGTTCCTCTTTGCTGGAGGACGGCTGGGAAGAGGAGACCCAGGAAATGAGGGTGTATTTCATGTTGACTTTGCTATTTGGCCTGATGCCAGGGTATTCAGCAGTGGGGGAGGAAGGGAAAATTATCTTTGCTGCAAAGAAAACAGAGTTGCTCCACCAGGGAAATCTCCTCTGAGATTTAAAAACTGATGGGACGGTCACACGTGAAGCTCTGGACTGGCATGGTGTGTCCTGCTGCAAAGTCACTGCCCCGCTGTAGGCACAGCTCGAGTCACCAGCAGTGGTGGGAATTACCATAACCTCAGGGCCGCTGCTGCAGCTAACACCCTCCTGAATGTGTTTTCCCCCCCATAACCCTGATGTGAAGCTGGGTGTCCCCCCCTTGCCCCCTCCCTGCCTGCCCTTTCCCACCTTCCCAGCGCAGAAGGCTCGAGCCCGGCCAGCCCCTGCCCTGCTTGCCTCATGGACACGGGGCTGCCCTGTAGGGAGGGACCCTCATCCTACTGCTAAGCCCCTCTGCACCCTAACCCGAACCTGAGTCGGGGAGGGAATGAAACCCCCCTTCTCTCTTTTCTTTGGACTTGGACAAAACCAGCCCATTTCCTACCACTGCAGCTCTTGCAACATCTGATATGAAATCCAGCTCTTGAGCTGTTAGCTTGGCTGATGCTTTCTACAGAGAGCTATATACCATATCATACAGGGTATCCTACACATTGTGCCTACACCCTACTGCTCCCTCAAGCCCGAGTATGAGCGTGCAGGTGCCCAGGAGGACCAGTTCCCCCAGTGAATACCATAACCAGCCCAGGGGCAACCAGCAGCTGCCTTCTCCCTGACTCTGCACCCATGGGTGAGCAGAGCAGTGAGTTTGCTGGATGAGCCTCTATCCTGCCTACGCTCAAGCCTACCAGAAGACCGTACCTGTCCTTCACCCATCTGACGCCAGCCATCCTCCCAGCTCTGCTTTCCATCCTGTCCTCGCTGGCAGGGCCTTGCCTGCTCTTCTGTGACCTTGTGGGCATTGTGTCCATGGGTGCTGTAAGGGTTGAAGCTTCAGGTTTTGAAACTTCCAGTGCTGCCTCTCTGGTTGTGTCCTAGAGGCGTGCAGAGCCAGGAGTTGATGGTGGTGCCAGTTATCCCTGCGACGTGTGAGATTTTCAGGCCAGATACTGTGCGTCCCGATACAAGTCAGGAGAGTCACTGCGAAGGGCAGATGCTGTCAAACAGGGCACAGGAGAAAAAAAGACCATAAAGTAATTTCAAGAAATAACACCCATTTATCTATAACACAGTGCTGCCTGCCCCATCCCTGCGGGGGGAAGATCCCGCATCCCCTCGCCCCTCGGGAGCTATAATTCACGGTGTTTCCCTGCAGGCAGCTGCAGCACGATCCCTGCCCAGCTCCGGCAGCTGGTGCGGGAGGGCTGCCACGGGACACCCCGCGCTGCTCCGTGCCTCCGGGCCCCGGCTTTCCTCACCCTACACAAACAGCTTGTGCAAGAAGCCCTGGGCTCAGCCTCTCCCTGGGGTGGAGCACCACCAGCACGCACAGGGACACGGTGCTCTCGCCAGCCTCTCCCAGCCACCCCCGCCAAAGATTGGCACCGATTTGGCCTGCCATTCTCCAGGATGTCTGCAGTCCAAGCGCCCTTCCTGCGGGTCTGCCCCACGGCCGCACACAGTGCCTGCAGGATCTGCCTTGCCAGATTCATCTGCAGCCTAGGGCACCAGTTTGCAGCAGTCACTGGTTTCTCTCCAGCCCTTTAGGGCCCCTGGAGCCAGGAGGATGTCTGTTCCATCCTCCCTTCAGCCAATGCTCTGGCACAACACCCCGAATGCCCAGGAGAGCCTGACGCTCCTCTGGAGGTGGCTCCAAAACGTTCAGATGTCAGGACAATCACATCTTACTGGCAGCAGTTTCCCTGCTCCATGGTTGCCCGGCTCTTTTGCAGCAAGACCACTACCTTCAGGTTCTCAGTTTGTTTCCTTCCCACAGGAATTGGGTTGCCTGAAGCCCCTACGGATCTTCCTGGGCCAAGGCTTCAGCAGGACGCCAATCAGCAAAGTGTCACTGCTGTCGACTCAGCAGTGCTCCTCCAGCTCTGCGGACGAGCAGCCACCCACGAGCTGGTCTCTGCCTCTCATCATTGCTGCATCTCAGCACAAGTGTCCATCCGAGCAGGCAACATGGGACACGTTATCCTGCCCGCCCTGCCGGTCCCAAACACCCATCCTTATGTCACGGATGCGCACCGGGATCACGGGCATCCCCAATACCTCTGCACTTTTAAACGCACCTTGGCAAGCTCGTCATAAGGTGCTGCCCCAGGAACATGCCAGAAAAGACTAAAGGGTGTTTAATTATTATTTTGCGCCCAGTAATTGAGTGGCTGCTAAGCCCAAGGGACCTGCAGAAAGCCCTGATGCATGGAGGTGGCACGGGGAGCGGCAGCTCCCCTGCAAGGCAGCTGAAGTCCTAGAACTATAAAACCATTTAAGTTGGAGAAGACCTTTAAGATCGCCAAGCCCAATCATAAAGTCCTTCAGCCAAATGCCCTGAAACCCACCGTGTTCAGTGTTTTTATCCCTGGACCCACCCCAACTGCTTCCCGGGGAGTTTCGGAGGGCAGCAGGCTGGAGCCCCGCCGGTGGACGTGATCCATCACCCCCCAGCACCCCAGGACCACTGGATCTACAGCAGCCCAGCCTGCCGCTCTGCAAATACAGCAGCTGCTGCAAGCATGGCCGGAGAGGAGGGAAAACAGCAAAACA
>VWZZ01003425.1:2456187-2489841 GCA_013399095.1 Psophia crepitans | reverse complement strand
TTCCCCCACGGGAATACTGGGGGGAGGGAGGGGGAAATAGGAGGAGAAAAAGAAGGGGGGGGGGAAGGAAAGAACAGGGTTTGGAAGTAGAAAATGTCACTGTGTAGAAAGGGGATTGAAAGGGAGGGGAAAAAACACAGCCAGCCCTTTGGTCTGCTACACTCGGGCATCCCCCAAATACCCCAAAACGCTAATTTCATCCCAAAAGCTGAGTTTGCACAGGTGGCTGAGGGGAACAGCTCAGAACATTTTACCTGGGGACTTGTGGCCCCAAATGCCACCACCGGCCAGTCCCTGGAGCCACCCCCGTGCTTCACCACTGGGGCTCTCCCCATTTCCCAGCTCCAGCCACCCAAACCGCCCCCCTCTCCCTCTCTGCCCATAGCATGGGTGCCAGGCAGGGGCACCCTGGGCACTACACCCATCCCAGCCCTGTGCACCCACTCAAAGAGAAGATTCACCTGGATGACACCTCCTCCATCATCAGCACGAGTTAAGAAACTCCAAAGCTGCTCAGTGCTCCCACGCAGCTTGACAGCACAAAATTAAACCTGAAAGCAGGAGACAAAGACTTAAATGGCAGCAGGAAAAGATTTTTTTTCTCTTTTTTTCTTCCTTAAAATGTGTGAAAGCCAGTTGATTTCTCTAGGCGTGAGCCCAAGTGAAGAAGTAAAATCCTTCCCCAGCTCGCCGTGCCAGCTGCTCGCTCCATCCTCCTGCGCAAGGGGCTGGGGTACCTCCGGGCAAAGTCTGCACTGAAGGAAGGGTGCAGGAGTCAAGGCCTGGTGTACGAAACCAAGGGGGACTTTTGCCCCCAAAAGTTACCTTAACCACCTTGGAAAAAAACAAAAGATATTCTGGAGTAACATTGTGAAGAGCATCTACATGGGCTTCAGGGCCCTGGTGCCATGTCAAGGGGTAACACGGGCAGGTAGGACCCTCGGGTTGGCCTTCAAGTGACAATTTGTGGGGCTGGCACCCGTTCAGCTTTTTATATTTCTTAATTTTGCTTGTTCATTAGCTTGCAAGCCAGAAAATTCATTACTTCATCCTGAGCAAAGGGGACAGAAGTAGGCTGGCACCATGGAAGCAAGCAGGACTTGCTCCATGCAAACAACAGGGGAATCCATCCTGGTTCCAGTTTCCTGGCACTTATTACGTGACCTTTGCATTAATTAATGGGCTTTGACATCAGCAGGAGCAGACACTCGACTCATTAGAGTAGCACCTGCAGTTACAGCGCTGCTGGGGAACACCACACGTGAAATCATGTGTCCGCTTGTCCAGAGCCCAGCACATCACAGACAAGCACACAGAGCACAACTTCCACCTGGGGGAGACCAGGGCACATCCCCCCAAGGGGGTATCTCACCCTTCAAGGACTTTGCTTACCCACGCCACTGTCGTAAACAGGCAGGGCTGCTGCAGGTCCGCCTTGGCCACCCAACAGAGTGAGGCACACTCCTGGTGGCCACCAGAGAGAAGATGGGGTAGGTGACAGCAGTTCAGAGGCCAGCCTGGAAGATGCAGCCCTGGGCACCTCTGAAAGCCAAGCAAAGCCCAAGACAAAAGCATTTGGAGAGCCGTGCTCATTAGAGAAGAGGGTAAGGTGTTTTTCGCTTGTGCGATGCAAGTTTCTATTCACAGTTCCTCATTAGGACTCAAAACAACCTGTGGACCTGTCCCAACTTTTGGTTGGCAGTATCTGCGCTCATATCAGCTTGCAATTGTCCATTGGGCAGGTCACACGAGGGGAAAAAAAAAAACCAACAAAAAACCCAAACAAAAAAAATTCTATGCAATTATAAACCAGGTCCTTCCTTGTGTTCAGCCTCAACTTGGTGGACACTCTCCTAGGGCGACCCAAGACACTGACCTGGGCCCTCTGCCCTCTTCCCATTCACTCCACAGTCTGGCCAAAGCCAATACCAAAAGGTTTTTAATTAAAACTGCTTTCCAACCACAGCGAGGGGCATTTTTTTCTGTTAATTGCAGAACAGTCTCTCAGCGAAGCGAATGACTGTCCGGTTGGCCAATGTACCCTTTTCAAGCCAAGGGTTGGGAACATTAGCACCAAGCAGAACAGCCTTTCAGAGTAAGGACAACATACAAAATAAGAGGTGAACGGTCATCATCATCAGGAGGCAAAAATAAGAACAACATTTTCTTCTGCTGCGTAGGGGTGGAAACAAAGCTCATGGCCTGTCTCTGCCACGCTGTAAAACCAGGATGGGAGAAGGACAACCACATCTAGCCCCTCACACCTATTTCACCCTTGGAGCAACCAGGATGATGGATTTGCTTTGCATTTGCTCCACTCTAACTTTTTCTGGGGGAAGGATGATCAGAGTTGTACCCACTGTTCCACTGGAGGTCTTGGTGGCTCTTGCCTTGAAGGTTTTTAGGTCAATGGAGAGGCTCTGAGAGTCCCCTGGGGGTACATCTGCCTTTTGCATGACAGCATTCAAGAAGCGAGTGGCTCACAGGCACTGTAAAATCAGTGATAGTCTAAAGCCCTCCTCTATCACCTCCAGAAAATGTGAAGTCCTATTTTACCATATGTTGCTGCTCCTCAAGCTCAAACACCTGAGCTTCACGTTGCTGACATTGCTCCTGTCTTCCAGGTCATCCAATTCTGTTTTAAACACACCTATAACCTCCTCTACACCACTGCCATCCCCCAGCCCTGCCTCATCCACACACCAGCGTTGCTCTTTTACTTTTTGGGGGGGGGTCATCCACAGAAATATGAAACAAGAAAAGCCTGGGGAGCTCCAGGGAAAACACTTCCCCTTGCAGCATCACCTGATGTATACTCAGGCCAGACCTACCTTTGTCCCACTCTCCAACCACATACAGATCATTTCATTCTTCAAAATCCATTGTAGACTTCCCTAAAGGACGAGAGTTTGGTTTCTCTGGTGCAGTCCGACCATCTGCACCAAGGCCAGGCATCCTCTGCAACAAAGAGCAGGCTTCGGTGGGGATGTTGGAGATGAAAGGAAACCTTTCAGCTATGGCATTTCTCTCTCTGAAAACAACCCAAGGCACACACGTGGTAGACTTGGGCTGTGTTCGTTGACGCAGCACCCAAGCTCCTACAGCGCGCAGAAATCCCGCACCACCCTCGCCGGGAAAGAAGGTAACGTCGCTCACCGTAACAGCCCGCCTGGGCTGGACACCACCCAGCTGCCAAACCTACTTCCCTCGAGCCGTCCCCTCATTAGCCTGATTATAATTACCTGCCAACCTAATTGCATCCTTGCCTTAAGGGCATGCTCCTACAGAGCATCAGAGATTCGGTGGTGTGCTGGGAAGCTACTGGTAATTAAAGAGATATTTTTACAACCTATACTGAGTGCCTTACATCAAGGGAGTGGATCCAGGCATGCAAGAAGCTGTGGTGTGTATCTGAAGCGTGCTGCTCATGCCCCTCACGATTAAACATCATTCATTAGCGCAATTCACTTGGCAGACAGGAAAAACCCAGCTTCTGCCTTCACGCTCTGCAAATGTGACATGGTTTCAAGGGTGTCCTGCTGGGTTTGCTCACTGAAGAGTTTAAGCCTGGCTTTGCCTATAGGAGGTAGCACAGAAAAATGATGTGTCCTTGAGTGACAGCACAAATAATTCACCTCAAAGATAAAAAGACCCCTCCTCTCCATTCCTAAGCATGGCACATGCTTCAGAGAGCCACATCTTTGTCTTTCTGCCATCATCACCAGCTTTCCCCTGGAAAACAATATGAGTTTATTTGTAATTGAAGGATGTCAACCAGAGGATGAAAACAAGCTGGTAAGGAAAGTTTTCAGTTTCAAATGCTACAGCTTTGCTCTTTGGAAACTTTCTCTATTTCATGTTTTCCTTTCCAGCCAATCCACATTTTTGCTTCAATCTTTACAGCCCCAGCCAGGCACCTCTGTGCGGAGCTGTTGTTAGCGTGTCATGGATAGCAACACATACCTAAGGGAAGGAGTCAACATTTGCTGGAAACAGGCCTGGCTGAACTCCTTTTCCCCCTCCCTAATCCAAATGGCCCCCAGCTTTGGAAAAGTTAGCCTCCAACTCTGAACTCGCTTGGCCCCAACTGCTATAAATAGTCGGAACAAAACCTCCCGGGCCAAATGCCCTGAGTGTTTAGAAAGCTTTGATCCCGTGCTGCTTTTTGAGAGCCTGAGCCTTTTCAGCCTGTGCAGCTTGAGCCCATACTGCGGCTCAAAGCGGGGCCAGGGAGACCCGACCAACGGGCTGGGAAGCAGGAGGGTGTCGAACCCTGGGTGCACCCCAAGTGCGGACCCTCCTCGTCTCCACCGTGGCAAAACAGTGTCAGTGCAAGACCGGAGGACAGGGTGTTGAATCAGAGCCACGATACCTGCCTTGAGTGCATGGAGCTCCCCGAGGAGAGGTGTCCCTCGGCCGGAGCCAGCAAGCAAACGCTCCTCCTCGCTCCCAGCCATCATGTTTGCTTTCTGTCCTGGTTCTCCTGTGGGTTGAGGGTGCTTTGCTTCCCCCTCCCTCTGGGCGTGCCTGGCTCTTGTGCCTTGGCACTGCTCGCCTTGGCCAGAGACGGAAGTGGAAAGACACAAACATCAGGGTGAAGAAAAAAAAATAATCAAAACAAAACAGAAAAAGGGCTGCTCTTGCAGTATTTCCAACCCATCAAGCCTGGAGTGGGAATCCTACGAGAAAGCTAGCTCTCACAAAACGCCAGGCCAAGGGGTTTGGATAAGCGGCCCCAGGGTTTGCATCTCCGGCCCTGCCAAAATCCTGGTGGTTTTGGAGGCACACAGCTCGGCTCTGCCAGCCGCCAGCGCTTGCAGGGGTGCTCAGCACCCGCACGCTGGCAGCCGGAGCAGGCACCTGGGCACGTTGCTCCTCAAACCTCCCCTGCCCGAGGTCAGTGTGGCTGCACTGGGAGGCAGCCCCACATACCTCCCCAGCCCTCGCAAAGCTCCAGCCACCAGCTGGTTCTTCCCATCCAGCCACAAGAAAGGGACCTGAAGACCACCCCACTCCAGCTTTCCGGGCTCAATGCTGCAGCAGGCAGAACCTGCTTTCCTACCTCCGCATTTCCAATGGGTTTTTATGTGCGCAGCTCAGAGCCCCCCCAGATCCCAGCCAGGAAAACAGCTTTCTGCCCAGGTGGCTTTTTCCCCACCAAAGCTCTTCCTTTGGAGAGCAGAAGCTGGCAATGCTATTGCACACAGCAGCACACAGGGCCAGGGCAGGGCAGCTCGGGATAACTCATCGGCAGCACCTCAGAGGAGATAGGACCTCGCTTCCCACCATGGCCAGCAGGACAGACAACCAGGACAGAGGTGCAGCACCAACTCCCTCTGTATTGCTTTAGCAGCAATAGCATTCCCCAGGAGTTTTGCTGCAGCCTCTCACTTGGCCAACACTTTTCCCTAACCAAGCATCTTCAGGGTGGTTACAGGACGCTTTGCTCCAGAGCAAACCCCACCAGAAACCCTTGGAAGTGTTTCAAACCCCAGCAGCGAGCGTTTGCTCCCTGCCTTCTCACCTTGCCCCGCAGCAGGCTGGCAGCGGTGAAACTGTGGCTCTGTGGAAATTCAGGGGAGCTGGCAGGGGCTCAGCCTGGCGCATCTCTGGGGAGCCGGCTTAGCTAATACCGAGTTGGGAAAGGGCTGAGGTCAGCCCCATCACCCTCTGTCGCTGGCAGGCACCTAGCATGGGGGCAAGAAAGCCTGGAAATTACTCCTTAGGGGAAGTTATAAAGCAGTCCAGCTTTAAGGGAGCAGTGAAACCCCACGGACAGAGCCCACTGCAGAGAGGACCGGTGTTCAACCCCATCCTTGCCCCACTGTGTCCCATGGTGCATCAGACAGGGCTTGGTCCTACTGCCAGGGACTTGCCTTCTGGGCTAGCTGGGTCACAGCAAAACCCTTAACAGAGGGCACCCAGCCCAACTAACATCCACACAGTGTCCAGTCACCTCCGGAGCACCCCTCCTTGGCTCTCCGAGGTCATGAGGCTTGCCACCTGAGCCCTGCCAGGGAGCTCTTCCCCCTTTTCCCTGCTTGTTCCTCACCAATTCCATGGGGCAACCCTCACCCAGCTGCAAAAATAGCTGCAGCACCCAGAAACACCCCCCGGGTGGGCTCCCATCACCTCCCCGCATCCCAGGCTGCAGCACCCAATGTGGTTGCTGCTCCCCAGGAAGCACATGGGGGGACAGGTCGTCCCGCAGGGGGTTTGGCAGCACGCTGCCTTGGAGGCGAGGGCTGGCTCAGGGCTTTGTTTTACGTCCTGTTTATCCTGCCAAGAGAAACAGAGGAGTTCAGTGTGCAGGAATCTCGTGCCCTCGCCCCGCTCCCCCACCGCATGAAAGCTGCTGAGCAAACAGGAGAAAATCAAAGGCGCTTGCGCCCCGCTGGCAGCCCGCTGGGTTTCCGTACCGCCGGCCCCGCTGCCAACTTTTACATAAGCCGCCGGCTTGGCCCAGCACTGCGCTTGGGGCTTTTTTCTTGCAAACCAAGCAGCTGCCCCAGCGGAGCCTCTCCGGGACCCTGCAGCTGCGCTACCCCCTCCGCTCGTTGGGGAAGACCCCTCTCCTGCCTCCTTGCCAACCTCGTTGGGGTTTTTCTTCTTCTGCCCTGTCAAATAAGATGTGAGACCTGAGGAGCCCCTCAATACACCACTGTGCTACATTCAGCTGGTCGTTGGCAGGGCACGGGTGGTGGGTGACAGCCATGGGGCCGTCCCCATGGCATCCCGTGGCCCTCAGACTAAACCCAAGACCACAAGCAGCCTCCATCCCATCGCATCCCATGCTCTTCAAAACTCAGCATTGAGACACGTTACCTTCTCCTGCTTCGGCCCAAATCTGAGCTCTGTAACATCCGACCTCGTTTCCCTCAGCTCGGCACCCAGGGCATCACAGGGGCAGTCACCACAAGTTCGGCACCAGTGGGACAGGTTTGCGTCCTCTCCACCAAGCACACCCTGAAGCACCAGGGCAAACTGTTCCTGCTTTCTGTAAAGGCATCTTGATCCTGTCATGTTGGGCTGTCAAGCAGTCCCCAGGCGTAAGGGCATCCACAAAAACATGCCCTGCGTGGGTTGTGAGGACTCATTTCCCCATCTCTCCTGGGCACGACCTCTCAGCAGAAGAGGAATGAAAACCCTGAGGACATAAAAACATCCAGGAAAGAGTATTAAAACCTCTGCATGCATGCCCTTCACCATCAGGCACGGCCTCACCTTCCCCTCCAACACAAGGTTATTCTCTGACTTGGCAAGGTGACAGCCGCCAAAGGAGGACGAGGAAGAGTGATGTCACTCCACCTTCTCTTTTCATCCCTAGCCCTTATTCGCTCTTTCTGCATGCCGTGCACCACGGGGAAAGGAAGAAAGCAAAGTTGCATGCTTTGACACGCCACTGGGAGCCAGTGTGTGAGCAGAGGTGGCTCTCACGGGCCCCATGTCTGCCCCTCCCCTCCAACCCCACCAGTCCTCCCACACTGTGGGGGACCCTGGGAGAAGCTCCCCAGACCGCTGCTTTGGCAGCTCCATCCACCACCACACGAAACTGCCATCCATCAGTCTGCAGCAACGCGCCATCATCCGCTACCACGCAAAAATACTCTTCTCTCCTCTTTTTTTTAACTCTGTTTAATAATTTCTGATTAAAACAATTTTTTTTTAAAAAAAAAGCACTAAAATGCCATTTTCCTGGGTTTCACCATCACACAAACCTCTGTGCTAACAGCCCTGCTTACCTGCACGCCCTCTGAGCCCTCAGCAGGGAACTCCTCGCTTTCCAGCACGCACGGCGTAGGAAGAAGATCAAATTAACTCCTACTTGGAGCCGCGGCAGGATCAGGCAAATCCTGGCTTGGCTATCTCTCTTCAGACTACATCTTGCAAACAGAAGGGCTGGAAACAATTTTGCTTTAATTGCTTTTTAAAATGCAGCCAGCAGATGGTTTGGTAACTCGAATTCATGACTTTTTCCACAGCTTCGGGCTGCTGGCTTGAAAACCAAACCCAAAAGTGACCCAGGTAGAGAGGGACCAATCCTGCCTGCTTCATCAAAGTGCCCTCCATAATGACCAAGAGGGACACCTCAAGGCTGCCAGGTCACCAGCTGCCTTTGCTGCACGTCTTGTTTGCATTCTCCAGCCACCAGCAGGAAGATGTCTCTATTTCTGGCTCTTGGTCTCAGCTCAAAATCTAGCCAAAGGGTGCTTGGGCAGCCCAGGGCTGGCAGGGACATTAAGCAGGCTGGTCTCCAGTCCCAGGTGGTATTTTTGGTTGGAGGGACTCTAGGTAACAGACTGGCTGCTCCTGAAGAGCACTCGCTCAGCACAGGACAGCCAGGAATAAGGGACAATTTGCACGTGCACCACAGCCTGTGGTGTCAGGGCTCCCATGCTCCGAAATGTTACCTTAAACCTGGAAAATCCATGAGCATAGAACATGGTCTGCAGCTTCAGCGGAGAGCACAGCATGGTCTCTCCAAGGCATGGTGGGACACGTCCTGCCCACACGTCCCTCTGCCACCTGGTCCTCGGGGGCTGTTCCCACGGACCCATGCCCAAGAGCATCCTAGTTGCTCCTGACAGGGTCATAGCTTAGGCAAGCAGAGACCTTTTCTCGCTGGCTCTCACCCCGACCTGCCGTGTGACTTCCCACTTGTCCCTTCACCTCTCCTCCTCCACGGAGGTCACAGCATTGCTGGGCCAGTGTCCCCAACACCTCTGTGCCCATCAAACTGGGAATGGGGACCAACAGGGCTACGCCGGCTGCAGACCTGTGCATTACAGCAGGGCTTTAATGCATCCAGCCTGACGCTCCTGACCAGAGTGGTTTACTCTCCACCTGCAGTCCTCACCTCTCTACCAACACCTACGGGCTCAGCACCCCAGGGCACCCAGCTGCAAAAGAACAGCCACAGCCCAGCACAGCGGCATTAAGGCCGTCCCGAGAACCTCGCAAGCGTCTTGTGAAGCAGGCTTGTTTTTCTGTTACACAGTAATTTGAAATTCTTGGAAGGCAATCAGGAAAGTACAAAGTATTCCAGCTCAGGACAGCCTGGGACTCATTCCTTAGAGGCACAATGGTTGTTTACTCAATCCCTCATACATTAATATCTAAAAATTCATGAGTTCAATTGTAAACAAGCAGCACTGGCTTTACAGTGTTGTCTGTTTAACAATAGTGGTTCCAGTCTGAATGCTGATTTTGTTATCTTTCTTCTGATCTTGCTATCAGAGGGTCAAGATCTTGCAAATTCATAGGAAATATTTCAAGCCCATTTATTTCTGGTTTTGAAACGCATCCCTCTGAAACCCAAGGCCAAAGAAGGGCTATTTCAAATCAACACCGAAGAGCACAGGCAAGGAGAAGAGCTGTTTGTGCCAGCACTGTCCTTTGGCTCCAGAACAAATGAAGAAAGAGCCTGCCACAGATACGTCTGTGCTGGAAATCTGTAGAAGGTTCCTAACAATTGGGAGGAAGGGTCCCCAAGGCAATCTCCTAAGGGGACCAGTGGACACAAAACAACCCAAACCCAACCTGTCTCCAAGACAAAGCACAATCGGTTTCTGGAAGGGCTTGTACCAGCAGGTTGCCTGTGGTGAGCAGAGGTCTCGTCCGCGTTCACCAGCCCAAGGACTCTAAACCCAACAGTCCAGGACCCTTCCTGATGCTTCATCTGAGGAAAGACTCTGAAACTGCATCCTGACAGCAAGCTGGTGACCCCAGCTCCCCCCTCCCAGGAGCCGCCATGGCAGGCAAGGGTGGAGAGCCTGCAGGATGGACACGGACCAGCGCTCACTGGAGCTCACCTGCCCTTCCATCTTTCCTGACTGGCACTGCCACAGGCCATTCTCACGTCAGGCCTGTGCAGCCTCGAGCTCCCCAGCTGGTCCCACGTACAGACTTCTTCCCCTTTTGGGTCTGATGCTTGCCAGAGGGAGCAAGCTGAGACCGTGGCTGTGGGCTCCAGGAGATTCACCAGGACATTCACAGCCAGGCTGGCAGCTTTTCCTGGGTCCTTTACAGCCCTACATAAACATGCTGCTGTTTCAGGCATTATCATGCCAGGGAACATGGGTTTAGCTCAGCTTTCTCATCTCTCCTGAGCAACAGCAACTTGTTTAGGTACCTAAACAAGAGGAGATGCATCCCTCTTGCTCGCAGAGTCCGAGCAGATCAGCCAGCTCCATCCAGATGCTTTCTCGCAGTCGTGCAGAGCTCGGACACCTCCACATGAGCCCCTGCTCCAAGTGGGTGAGGAGAGATGGGTCAGAGAGTACTTTCACGGGTGAGTAGGGCTGCATGTGAAGCCCCAGCTGCTTCTGGGGACAGAACCTCAGGCCACAAAGCGGCATACCCCATGTTAATCTCAACGAAGTGGTGCAAGAGGAGGAGGGAGCTTCCTTGAGCTGGAGGTTCATCTATCTTTATCTTTGCTGCTGTCAAAGGGCAATAGCTGAGATAGCAGTGTCTTGGAAAGCCTCCATGCAGGCTGTCTCCTGAGGACATCAAGAAGTCTGGAAGATCACCTTCACTCTCTTGATAAAGGTTTCAATGAACAAATGAACTCGGAGGAAGGTTTCCAGGGAGCAATAACCTCTACTGGCTGAAATACATCAGCTTACACCTGAGTGAAACCTTTGGCTTGCTCATGCCACAGGTACTGTCTGGAGATGCACAAGCCTGCTCTCCTGTTGGGGTTAACCACTGTTTCAGCTGTAACCTCTGCCCTGCAGAAACCAGCCAGATAGGAGGGGTTTATGGGGTGCTCATCCAAGTGCTGCCAAATCACTGTCCACGGGCAAGAGCTCTCAAACAAGCTCAGACTTCAACCAGTGAAGAAACTGTAGAAGAAACACTGCACGATTCAATCACTCTCCCTTCCTGTCCCATGAAACAGTAGGACACACCATCCAAGAAAGGCCATGAGCCTTTCATCTTTACTGCTGTCTCTTCAGCCAGGGGCCTCCACCAAGGAGAAGTCACTACTGCATCAAAACCTGCAGTACTACAGCAATGGAAGAGGTAGCGCCTGGCTCCCTGTCCACTCCAGCGAGCAGCTCCTTCCACGGACGTCATGGAACGTCCCCTTTGGGGCACTTATCTGCATGTTTGCGCACAAATATTCGCATTGGCTGAGCCCAAACGAAGCCGGTCTCCAAACACTGGCCCTCAGCCCACCTCACCAAGGAGGACACGATCTGCACCAGACCCAGGTGGGATCACGCTGATGACACTCAGGCTGATAAATATCTCATCCTGATGAAAAAATCAAGCAGACTGCCTCAGGCCATGGTGAGAAAGGCTCCTCCTGCTCTCTGCATGGGCTGGGGTACCATCCTGGAGACTGTGGGCAGGGTGGGAGCTCCTCCCCGACCGCCTGTGGTGACCGCAGCAGAACACGAAGCCAAACTGCTTTCATGGCTTCGCCTGCCCTGATCCCTGGCTCTCACCCATCCTGCCAGTCGGCCAGTCCACCCCAGAAGGCAGCTCTGTGTTTGTCTTGGATGACCTCCTGCCAGACCAGCACTTTCCATAGCGCGGCTCTTCTGCGCAGCCGGAGAGCGGATTTCCTGCCGTTTGATCTAAATTTGCCTGTCCTTTCACCGAATGCCTCCTGATTTCCTTCATCAGCACCGCTCTTCCCATCAGCGAGGCAGCCCCACGCTGGGGCTCTTCAGCAGGGAGCCGGGCGAGAGGCCTGGCAGTCAGAGAGCAATCGCTGCTGGTCCATGCCTCCTCCTCCTCCGGCCCTGGAGCTGGCGGGGCGGAGAGGACCTTCCCTCTCATCCCAGGCGGATCAAGCGTGGACATGCAGTGCCCTCTGCTGATCTAGCCACCCAGGGAGATGCAGGAAAGCAGCATGCAGGGCTCGCCGGCTTTGCTGAGCCTCCAGCCTCCCTGCCAGCTCTTTGCAGGTGAGGCAGAGACAGGACCTTGCTCTCTGCTGATAAATTGTTATTCATCACAGTTCTTGGAGGAACTGTTTGAGAAGTTCAGCTGGTTAGAGAGGCCTGGGTGGTCCTATCAGCCAACTCCACATCTGCAGGTTCTAGCTACCTAAAGGAACCAGGACATCTTCACTACTCTCTGCTGTCCCACCCACCAGGCTTGAGCAACGCTCTCCTCTCCCCATGCAATGGGGAGGGGGACCGCCTGGCAAGATGGGCAGAGCATTAAGGGACAAGGAGCCATCGTGGGGGACTTGATAACATTCCCTTTCCCCTTTAACAGATGCTCCCTTTCCCAAGGGAAATCTGCTGCTTTATCTTCAAATAGAAGAGAGAAGCAGCTGCAGGGGGAGGACAGGCCGGTGGCCCAAAGTGTCTCGCAGAGCAGAAGAGCCTTACCAGGAACTGCAGGGATCAGGTACGAAATGGAGACATCGCCCATACCAGGACCTCAGTGAATTACTGCTCGTGCTACAGGAGCCTTCCTGGGAACACAAAGATAGGTGTTAATTAATCAAAGGCCCGGAAAGGTCCCTTGCAATGTTCCCACTTGCAGGAAAGTAGGTGAGGTTCACTGTAGCCCAGCATCATTAGCTGCAAGTCTGCTACCAGTGGGCTTAGCGGCTGTGAGGAGTTTTACATGTGCAAGTGCCTCTGCCAAGCTCTTTGAACCAGTCTGGGTTGTTTCCTACTCCAACCTTGGGCAGAAAGAGCATCCCAACTGGTTTGACTGGAGTTGGCAAAGCCCTACTGAGGCCCTGCAGGTGTGACGGACCTGGGCTGCTTCAGTGCAGAGGAAGCAGAGAGCTTAGCACAGCCCCCAGACCACCATGGATCTCCACAATCACACTGGAGCAAACCTGGAGTCTCTCCTGAGTAGCACCCAGCCATGGAGCCAGCAGGACACCCATGGCTCAGGGCAGCTCACACTGGAAGAAACCACTTCATTTTTCTTTTCCTCCATCCTGTCAAACACTCTTCAACTGATTTGAGGGTGAAGAACCTCAAGTGACGTTTAAAGGCCACAATACAGGCAGCGAAGTCCACTCCTAGTTAATAAGATTCACTTTAAGAGATAAGGCCCATTGGCGTCTGGAAAATTATAGATGTTTATAACGTTGGCAGCAATCAGAGCCCCAGCAGGTTTACGTGGCACAGGCAATGTCCAGCTAGACAGTCATCTCCTGGTCCTGGACTGAAATCGGCTCCTTCCCCTGACTGCAAAGATTGCACATTCCTTATCTCTGCTGCAGGGGAAGGTCACCGCTGACATGCAATGCATTCACGTTTTGCTTGCTTTCCCCTCTCCAGTAATTTTTCCAGGACTTCTGGGTGATCAGGACACAAAGCAAGTGGAGAAGGATCTGGCTTGAAATCAGTTTGGCACTGATTTCAAAGCAGGGTTTCCTTCCTCCTCGTTTCTACCTATGGCTTTTCTATCACTGCCAGTCCCCATCCCTGGGTACCAGCACTGCCGCTCTGCCATCGGTCCCCGCCTGTTACACACGACACTTACCATCCTCTTGGACACCTCTGCGCTGTGCCTCGGTCTCCTTGATGCTCCTCCAGCTGAGACAAGCATCTCGGCTAAGAGCTAATGTGAGAAGTTGTGTCTGTCCTGTAAATCAAAGCAGAACTTCAGAGTTGAGGAGCACACGAAACCACACACAGCATCAACTCAGTGCCCAGCTTGAAAACTCAGTGCCCCTCTGGGGACCTCTCATTCAGCCTGATCTCTCTCTCTCATGAGCACCATTTGAGATGTTTCATGGACGTATCAGCCCAGGACACTCCTCCTGCCTTCAAAACGCAGCCACTGCTGCAGCAAAGCCTGGTCACTAATGGATGATGACAATACCATGCTTTAGGTAAATGCAAAAAGCAAACAGAACCACACAGATCCTCCTAGGAGGGAAAAAAAAAAATATAGGCTCAGACCATGCAGAGCTGATGCCTTCTGGCATAAAGCCTTTTTTTTTTCTTTAAGAACTATCCCAAAACCAGCACGTCCCAAGGTACCTGCACCCTTTAGCATGGAGCTGAGGGCCGGTGGCCCACAAGGAGCCACCCTTCTTTCCATGAGCCACGTACCCTTTCACCAAACCCCACCGAGAGTGCACAGCCAGTATCTCTGTACTGCACCTAATCAGGAGATACCTGGCCAGGACAACCACCACCCCTCTTGCGTACAGTACCTTGTTATCTCGCACCCACTGTAAAGCGCTGGCAGGAGAAACGCTGAATCAGGAATGCTCAGCTGGAAGAAATTAATTTGTTTTTTAGCACTGGTGTGGCCCCGTGCCCGTTTGAAGCATTCCTGCTCGGGGAGCAGAGGATGTCCCGGGTCAGTGCGGTTCAGCGCCGCGCTCCCCAGGGAGCGGCTTGGTCCCAAACCAAGGTGATGTGTGCTGGAGCCGGCAACGGGGAGGCCAAGGGCACCCACAGTACACCTTTGACAACCCAGAGTTATTTCTTAGCACTTTCTGGGCTCTCCTTCACCGGCCCGCGATGAGGTGCCTTGGCTGCTGATGTTAGGAGCAGTGGGAGCACCCAGGACTGACGGCAGCCCTGCTCTCTGTGCCACCGATGCAGTCCCCAGCACGCTGTTTGCCAGTCAGCAAACCCCGCGGCCGCTCCTCGGGATCCTGCCCCAAGCAGGCAAACAGCTCCCGTTTCCCTGAGCTCAGCAGCCCTGCCTCATAAAGGATGGGATGGAGCTGCCAGGAGGAAAGGAGAAGAAAACGCTGTCGCCACTGGCTCTCCTCCCATCAGATAGAGAGCGCACGGCCGCACAAAGTCCCCGAGGGACAGCTCCGGGATGGCCCCGTGGCCTCGGGACGTGGCCAAGCCAGGCAGTGACAGCAGCAGGGAACAGCACAGCGCCCCATCCTGCCGGGGGTCTGCTGGGCACAGGAGTGGTCCCCGGGCACAGGGAGGAGATGCGGCCATCTGAGCCCCCAGCCTGCCGCACCCTAAAAATACCCGCTGGCACTGGGGTGTGCTGGGGAGAGGAGGCATGACACCCTGCCCAAGCTTGCGTCCCAGCCACACCAAGCCTTTACCGGGCTCCGTCACGGGAGCAGCTTCGCCACACTGCTAAAAACAGCAGCTGACCAGCTCTGTAGTGTCTCCAGTACCCACCCAGGGGCACGCTTCCTGCCTCAGTTTCCCCAGCTGTCAAATTCACACACCCCACCCTGTCCCCAAGGCCTGGCAAGAGCCAGCCTGGGCTACTTTACCTCTTGGTGCCACTCCGGCTGCGGCCAGCCCGGTGTGGGCAGCCCCACAGGGCGGGAGGGCAGCAGGCAGGATGGGGTGCCCCTGCTTGCCTCTCCTGCCTGGGTGGCCACAGGGAGCTGAGCTAGCCCAGGGCCAGGGAGCATCTCTGCCAGGCACCCAATGCTGCTTGAACCTCTCTGGCTTCTGCAGAAGAAGCTGGACCCGCTGCTGAGGGGGCACTTTGCCCCCTGTCCCCAAGCTGTCAGCACAGCATCTACCTGCATCCCCGCCTGCCTGTGGCTCTCGCAGGGCGACATTGCCATCTGCTGCCTGCTGCTCGGCAGGACACGCCAGCCTGCCTCTCCACCAGCCCCGGCCCTCCGTCCCTGCGTGCAGGGGACCGTCCCTGCAGGGACCCTCCAGCACCCAGGGTGTCACGGGTGTTGGGGCACCACCCACACCACCACCTCCACACCAAGCCACCTTTCACAGACACCTCACAGCTCCAGCCCTGCAGCAAAGAGGCTAAGGGCGTCCCACCAAGTGCCTCCATGTCCACCCTACTCAAGGGTTGTGTACGTGGCTGGTACGCTCGTTTGCGGCTAACGAACAAGCAACTGCACAGCAGCACCAGAGCAATGTCCCAACCCAGGGCCACGTCCCCTGCCAACAGCCTGGCTTTGCAAGCGCTAGCCTCACCACGTGCTCTATCGGAGGTTTCATCTGCTAGCACGTTGTAGGAGAAGGGTAAGCTACTCCCCTCAAGCTCCCTGGCATATTCAGAACCAGCAACTGAGTTTTTACACTTAAAAGCAAAAACATAACATCTTTGAAGGCAAGCGATAGCAGCGTCGGCTCTGCTGGCTCCCTGTGGGTACCAAACCTGCCAGCAGCTCCAGCCTGAGGGGGCTGCGTGGCAGCCAGTGATGAGATGTGACCATAGAGCCCGCTTACCTACAGCAAACAACTTGCAAAATACCTTAAAAATTGATCTGGACGAAACCCGCTGCCTTTGGGTCAAATCAGTGCCCTGAACCGCTGCAGAGCGAGTCCCTGGCGCTGAGCGCTGCTCGGCTCTGCTGGTGACTCACCGGCTCAGTGGGAACACACTCCTCCCGCTCCCTCTGCCTTCCGTTCTTCATCTGGAAACACAAAGATGGTATTTTTTTTTAACTCATAGCCACACCAAGAGTCATTCGCTTATTTTAAAACTTAAAAGCACCTACATATTGTTTCTACAGCTTAAGACAGAAGATGCCATCAAAGGGAGGAGAAGAGTGATAATTATCTGCAGTTCAGAAGTTTAACCTATACAGAAGGAACTGGGTTTCCAGCTACACTCAGTACATGCTTTTAAGCTGTTCTTTTCCAAGAGGCTGTGCAGTTTATAATTGAGATTATCCACCCGAGGCAGGAGGTTTCCAGAAGCAGGCCTAGGTTTATAGGTCACCAACACAGACTAAGGCCGACAGTTGTCCTGATCTTTGAGAGGGACAGGGTCATGGAAGATGGCACAGTAACACATCGCTGGAGGTCACTGCAGGAAAAAAACCCACCAAAGGAGAAGTGTGGATTCCCCTTCCCAGTGGCTTACACGATGGCAGGGACTATCCCTGAAGCCCGGCTGAAAGTCAACAGGAGGCATCACACGATGTGACCTCGGCAGGGGTCTGAGATGACTTCTTACATGAACTTACAAACACAGACGTGCTTCTGTAGGAAACAGCGTACGACATTATTTCTTACAAGAACTGGTGGAGAAAGCTGTCAGGTGGATTTATGCGATCCCCATTACCACATCCCGTTTATATTTGAACGGTGGTTGGATCCACTGAAGCAGGACCTGTCAAAACACAGGCTGCTTGAGGACCAGTCAAACCCAGCGGGTCCAGAAGCCCAAGAGCTCTGCTTTGGTATTCGCTGGTAGGATCTGAGACAACCAAGCGCTGAGCAATACACTCAAAAAGGAAAGTTATCCAAGATGCGAGACCCTAGACCAAGAGGGCTTGCTTTGGAGGTTGGAAGCAAGACAGGACCTCGGATAGACTAGGTGTGTCCATACTAAAATAGTCATAAAGAAACAATAAAATCCAATTTTAAGGTGTTTCTCCATCTCCAAACAAGAGAAAATGCTTTTCTCCACAGGGTTGGATATGTCCTGGGTTACTGACAGCTAGCACAAACCCAACGAGCGCATCTGCCACCTCCACCTTCGGGCTGCGGTGAGTTATCGCAGGAGTGGGAAACGTTCACACCGCGGGGGGCCGAGATTCACTGAGGTGTCCGAGCTCCCATCGCTGTCGGGTCCTGAAGCCTGCGAACAGGCACAGCCGAAACCAGCACAGGGTCACCGACCGAACTGCAGCCAGGCAGATGAGGGAAGCCGAGAGCCGGGTCCCTTGTCCCCCCCTGGACACACACCGACGGCCAGACAGGCCACTTGCCGTGGTGCTGGTGTGAATGTTTGAGAGCAGAATCACCCTCCCCTCCCATCAGGTCTGGCACTGAGATTTGCTGTGCTGTTGCTAAATGCTGCAATATTATTTCTTACGTTTTTCCACCCACGTGGCCTCAGACATACAGCCTGCCCAGTAGCTGCCCCCAGATCCCAGCCTTCCCAGTTGCTGGCACCTGGATGTGCCACAGCCCCAGCGCAGTTGTGGCACAGACCCTCAGCAGCCGGCCTTGGACATCCCCAAAAAGCAGAGACATCAGTGCCAGAAGAGCTCAGGAGAGCTCCTCCAGCTGCCTCATGCTGATGGTCCATGGGCTGGGGGTCTCCTGAGACAAACCCAGGGTGTCCCCTTCTCTGGGGCTGTAATTCGGGTTCCCGTCTGCCTCTATGGGCCCGGGAGCAGCTTGGACAGGGTGCTATTTGGGCTTCCCACCACGACACGCTTTCCGTGGGCATGCAAGGTGGTGTTTATCCCAGAACCCAGCACTGGTAACCAGGGAAAATATTAAGCAGATCTCAGATCAATCCAGGGACCGCAAGGAAAAAGGGAGGACTTCACAAAGAAAAATAATTAAAAAAAATGCACTTACCCATGTGCTGCAGATTTTGTGACATCTTCTCCTTCTTAAATCACCATTTTCTCACCCAGCTCATATGACTTTGTGCTTTCTCAGTATATGGCACCTCACAAGGCTTTTTCTTGGCTGCACCTTCGGCACAGAGCTCTGCTGAAGTGAGAAACCAGCCCGGGAGAACACGTTACTCACAGACCGGAGCAGGGAGGGCAGTCTGCGGTACTTTTTTCCCCGACAACATTTATCCCCTATTTCAAGACTCTAAAGGGGAGAGCGATATCCATCAAAATTACCTTTTTCTTCTGCAGTGTTTCTTTTTTCTTTCAGGCTGGTCACAGCAGCATGCCTGCCCTGGGCAGGGCCTCCCCCAGACACCCCAAAACACCCAGCACGGCTGGAGGGGGACCAGCCACGCCAGGATCACCACAGCACCACGCCAGCCCAGCACTACTTTTGGCAACCTGTGTTAGAGATGAAGCTCCAGCCCCTCTCCCTGCACCCTTCCTAGCTTGCCAACGGGCCTCAGCTGGCCCCAGCGATGATGCTCCTCTCACCGTAACGAGCAGAACCTGCCTCCAACCTCTGCACGTCTCCTCCCATGACCTTCTCTTGCCCTCTGGTTTATAAACCACCCCTGGCTTGTCTTCAACGACCCATGGTTCAAGCCCTACCACCATTCCCCAACCACATCAGCTTCGCAGAGATGCTGCCAAGACCTGGCGACTGCTTTTTGCTGACAGTGCTGTTTGCTCCACTGCAGCAGGAGGCTGCGTGGGAAGGAGCACGGGAATAAAACTCCTGGGAGGAGGATTTCAGACTACCAGGAGCAGGGATGTTAACGCATGGAGAACATTGGGAAGCCAGTTCGTTTATACTGCATCCCCACAATAAATAATGGTTTCAGCCCCTAGGAGAGGAGCAGTGCCCTGCTGAAGCAGCCCGCTCACGGGTGCTCACGTACAGCACCCCTCAGCAGCGACCTCGTGGCCCAGATGACTCTGACCCCAGAGAAACTGGTTTCCTGTGGGTGCTGCAACACTAATTCCTTCAGGTTATTGGATTCAGAGCCGCCTCTGAGACACGTGCTCTCATGTACTGCACAGAAGTTGTCCAAGAGAGGAAAGCCAGAAGAACTGAGCACCCAAGGAGCAGGCAGTGGTGCGGTGCTCCGAACCCTCCTCAGGATGCTCCGAGTGCAGCCCAGGGTAACCACCCCTTCCCACGGGCTCCCCCAGTCCCTGAACGCAGGATCGTATCCTGGGATCTGCACGTGCAAAGCCCTGAGCGGCACTGCAGGACTGATGGCCGCTCTGCAGTGGTTCTGTTCAAATATTACCTGGTGCCAGGACTTCTTCAGATTTAATTTCTGCTAATCCCAAATAAAACAGCTGTAGGCAGATCCTCGGTGCCGAGATCGCCTACGGAGTGAGTCAGCTGAAAAGGGGAAAAGTTTGATTCTGATGGCAGAGAGGAGAGAGCGATCCCCGCTGCGAGGAAGGGAAAGCTAAGCAAGGGAAGCAGGGAGGAAATATCCCAGGAAGGGAAAGCTAAGCAAGGGAAGCAGGGAGGAAATATCCCTGCGGGAAAGCTCCCACACCACGGAAGAGACAGAAACACATGCACTGGACGGGTGGGGAGGGAGAAACCCCTCACGCCGTGTCCAAGGAACAACCAAACGGGCACAGACGTGTCTTGACAGGGAAGAAAAGCAGGGATTTAGTGCAACACACCAGAGAGAAATCGAAGGTCAGAGGATGAAGCCCTGGGAAGAAGGCAGGGGGAAGCACCACGCAAGCACCATTGGTGCCGGGGCTCTCTCCAGCAGAAGTGGAACTAGCATCTAAAAGCTGGGAGCGGGCAAAAGCCTCCCGGTAGGCGCAGCGGGAGGCACAACATCGCCGGAGGAGAGGGGAAGGGCGCAGGCAGAGCAGCTCTGCGGCATTTCCCAGGCCGCTGTCTGCGATGCAGGCAGCAAGGCTGGGGCGAGGAACGAGTCCCCATCTCCAGAGGCTCTGCAGTTGCTCTGCTGGACATAAAAAGGCGAGCCAGACATCGGTACACTTGCATGGGATGCTCGGCGCCAGTGCCCATCTCCCATGCAGGGGCCGGGGGGGCTGCTCCTGCCGGGGCCGGCTGCCCACCCATGCTCACCCACCAAGGTAGGGCTCAGCCAGCTGGAGCTGGGGGAGGCAGGGGGCAGGCAGGCTGCCCTGATGGTGGTGAGAGGCAAAAACAGGCTGCTGGAGTCTGTCCCATTCGGCAAGGAGACCCCCAAACACCCCTGGCATCACCTTGCGGACCGAAGGTGGATTCTTGCCTTTGGAAAGGTGCTTCAGGGAAACAGTTCGCCCCGGCGCCGCGTGCGAGGGGCTTTCCTGCAGGCGCCCTCCCACCTCTGCCGCAGTGGGCTGCCCCTACGCCACTGTCTACAGCTTTTCCCTGGGGGAGCAAGGAAATAAGGCAAAAGCAGCGCTGGCATTTCCCAGCTCTCGCAAGCCCTGTCTCCGTCAGCAGCAGGCTTGCTCAGGCTCAGCCGGCCGGCTTCAAACTATCCACCAGCCTCCGAACACGGGTGCTGGGGGATACCAGTGAACCAGCATCCAGAGAGGAACGCACCGCACCTCTCATCAGCAACAGGAACCAGGCTTCTCCCTTTCTCTGCTGGGGTTTGCAACAGGTTTTGCCTCCCCGTGAAGCGACGGCTCAGACGCCCCCCTCCCCAGCCCTGCAGCAGCACGGGGAGTCCTTCCTTTCTCACCCTCTTGCTAGTTTTATTCCTCTGGACATGCTCTGTGTGGCCAGGTGACCTTTATTAAGATAATTGTTGTTTTTTTTTTCTGTACTGCCCGATTCTGCATTAACACGGAGCTCTTTGCTCTGCTGTGCCCTCTGGGGATGGGAAAAGGGGCCACTGCTCGCCTGGCGTTGTAACGCGTGAGCTCCTTGGCCCTCAAGAGAAACAGCCACCGGACCTGAAACCTGGCAGAGCATCAGGGCCTCTGTAATTAATAACATCTGCATTTTGTTTCCTGGTGGTTCTGTATTTAAAAAAAATAAATCGGAAAACTAGTTAAGAAAGTGCAGAAAGTACAAATCCACGCTTTCAAATAAGCATTGTGGGCATTAGAAGAAGGAAAAAGCAGATGAGATCTAAGCATAAATCAACGTGACCAAAGACAACATCAGTTATACATTGAGAAACAGCTGCCTGGTTGGGTTCTGCTCCTCACGCCTGTCCCCTCCTGCTCCAAAACACAGATGTTCCCTACAGCAATGGCCCGGGGGGTGAAGGAGCCTTAGAGATGTCCATGCCTGGTGCAGGCAAGGAGCATGGCAAGCCCAGAGCCCTGACCAGGAGTACCCCCGCGGCAGCCTAGAGGAGAGGAAGGGGGGCTGGTGTGCACTGCCTGATAAGGAGGATGACGGCAATGCTGATGAGGAGGAGACTGAGGAAGCTACTGGTGAGCCTTTGTGTCCTGGGTCCTTCAAGAAGTCCAGCAACCTGCTGAACCGTGGGGAGATGCACAGATCTGTGCCTGTGAGCTCTGCGGCAAAGCCTACTCACCCCTGGCAAGGTGAGCACCCCAGCGCGGCCGTGCAAAGGCGCCGCACGTGTTCCCACGGGATGGTGAAAAGCCCAGCACCTCTGTGCAAATACACACTGGGATTAAATTCCAGGTGGGATTGGGCAAGGAAAACCAAACCAAAGCGCAAACCCTCCTGTGCTGCCCATGAGATGAGCGCTGCAAAACACAACCCTTTCACACCGAGTACGCTGGACTTGGCAATTGCAGGCAAAATATCTGCACCTCTCGCTTTCCTCTCGGGAGAGCCCCTTTCTGAAGCACAAGTGCACTTAGTCTTTCCACAGGAATAAGCTGCTTTCTGAGACCAAGAGCAGGGACTAGACACTTGGTAAAAATGGCTTCTCTCAGGTACCCCATAGCTGAGGCAATTAAAAGAAAATTAAATTGACATTTCTAACTAGCGGTGTAAGAGAGATGTGGAGTGGAGAGATGATTAAAGGTTACTGCTGGGAACACACTGTTTTCACCCATCTGTTGCGAAGAACAAAAGGGCAAGAAGCATTTTTTGCTTGCTTCCCTCCCCCCCCGCTTTTCTTTCTTGATAATTAATTGCTAGCTATTGCTGCGTCCCCAAATGCTGGAACCCAAGGGGCTTCTGAATGACGACAGAGGTATTTAGTGGTCGGTACTTGGTTTATCCAGCCTCACTTGGTGACAAACATTTTGCCAGCCAGATCTCCCTGCTCGAGTTATTCACATAGAGAGCTCAGAGCTTCATTTTCTGGTTTATCGCACTTGCCTGAAAGGTCTTTCCAGCAACTGCCTGGAAGCAGCTCCACGATGAGGCTGCAATCCCACCCCTTGCTGTCTGTTACTGCCCAGCATCATTTGCTTTCCCACCAGTTAAACCAGTGCACCAGCGGCATCTGAGCCTCTCAGGCAGGGGAAGCGGCTGTCTGGATGGGAACCCACCTCGGAGCATCCTCATGCAGACAGTGCTCACGCTGCTGGCCCAAAAGCTCCCAAAAGCTCCCAAAAGCTCGGCTGGCTGCCTCTGGAGAGGGACTTCCCAGCTGTTTTTCACAACTCCATGAAGGCAGTGCTTGGGAAGGGTGATTCACCCCCCACCCGAGTGTCCCAGGGGATCAGAGGTGGGCCTGAAAGACAAGGAACGGCCAGGGGACACAGCAGACATGCCCTGCCGACCTCTTCATTGCAGCAGGGGCCCTGGCATGTGTGAGAAAACAGAAAGCCCCTTCCACCTTTCTCATCAGCTAAAAGAAAAGAGTAATATACGTAAGTGCCTGCTCACCAGATGCCAGCCTGGTCAGGCTCTGAGTCCCAGGATGCTCTTCACACAGATCTCACGCTTCTTGGTGCAACCCCAAGCCATCCTTGTCCTCCTCATTACCTCCAGCAGCCATACTTGGCTTACTCTTCAGCCCACCACCCAAGCGCACCCATCTCTGGCCCTTCCACCCCTCCTGCCACACCAGCCCAACGCCAGGTTCCTCTGCAGGAGACATCAATAGTATAGGAAAGTTGCCAACGTTTCCAGGGTCAGAGTATCCCCAGATTTTAGTCTCTCTCATGCAGAGCAAGGCTGCGCATGCCCTGGGCTGGTGTTTAGCACTGACCTTCTGGGAGGGAGAAGAGGGCTCTGCGTGGTTTTAGGATGAGCATCCCCTTCGCCCACAACACAAGCAGGTGCAGGATGAAGCCCAGAACCGCAGTGGGTATGTGCTGCGCCAAAGTCTGTATTGCTCTGCTTCGGGCTGTCCAATCTCCTGCACGTAAGCTCTTCCAGGAAGGATCTGGGGACCAGTCTGGAAGAATAAGGAAGGTGCATGCCAGACTGACTCCATCAGTTTCACTGTCAAGGCAGCGGTCACGTTTTATATGTCTGTACAAAGTCAGCCAGCAAAACCTTTACAAGACAAGACAGAAACGCCACTTAAAACTCTTCTTCAAGGGTGTTTCCTGATGAGAGAAGCTAAAAAAAGGAGCAAATAGCAAACTGTGAAATAAAAAGGAAGTCAGGTCAAAAGACAGGCAAGAGCTCAATTTGCTCAGCAAGGCTCTACACTGGAAATTGCTAAAAGCCCCCCAGAATTGCTTCCCCCTTTTGAGAGCACAGATAAAACAGATCAGGCCAGGACTTTCCTCCCTCAGAGCTGGCTATCTTCCGTCTCAATGGCAGCAAGAAACCACATCGAGGGAGCACATCCACAGAGAAAGCTGTGCTTGTGTCCAGTCTGGAGGGGGACAGAGGGCTTTCACCTTGCCAACTGAGTGGGTCAGACACTTAGGACAACGTTTCTGCCGGTGTTACACCCCGGCACGTTGGGAGGACATTCCGCATTGCCTGGATGTCGCTTCTGGATTTCTTATTCTGTCCTTTACAGTGGTAAAAACCTGCTGAAAAGCTGAGCCCTGGTCCCAGACTGCCTGGCCACGTAGCGCTATTGAAGGCATGTAAATAGATCTGTAAATGATGATATATAGATGTGCTTATAATAAATGCGTCTGTATCGTAATAGGATTGTAGCTGGCAAGGACATGGGGAGCCTAGTTTATTCTTCGTGCTTGCAGTGATTGCTGTCTGATCACTACAAGCTGGATGCTGTGTCACAGTACGTGAACAAGAGAAGGAAAGGACACGGTTAAAACTGGGGATAGTCTTTGTGTTTACATGAACTCCCCTGTCCTGGGGCTCTTTTAAAGCTGCTGTTGTATCTCAAGTGATTACACTGGAAATAAATACATCTACTCAGGTATGCCATGAACTGTCTAAAAGAAAATCTCTTGTGCTTTTAGCTCACGTGTGCTGCTGTGGTCTTGAGCAAATATAGGTATTTGTACGGGTCCATAGCTAGTTCAGTGTCTGTTACTGTATGCAAGGGCATCTGCACACGTCCAGAACTGAAGCAGGACACGAGGTCTTGCAACTACTCACAGATCATAGAATCCCAGACTGGTTTGGGTTGGAAGGGACCTCACAGCCCACCCAGTGCCACCCCCTGCCATGGGCAGGGACACCCCCCCCCAGCCCAGGCTGCCCAAAGCCCCATCCAACCTGGCCTTGGGCACTGCCAGGGAGCCAGGGGCAGCCACAGCTTCTCGGGGCACCCTGTGCCAGGGCCTCAGCACCCTCACAGGGAAGGATTTCTGCCTAATGTCCAATCTAAATCCTCCCTCTTTTAGTTTAAACCCATCCCCCTTGGCCTGTCCCTCCCTGCCCTGGAACCAGCCCCTCTCCAGCTTTCCTGGAGCCCCTGCAGGGACTAGAAAGCAGCAAGTAAGTCTCTCTGGAGCCTTCTCTTCTCCAGGCTGAACAAGCCCAACTCCCTCAGCCTGTCCTCGTAGGCCCTGTCCTCCCATAGCCTGTCCCTCCAGCCCTCTGATCATTTCTGTGGCCTCCTCTGGACTCACTCCAGCAGCTCCATGTCTTTCCTGTCCTGGGGACCCCCGAGCTGGATGCAGCACTGCAGGGGGGTCTCACCAGAGCAGAGCAGAGGGGGAGAATCCCCTCCCTCGCCCTGCTGGCCACACTGGGTTTGATACAGCCCAGGACACAGTTGGTACGGTTGGCAGATGTCTTCCTGTAACTCAACCCAAGCTTGCAGGTACCTCTCAGGGTGGGCTTTGGTATGTGAGAAGCCAAGGCTGGTGTGCAGGCAGCCCCATCTCAGCAGGGGTTCCGGCTGTAGGACCACAGTCACAAACACTTCGGCCTCCTCCACGTGCGGCACTTCCATCGTGCTCGCGTGCTGCTGTGCTGTAACCAGGAGCTGACGTGCCGGTGAGACGAGACCAGCTAACCCCCTCTGTGGCCTCAGGAAAGGCACCCCAAACCTCCCTGCTCTCTGGGAAGGAAGCATCTCCCAAAGCACGGTGCACCAGGTGAGAAACACCCCCAGACCGCTGGGTTCGGTGGCAGCAGCCGAGGCAGCGTGGTGTAAGTGCCCAGACCTGCCCAGAGTGTTCCGACACAGCCATGCCTTCTGGCAAGGTCAGCTTTCACCCAGCAGATGTTAACAGCGCGCCAGCAGAAATACTTCCCTGGGGCTGCGCTGAACCACGTTACAGAGCACAGACTCTTCTCAATGCAAAAGTCAATGCCAACTTGTCCCAGGAACCTGGAGAAAAACCATTTTGCACAGTCAGCAGACAGACTTCTACAAGTGAGTTCAATCTTCTTTTTTAGACAAGTAAGGTATAAATACGAAATCTATCTAACAAGTGGTCCAAGAGCTTCTTAAATGCAAGTACTAAGACACACACACTAGCGATCTGGCTAAGAGGTCCCACGAAGGTCAGTTAGATCAGACTAATCTCGGATCTGGAAGACTGAATGCTGTGTCATACTTTCTCCCAGTTCCCTTTCCCAAACAATGAAAACGAGTCATCCATCACACACGCCACCTACCAAGCAAAAGTCTTCAGACCATCTCCTTTAACAACTGCTGACACCTCAGGCTTTAGGAACTCCTCTTTCTAAATTGCTGTCAATCCACCAGCTGATCCAGAAGAACCCACCGCAGTCACTAAACCATCCCTGCTGACACCACCAGTGGTATTTTGAGGAGCAGCAACAACAGTCAAAGCATCAAGGAAGAAGAAAATTAGCACGACCTCTTTCAAGCTGGAAAACAGAAGCTGGGCAAGCAGGCCAGCAAAACACGCTGACTTTTTTGGGGTAAATCCTACCACACCCAAGCAACATCCCTGCATCGAGGAAGACGTTTCTTTTGAGGACATGCCAGGTAGTTATCGGGAATAGCTGTTTAATGGCAAGCTGGTAGCTAGGCTACCTTCCTGTTACCTGTGTGTGGCCCCGAGCCCAGGGACCTGCTCCTTAAGAGTCCTTAGACTGTTCTTTAGACTACAAGTCCTTTATAGCCAACGAGATGCGTGCCGGTAGCTCATACAGAAACGGACCTGCTCAGAACAAATCACGTAAGCAACAACTAAGATAAAACCCTTAATGAGAAAATGAGCTGATAGCTCTGATGTTTTCTTCTAGCAGATAACCTGGAGAAAAGCCATTACACGAACTGCATGAGCACATTAATTTGAGCATGCCCTCCTTTGGAAAACACCATTCCCACGTGGCAGGGGCAGGTCAGCAGCACAGCCATCCTGCAGTGAATTTACAGGTGGGCTGCACGCCGGCGTAGAGCCCTCTATTATCTGCTTCGTGGGCTGGCTCCCACTCAGTGGTTAGATGACTCCAACCTTGCAGAGGTCCACAATTTTTTAACTTCTTAAAGCACCAGACACGGCTAGGATCAGCAAAATAAAAACAGTGTTTTCCTTCCTACTTCCTGTATGTTATCCTAGCGAAATACTGTTCCCTTGCTGTTCTGTTGGATCGATCTCAGCCCCTGCTTGTTTTCAGCCTGGGAGAAGGAAAACCACTGTGGGGGCTCCTTATGCCAACAGAAACTTGACAAGATCACAGGCAGATTATAATACGATGAAGCCTCACTTTAAATAAGAGCTGCCTACCCCAGAGATTTCAATGCCCTTTGCTCAGATTAATTGGCAAATGATGGATTGCTTAGTGCTGCCTGTTTACATCAAGAACTCCTGCTTCAGACTCCTCCCTGCCAGGAGAAAGCAAATAGTGTAAGAGGAAGATGATGGTAGTAGCTTTTCCTTTGTGCAAGGTGCTGTACCTACACGCCACAAGCACAGGCGTATTTACTATGCAACACTTTTGTTAACAGAGTAAGAAAATAGTACCGTGGCTGCCAAGGACGGGCCGTGAGTCCAGGTCAGGGAGGGTGAGGAGTCTGCAGCGCTGGAGCTATTCTAACTTCTGACAGCTTGGGACAATTTTCCTGTGATGGAAATGAGTTGGGCAGAAGCCACATAGTGAGGGGACAGGAAAATTAGCAAAGGGTATTTCTACGTTCCACTGTTCACAAAAGCACCCAGCGATCAAAGCTACTCGCATGATCGGGATCTCTGCCTAGCTCAGGGCTCCAGCCCCACGCCGGTGTCCAAGTGTTTCCAGTAATGCTCCAGCAATGAGGGAGTGAGCAAGTCCTCTGCGCAGCACAGCATCAAAGGGAACAGGTTCTTCCATGACCTTTACAGATGCAAACAAGCTAACAGATACACTGCCTACTCTGAACAAATTAAAATGACTTCTGCTGAAACATCCCCCTTCAAAGCCTCTCTAACGAAGCAATGCTGTAGATCTCTCTCCCCCTTTCAGCTAGATATTGTGACTGGCTATGTCTGTTGTAGGCTATCGGCAACTCAGAGTGACACTGTGAGAGTGTCATGGCCTGGGAGAGACTTCCAAACCTTTCTTTTAAAAATGTAAAGTGCAGAAGTGACGATCTCTGGGTTAAATTAAGCTCCAAGGGATTTCCTGTAGCTTGCACAGGACTTAGTAGAATTTTCTTTGAAGAGGGTCCAACACACTTTTCCCAGAAGCCATAGCACATTTTAATTACTCCTTTCACACATCCAAGCACTTTATATGCAAGTCAACCTTCCAGGCAAGTATCTTTTTAAGAACCTTTTAGTTAAGCCTAGTAGTTTTAATTTCACCAACCATTTGCTCTTCCCATTAAACAGACCTTTGTCGAAAACACTTTCACCATTATGCTCTTACAGGTACAAACTCCACCAACTGCTAACACCAAAAAGCAGAAGACCTGGATGATTCCCAATTACCACAACTGCCTAAGCAGAACGGTCACACAGCGTGAAGGTGCGCGTAGTGGTGCGGTTTAATTGGGTATTAAAACCCCCTATAGCAAGAGAACCACATACCCGAGGGAGAAGCAGGATGCTGAAAAGGGGGGACTCTAGCTGACAGCTTCAAAATGGGTTTAGAAGATGAGGGTGGAAATTTAATGCATGATAGCTGCTGGAAAGGCTCTGTCACCTTGCTATCTGCCCTCTCTCCAGGTCATTTCAGGTTGTGTTGAACAGCACGGTCCCCGCAGAACAGCAGTGATGACCTCTCTCTGCAAATCACTCACGCACCGTCTCCTTTCAAACAGGAATTTTTTCCACGCGAACATCCTTCCTCTTATCCGAGGGCAGCTTAGCCTCTCTAAGACCAACCATGTGCTAAGAGGCCCCACCAAAAGCCCTTCAGAAACCTAAAACCGTACTGAACTACCTGCAGAGGGGAGTTTGGAGAAGTCTCACTCACAGCGGTAGTGCAGGGTCCAGAGCCAGCCCAGCAGAGATACCTGCGTAACAACAGTACGTCATTTCAGAGGCAACTCAACACATCCCTGAGAAGTAGGATGCCGATCAGTTCCCTAATCTAGAGACTTCTTTGAGGAATTAAATTAAAATGACCCATTAGTGAGGCCGGGAGAATTAGTTTCCTATTTACAACCAAGCTGAAGTGTTGCTGAGGACAGTGGTTCAGCTTGATCTGAGCCAAGGACCTCACGTCAAACCCTACGGTACCCTCGCCTGTAAACCACCTACCTGCGCAGCAGTTGCACGGGGGGAAGGTGCTGAGCAGCCATCACCCACAAACAGCATCACGCTTCGCCCAAGTTCTGCGACACGGAGCTCGGACTTCATAACCGCCCAGAAATCCAAGGGAATGCAACAGTCCTTTTTTTACTCTACGAAATACGGGAGCAAACGGCACAATCTGTGCTTTGCATTAAGTACCCTGGTGGTAAACGCAAAGGTACGTTACCCCGAAGCTTTGCTTCCGCTCTGCTGTGCAACCTCCTGCTGGAAAGGCAGAATGCGTTAGAAAGATCAGTGAAACCATGGCAGCTGGCAGGGGAAAGGACACACAACCTTCTGACACAGAAAGGAACTTAGGGCTGCAACTTCGGGACAAACTGGGTGCTTCTACCACAGCGGTTTACAGCACAGTAAGTGTCATCGAAGTTAAAAACCCCACTGCCATGACTGAGGCAAGACACAACTCTTTGGAAGTTACAGCCGCGGGGGATTCGGCAGAAACGGCAGGGCTGGTTTCTAATGAGATTTTTCTTCACTGATCATCTGAATCTCAATCAAAGCGAAGAGTCTGGCAGACACTTTGGGTAGTACTCAGCCACGTCACAGAACGCAAAACATGGTTTTCTTACGGGAAGTTTCCTTATGCGTGAAAACGTGTACATGAAGATGACTCCTATGCCACGAGTAGCAAAGGTGGCTTAAGTTTGGTCTTTCTCCTGCTCTTTGAATTTTCTTCTCAAACATTTGCTAATGTAATGCTCAGCTGGACAGATTTAGTGTGCGCAGTTCCAGCAGAGACATGAATGTATTCAAATCCCTCACCCCGACAACATGCACCGGCACAGCGAAAATAAAACTCTCCTTCCATCATTAACAGACATTCAGCTGATCACACAAAAGGGATCACTACTCTCTTAGATAGAAACATTCCTGAAATACACCTGGTAACCGTTGAGTTTATTAAGGAACTGTTTTGTGGTTGGTATTTTTTAAATAACCAACATGACATTTCCCTTCCAAATAATAACTAAAAAAAAAGTAACGGAAAGAAAAACTCAGCAGAATGCAAGGAGAAAAGGGACAACTCCGGACCGTTCTGATCTAGCAAAGACCTGCAACAACAGGTCTCCAAACCCAGTGCTGAAGAGCCATCGCACCCGAGAGGGCAGGGCCCGTTTACCCAGTGCCCAAGGCTGCAGAGAGAAGTCGCACAGCCCGCGCACCCTTGCAAAAAGCTCACGTCGATGCATCGTCAGTTCAGCAAACTGAGACAGTGCTAGCACGTGTGAGTGACTTCAGTCTTCACAAGTCTCACGTTTCATCACTCAGCACTAATTAGGTTGTTTTTTTTCATACAAAGCCAGTTTAAAGCCAGCGAGTGCAACCTCTACCAGTTCCGAGCCCCCCGTGATGCAGCGCTCCCTACCAGCCGCTGCTGGGAAGCGGGTCTGGACTGGCGCAGGGTGCACGCAAAAGACCGCGATGATCGTAAATCAACTAATTAAGATTTGTCCAGTTTGTGCGTGCGCTCGTGCCTCCGTAGGGTACCTGACTCGGTGAAAGAATGACCACAGTAGTCGCAAGAGTAGGGCTTCTCTCCAGTATGGATGCGGTGGTGGCGCTGGAGCGATGCCAGCCGGGTGAACGTCCCTCCGCACTCCTCGCAATAGAAGGGACGCTGCCCAGAGTGAGTCTGCTGGTGTCTTTTCAGCCTGAGCAGCTGGACAAACGCCATGCCGCACTCCTGACACTTATAAGGCTTCTCTTGGCGGTGGATCACCTTGTGTTTGGAAAGCAGGTTAGGTTTATCGAACCCTTTGCCGCACGTCGGACAGGAGTAAGGTTTATAGTCGTCTTCCTCAGATTTTTGGCTTTCTGCACAAGGCTGATCTGCGTACTCAACAGCATGCTGGTTACGGTGCACTATCGACCAGGGGTTCCTCGCCATGCCGTTTCCCAAGATGACCATGGAGCGCTCTATCTTGTGCACGTTGCGTAGGTGCCTCCAGACATCAGCCGTGCGAATGAAACCCTTGTCGCACTCCGGACACTTGTGTGGCCTGTCGCTGGAATGAATGAGTTTGTGCATTCGCAGATTGGCTGCGCGGAAGAACTCTTTGGCGCAGACGGGACATCGGTACGGGTTTTCCACGAGGTGAGTTCGTTTATGTTCCTGCAGCTCACTCCTACCCTGGAAAGAGGACCCACACTTCTTGCACCGATACGGCAAAGCTTCCCCAGAGACAGGTTCCAGGTCCTCATCAAACACATCGGCAAGAATTGTGTTTTCGTTACCGTTACGTACTCTTCTCCGTGGTTTCTTGGACGGCTCAGAGGAAGAGTGCTCTAAATCTTTATCTTCACGCTGCAGGTCAAAGTCAGTACTGGAGGGGATAAACATCCCAGCTGTACTCTCACCTTCTTTCTGGTAGTAGGTCTCATACGTTTCTTTCCCTTCACACTGCAACTCTGCAGGAAGCTCTGGCTTACCTGAAGGTCCAGCAGAGTTACAACGAGGACTGCACGTCTGCGAGTAATTCATGTCTACCTCCTCCTGGAGGCCAGACGTGTGGCCCACCTGCTTGGTGGCCTTTCTGGAATAATTTGAATGCTTCTCACCTGTGTCACAAGTGTTATTCTCAGAGTCCCAGTTCATGTTCACATCCATGCTCTGAGGTGTATGCTGTGTTCACCTGCGGCTCATCGGCGACGTGTGTCACCAGAGCTTCAGGTCTTTCAGGGTTAAGTCTATCTCATTCTCTGCTCTTTACAGTCCTCCCTAGAAAATAAAACACCCATTTCATCAGTGATTTTTCTGATATTATCAAAAGATAAAGTTATCACAGTGAAGATTTTTTCCTGACTAAAATTAGGACAGACTATTAGTTATACAGTAGGAGAAACAATATCACCTACTATTACCCATGTAGAAAACAGGCATTCAGAATACAGAACACAGACAGTCTATGTTTAATGAAGTTAAATCCGCTATCTTAATCCAGCTTTCACTACAAATATAAATTGATGCAATTTCAATTTTAAATTCACAAGAAATCTTCAGAACCCTGGGGTGTGAACGCTTCAGGCAAAGTCCTACCTCACAGCTGCCCCCACTGCAGGTCTTTTTCCAAGGATTCATGCTTAATCCCTGTTTTTATCTTGCTAAATACCAACTAGCAGCACCAGTCACAAGGTGTTTTCTTTCAGAAACTAGGTAGGTAACATAATGAGAGCCAGAAACCATGTCAGTCAAACAGCCAAACCCAGAAGCAACGTAGGGAAGGGGGGTCCGGAGAGCTCGGGAGTGCCTTTGGCCTTCCGTCCTGAGTAGCATTACTGTCTCGAGGATATTTGGGGTCCCCCTGCCACCACCAGCTAGCATATGCAAAGAGGACATATGCAAGGAAAGGCATGTCCAGAAAGCTTCCTAATCATCCTCCCAGGCTTCAAAGCACAGGAGTAACCCTCCAGAGCTGGCTCCAGCCACAACTTCACATTCTCTGGGTAAACCCCCCCTGCAGACCAGCTTCACTAGCAGCAAATATGAGCAACGGTAACTGGTCAGAAATACCCGTGCGAGTCACAAGCTTTGTGAAGCTGCTGCTCTCGTTCAGGCCACGCCAAAGCACGGGTTTGCAAGAGGTTTTCCAGATTTGTCCCGGCAGCCGCCGTGGCCGGCGGTCCCACAGGGAGCTCTCACTCACCTGGTTTAAACCCGCATTCGCGCTGAATTGCTCGGTAAGCTCAGAAATCTCATTTTTCCCATCCTGACAGATACCGTGGCTGCTCCTCCGACCCCCACCTTCTCCTTCACCCTCACTTTTCATATTCCCACTGTTTCTTCACATCCTCTTAACTGCTGCTGCCTGGGTAAGACTCCTCTGAATACAGGCACGCAGCTAAACCCATGTACATGTAAAACCGTAGCTATTTCTGTATTTCCACGCACACACAAAGCTTGCCTACTCAGTTTCAGCAGGTTTCAATAAAGGCACGACAGCAACATGCATTAAGTGAAAGGTCTTATTCACATCTCAGAAAGGCCAGCCTCATTTGAGACACAAGCTGCGCTTTCTTCTGCCGTGATACAGACAGAGAACAAGCCTGAATCAGTCTTCATCTGTCACCGCCTGGAACAGAACGGCTCAGCTCGGCCCGCTTGTTTCAGAACCGAGGGGGTCCGCTCCTCACCTCCCGCGCCGGGGCCGAGCACCCCCGGCACCCCCCGCCGTGCCGCTCATCTGCTGCCTCCTCGGCTGAAGGAAGAAGAAAACTTTTCCAGGGAGGTTTAAGACAACGCTCTGACAAAAGCCCGTCCGGTTTCCGCTGCGAGCAGAATGTTCACATCACGACGTAGGCTTAAAAATAATAAAAGAAAAAGAAAAAAATCATTATTTTTATTTTTTTTGCTCCAGGTTCATGAACCCCCCGAACTTTTCCCCGCGGCGCAGGGCACCGTCCCT
>VWZZ01003425.1:2418043-2447808 GCA_013399095.1 Psophia crepitans | reverse complement strand
CTATCAACTTGATTCTTTGGTATCCACATCAATCATTAAGCAGCACTATCTCTACCAAGATTTCTTTAACCCCCCCCTTTTCTAAAAAGTTAGTAAATCCCTTCACTATCTAAGCCCATTACAATACTTCATTATCTAGCATCTTTTCGAAATATTTATTAGACTCGAGTTTTCGCCATAATTGGTTCTTCTTCCATTTGCTGTAAGAATCCCCTCACCATAAAGCACACCGAACTGCTGCGCAGAGGATTATAGGCAACAGCCTACAGGTTTGATTAACAAATTGATTATACAAAGTTTATTACAATTCCCCCTTGTCCTGTCACTAGTTATCTGCGAGAAGAGGCCGACCCCCACCTCCCCACACCTTCCTTTCAGGTAGTTGTAGAGGGCAATAAGGCCTCCCCTGAGCCTCCTCTTCTCCAGACTAAACACCTCCAGTTCCCTCAGCCGCTCCTCATAAGACCTGTGCTCCAGCCCCTTCACCTGCTTCGTTGCCCTGTGTGGAGCCAGAAGTTGGACTCAGTGGTCCTTATGGGTCCCTTCCAACTTGGGATATTCTGTGAGTTGATGAAAAGTTGCATCATTCAAGGGAAGGAATCCCTCTGCCCTGAATGTTTCAGTCACTGCTGGGATGACGTGCCTTCGCACGTTTGTACTAATGCCTTTTCATTTGGCTCCTTTTTCATTTTCTTTCTTATAATCCTCAGGAAGAGTTGGGACACAAACATCCCTTGCCAACAGACAGCTATCACCTTCTTACACTGGGGAGGTATCGCCAAAAGCTTACCTGAAATACTCTGTTCTCTGTCTGGTAGGAAAACAAGCTGAACATTTAAAACTGTCTGCAAGATGGGAACAAATGAAGTCCTGAAGGAGGGCAGAAGGGAACAGAATGTAATAAAACTAAACAGGCAATCGCTGATAGATTATCTGGAGGCGCAGCTTAATGCCAAACAAACCAGGAGAGAGAGAGCTTAAAAATAACCGATAACCGAAGCTCCGCTCCAGCGCAGAGTGTGGTAACAGGCAATCTCACTCCTGATATCTCTGTATTTGCTTTTTTTTTAATTTTTAAAAATGCTGCAGTTATTCAGATTCAAAAAACATCACTTGCATGAATCCAGCTAATGTTATTCCCATCGTTTTGCACACAGATACTCTACAAGTGCCTCCGCGGCTTCGCACCGAAAGTAAACCTTACTTCATCTAAAACGATCGACTCGCCAAGTAAAATATCCGTTGTTCTACTTTTTTTTTTTCTTTTTTTTCCCCAGAGAACAGAAACTTGAGCTAATGAATCAGAAAATGTAAAATGATCAGAAAACACCTGGAAAAGGAGGTTAAAATAGTTACTCTTGTTCAGCTGAAGAATCCATTGGTTATCTGCCTTCGATTTAATTAGTGAAAACCACAGATTGGCTAGCTCAGCACAAAATCTCTGACCTGAGCCAATTCCGTATTTGACAGGATAAAATACCGCTACTTGGAAGGTGAACGCCACCTACGAAGCGCGCATGCTGATGAGCTTTCGGAGGGGAAATGGCTTCACAAACCCGGTCCGCTCTGGAGGAGATGTATCGGAGAGATTCAGCGAGCGTGAGGAGTAATCAGGGCGCAGCCTGGGTGCCTTTGGGTCCCCAGGACTCGCCTCGGGGGGTGATTCTGGCTGCTGTATCCTTTTGGGTGACTTTTAAACCGAAGGATCACGGGCAGCGCGGAGCAGCCGACATAATCAAAGCCACTGCTGTAGGTAATAACTTGAAGACTCCCAAACCGCCCGTAAGTACATGGTAGCCATATAAAAATTAATGGCCCGTTGACTGCAAACAGCAAAGTACAAGGCAAAACCAGATTTGTTGATGTATCTGTTTGCAGTTTGCTGCCTGTCCTCACGCTAAAAGCGTTTCTGGTTATAGTTACTGTTAATTGCTTTTTATCTAACAGTGGAGCTAAGAGGTTTCAGCTGAGATGGGGCTTCACAGTGTTAGGCAATTACACAAACATCCAGACGCACAAAAATTCCTTGGTTTGTAATCTGGTCAAGGCAGAACACAGTGAGTTATCTCAGGCCTAAAGAGAGGTTTCTGATCTGGAAAAAAAAAAAACCAAACCCCAAGGTCTGACTGATCAAGGAAGCATCAGGGAAGGTGAAAAAAAAAATGAATCATTGCCTCCTTGTGCTTCATCTGTTACAGCTCACAGATTAAAAATTCAGCCACAGTTGCCTGAATTTCAACTCATCAACAGGAACACACATAGCACCATATTTTCACACACACCACATCTTCTGAAGACATTCCTCCTAAGGAGGGCTTCCTTGTGCAGCCTCATTATCTCCGACAGATCTGCTTTGGAAATTTCCTCTCGGGGCTCCTCCAAGTTGACAAGTGATTTCTCTGCATCAGAAATATTTGTTCAGAGGCTGCCAGGCCCATCAGTCACTTCCCCGAGAAGAAGGTGGTCCGGGGGGGATTCTGTTCTTCCCCCTCCTATTGTCCCTGTAAGAATAACGTTATTGAAGGGACAATGACTGCAGCGGTATGCACGGGCCACTCCTCTCTCTGTGGCACTGCTCATTTCCCGGTGGCAGGGCTGGGAACAGCACTGCTGGCTGGCCTTGGTCCTCATGGCCAAATCACAAACACGTCAAAGGCGAGCGGGCAACCTGGACTGGCCTGGGCAGGCCTTCCATCCCCTTGGGCACCCTCCTGCTCCAGCGGTTAGGAGGGATCAGACATCCCCGCTGGTTGCCATCCACCAACCCAGGGCTCGTTATTTTAGACCTATCCAGGCAGAAGGGGAAAACCAAACACCCCCCCGCTCCCCCTAAAATGGGATTGTTTAACATGTACCTTTGGTCTGACAGTAATTCTTCACGGACTGTACAAGTGATTTATGGCATCTCCCCGCAGCATCACGGGTGGACAAAGAGAGGATGGCTGGATCTCAGGCAGCATCTAGACGGGAGGGGGGTTAGCAAAGGCCTCTGACAGCTCCTGATTTACTTAATGAAGAGCTCCTTCCTACAGCTCTGACTGCCGCTTCATCATTCATCATTAACGAAGCACTTAGGTGTCTTATCTCCGAACAGTGAGATTCCTTGTGTACACATAAATCAGCCTCTCTCTAGCAAGAAAGCTCAGTTTTCACCTAGCCAGCTCCTTCTGAAAGCCAAGGCTCTGCCACAAGGAGAAGCACCTTCCCCTTTTCATTCTCAGACACACTGCATGACAGTCTTTTCCCTTTCAAACGCTATTCACTACTTTTCATTCCATGTTCACCAATTATTAAAATGATTTTTGCTTAGACAGAGACAAGCACTGTGTAGCGTAGTTTCTTCTTGTTGTTTTTTCATCTCCTGTGTTTTTGTCACACAAGTGAAGATTTGCTTTGGTCTCTTTGAAAGACGGCTAAGGACTCATTTGTCACAATTATTCCACTCTTAAGCCGGTGCTGCTCTGCTACGCATCCGAAACCAGATGAACCCAGTGGTGAACATGTCAGGTTTTGAAAGGTGTCACGGGAGAAGAAGTGTCATTAGTTCATCCCGCTAACAAAGGTATCATGCTGGATTTTCAGCCTCACCGTTACTGCTGTGTCTACGGTTTCTGAAGCCAAAAGATGAAGACTCATTAATTAACAAAAGAAGCTGGGAGATAAATTTGCAAGTAAATTATTGGAATGGGACCTGGGAGAACTGGGTTGATTTCTCAGTCCTGGACTGGTTGCTATGTGAGCTTACGTGCATCACCACTTGGAGATAAACGCAAGCCGCTGGTAGCGCCAGCTCCCCATCGGCTGCGGGCGCTGTGGGCAGGGGCTGCCGCACGTTTTATTTTCCATTGTTGCCAGCTGGAGCCAGTGCTGCTGTCAGACAAATGGCAATAACCCCCCGACTCTAAACGCGTTTCGCGTTCCGCAACTGGCCTTTGCTCAAGCTTGCTATTTTCCCAGAATCTCCTGTGATTGACTGAATCACTCCTTTTAATGTGGGGGCTTTTTTCCCCCCCTTTCTTCTGTTTCCTTGTGAATGTCTTTACCTTCTGTCTGTTGCAAATGCGAACAGTTTTAATTAGGTGCTGTTGAAATGTCTTTTGCAGCTTGGCATCCTGTTTGGTTTCGCTTCTCGTTCTCTTTGCAGTTCTGTTCCTTCCCACATTGCTTATGTTTTCTTGTTTGTGGAAGCTCTTCTTTATATGCATAATTTAATCATGCTGCACTTCAATTTCATCTCTAATAAGTATAAATAGGGAAAAGGGCATCTGAAGCCCATCTCTCCAGATGCTCCTTAAATACTCCTTTTTTCCTCTAGTGTGTCCCTCGAATGCTATGGGTTTCCAGCTGAACTCAAGGACAAAGCACTCAGCTCAATGGATTTGTTGTGTTTTCAATTATAGTCCTAAATGACTTAATCTCTTCTACAACTTTAGAGATCATAGCAAGCCTACACCTTCAACTGAGGTCCAGAACAGCAGGTAACTGCTCAAGAAACTCATCGAAGAGCCAAAACCCCGGGGTGATGTTATTAAAACCTCATCCCCTTCTTTTTCTGCTCTAGGGTTGAACTACTGGGTTTCATTTTTGCTCAAATGATCCTTCTTGTGACAGTAGCAAATCTGCATGGTCTTCTTTCCCCATAAAGATCCACTATCGGTGTCCCGCCACGCTGTCCTCAGTGCTCTGATCCGTGAGCAGTGGATAGCGCAAGTCATTTTTCTATATTAACCAGATCACTGTTGATCTAGTTACATCCAGTTTATCAGGGGAAGTCAGTAATTTCAATTAAGCTGTGTTATGCATTTACTTCTAGTTTTATAAGAGAAGATGGACTTTCCCTTTTATTCTTCCTGATATCCAACAGCGATACTACAAAAGTCATAAAGAGTAAGGCTGGAGTAACTGCAGAGGTCTGGCAGTTCTAACACAAAGGCACGGTCATCTACACCAAAATCCGCTCCAGAAAGAGCATTTTAACAGGGTCCACACACAGACTTTGCAGATGCAGCCTCTGCAGTCTCTCCCACGATCTGCTCTAGCATTTACCCTATACCTATCAGGACCATGTTTACTTCCCCTCCTCTGTCGTGTTCAAACTGCATCTGCTTTGCTATTGTTTAAGCCTACTCCTTCTTCTCCCACCCAGCCCACGTGCAGCGAGCATGATTTTTTGCAAACGTGCAGCCTGTTATCAGATCTCCCCACTTATTCCCTCCCTCGACTGCTGACCTGGGCAACGCACCCCCTGAGCAGCCTAGGTTTGGGCTGAAGTCAGCCCCACCAAAAAACCCAAACCACTCCCAAAAACCCCGTATTTGAGAAGCAAGGATTAGCAAGATGAATTTTATGAGAAGTAGATAAATTAATAGCAACACTTCTTTAAAATTCATTTTTCTGAGGTTTGACATAAGCCAGTCAGGCAATCGTGTCGTATCACGTTATCAGGGACAACTGCCTTGCTGCAATGAAATCATTTAGCCATGCGTGGAAGAAGAGAGGATTAGACAGAAGACGACTTGGGGTGTGATGAATGGGATTTACAGGCAAACCCACACACGGCACCGTCGCTGCCCTGCCTCCATCCATGGGAGGGTGGCAAATGCAGAGCTGATCTCGGGGGCACTTTGTTCCACTGCTGACTCTAGTCAGAAGGTGAACGGCATTGCCAGGCTCTCCTTTGTGTTGTGAGGTACCAACAAAACCCCGTGAAGGTGCTCTGGGGTGGGATTCTTGGCTCCATCCTGACCTTGGGAAGTACACGGGCTTGTCCCTTTTTCCACACCTTCTTTCCACACCAGTGCAACTGTCCATGGCTAACTCGGTGCAGTGATTCCATCCCTGAAGTTAGGACTTCTGTTTCAATGCTTTCCAGCACAGGTAAAGAAACTATTTTTTACCCTTGTGTCACTGATTAAGGACAGGAAAAAAATTAGTATCCTGTAGCTCTTCCCCTAGTGAATAGCATCTCATTCACCAAGCGCTCCCAGCACGATCCAAGGGGACAGCTGCTGAATTTTATGCCCTACTGCTCTTAACCACTTACTGGAAAAGCAACAGGCACGCGCTGCAAGCTTAGAGGTCTGTTCTGGGCCCATGGAGAAAAAAAAACCCCAAACTATTAGCCACTGACCTTTCAGCTACAGCAGATGAAATCTGTGCCCTAAAAGTCCGATCCTTCAGCTGCAATTTTCAGGTCTCCTTTGGCCCCTTTGGGGTATTTAAAGCCTTGATCTCACTTGTGCCTTGAGTCCTTCTTCCCAAGCGCTCCACATTTCCCTTTCAATTCTGGCTCCGGCCAGAGGCAAGAGGGGACAAACCACCAGAAAAGCCTCTGGGGATGGAATGGCTCAGGAGCAAAAGACTTTTCAAGAAACCCTTTTCAGCACAGCTTCAAGTTTTCAACCCCAGCATCGAAGTGACCTCCAAAATCATCCGGCACGCTGTTTACCTAGCATGGGCTCTGACACACTGTAGGTTTGCTTATGCTTAATTGAAGTAGGAGAAGCCTCAAGTAACTTGACTCTGACAGGCACCGTGACATTCTCTTTCTGCAAGGGGAAACCTCAAAGACACTCATGCCTGATAAGGTCTGACTGTTTCCATGGTTCACATTTACAAAGGAAATAAGCAAAAATATCTGCAGCTACTGGAGAAGAGAAAGAAGCCTTTTTGCTGTGTGGAGTGGAAACCCTAGCTTCAAAGTTAAGGCAGCTAAAATGCTTTTCAAAATGCTGGCCAAACAGCTGCTGTTTGACGTCTGTGTGTGCAAAGTTACCGTACAAAAAAAGGAAAGAGGAGAGATGTGTTTGGAAGCACAGCGGTAGCTGCATGCAGAAGAAAACACATGGCTCCTTCCAGCCCGGATTGTGTCACTTAGCGCACGTCTGGATGGCAGAGCTGAAGGCATCGCATCCAACGTGCTCGCTGGCTATCGAAAAAACCCCAGGGGTGAGGCAGGTCGGTGGTGTTAACACTAACAGCGGGATCATCCTGGCTGCACTGCTGGTCTGCACCAGCTTTTGGTCACCTCACGCGGCTCCCATCAGTGCAGGAAAGCCCCAAAGAGGATGCTGTGCCACATGGGTGGCTTTTCTCTGGTCCTGGGTGGAAGCCAGGACTTCTGCAGTCCTTGTGGTGGGTTTGTTGAGCATCACCATTCTGCAGGACCAAGTTCACTTGCAACAGCGGAGATGCAAAGTGTGAGCTCCACTCTGGCGTAGGGCCTGACACGTTGCGCCGTAAGAAAAAGCAGCAGCCACGGCAGAGAGGAGAAGAATGCCAGCAGCATTAATATAACGGTCAGGGAATCCTTACCGATGAAGATGACATGGTTAGATAAATTCAGGGTGGCACTGCAGATGAAGCGCACGCCGCTAAGGCAATGAAAGCGCAGCCTGCGTTTCAAGAGGGCCTGGCTGCGGTGTCAGCACTCAGCTCATTTTTGCTGGTCAAGATAACAGTAATGATGGGGCAGCAATGCCAGCGAGCGAAAAATACTCTGAGAAATGGCGACGGATGATTTCAGGGGACCCTTAAAATAACGCTAAGATACTAGAGCAGGAAAGAGGTGTAGATTAAGCTATAAAAGCTGACCTGTTCGATCAAGCCCCTTCTCCATCCTAGCAGGAAGTCCCACGGTTGCCAAGATGTTCAACTACAATGAAACAAGATTGATAGATGCTTAATTAGAATGAAAGATGGGGGAAATAAATAAAAGATTAAACTCTTTAAATTAATGGGCAGCAAATCCCAGCAAGCAGGACCTCTAAACCTAGAGAAAACAGATATCGCTGATCTGGCAGCGGAAGAAAAGCAGGGAGGAAGGAGTCCCCGGTGCTCTGGCCGCACCATGAGCTACGTCAGTACCTGGAGTCGGGATTCTCCTGTTGCTTCCTCCTGGGACATCAGGTCTGTCCTCTGGGAGTGGGAGGCTCGTCCTGGCCGTGGCAGTGGGGTGAGGCTGTGCAGCTCTCCCCTCCTTTCAAAGATATTCCCTGGCTGACAGCTAGAAACCAGACACCGCAAACTCCTTCGCTCATTCGCCTTCATCAATATTTTAACAGATATCGGTTCTTACTGTAAGAGACATCACTTCTTGTTAATTCGAGTGCTGGAATGGCACTGGCAGGCAAAATACCTTGGCTCCAAACAAACCCTAAGGGGGAAAGGGAAATATATTCCTAAGAACAACAATTGGAAAGAATCTAATTCAATAATAGATTTTGTTTGGTATCATTCTGGCACCAGCAGTCATCATCTTGTTATTTTTAGGTTCTGATGACGCCAACAGGTTTTGTTTTTTTGCTTTATGGGGTTTTATTGTTGCTGGTCTGCAAAAAAATCCCAAGGAGAAAATTTCCATACTTTAATCACATTGAATGAAACCACAATTATTTCTAGAATTTAAGACTTTGTACCTCTAGGTCCTCAGCAAAATATGCAGAGGTTTGCCTGAGTCCAGAGAGCAGGTTAAGGACTTCTCAGCTGGCTTTTGGGGAAGGAGAGAGGGATGAGATGAGGACAGAAAGCAAACACGTATTTACCTAGCGAGAGACTAACAGGGTTTTAGATGAAGCATATTACACAGCCCAAGAGGCAGAATTGGTGTTTATAAACACAAAACAAACACCAAAATCATCTTGTTTCATGTGACAGCCTCTTTCTTTGTGTTTTTCTTTCCAAGGGATTAGTCACAGAAGTATTTATTTGGGGACATTAGCTGCAGCAGCTATACAAACCAGGCAGCAAACATTACGAATGCCTGGTCCAGTACTGTCTGTGTTTTCCACTAGGTCGTGAAATTCTTGATCTGTAAAAAATGTGAGTTTTGAAGAGCTTTCCCCCATAATTTCCTTTGCTTTGTGCATCACGAAGACATTTTTTTTGTGCACTAAGTGGCTTGATAGCAGGGTGGGGACTGCAAATCCAGACTAAGTCGCCCCCTGCTCCCAAGGAGGGCGAGGGCGAAAGGAAGCACGTCAGCATCAGCTATGCGGCCCCAAACTTGGGGTGCCATGATGGGGAAGAGGTGCACCCACTGAACCCCAAACCCCTTACCTTTCTTGACTCTGAATTCAGGAGCTGTGGCAGATAGGCACGGTCAACTGACCCCGACGGGGCCGTGCGGTCCCTGAACCACGCTGCCTGACGCAGATGCCCGCTCACCGAGGTGCAAAGGGGTGCTCACCTAGCTGTAAGCACACCCGCAGCACAGCTCAGGGTCACGGTTCAGCTGAGATATCTCCATCCTCTTTTCATTTACCGCAGATTTCTTACTCTTCAGTGGAAAATCCTCTCCTTGTGTGTCATTCCCATGGAGGAGCAAGCAAGGAGGGGTTTCACTGGACATCTCCATCTCCTCCCAGGACTGCTTGGCCAAGGGAAAAGCAAGAGGGAAGCAAAGACCATCAGATGATTCTCTTGGGAGCTGCATGTCCCCTTTTGGTGGTGACAAATTCCAGACCAAGAAAGGACATTATTTTTCCAGGGTTGGCCAAAATGAGAGTTAACCAAACCCTTACAAATGAGGGAATCTGCACTTAGGGACAGCAGGGTCCATATCTCCTCACCACATTTACTGCCAGGCTTGGGGCACTTTCTGTTCTTGCTTGTGCACTCGGGATGATGAGATACTGGTTATAAAACCGCCTGGCTATGAGGAATAAGATGCAAACTATTTATTCATGTTTTTAAGAGTTGGTTCAGCTTACATGTCACTTCTGGGCTCTGAGTTATATAAAACCCCATATTTTTCAAGGGTTCAAAACTGGTAAATTCTTTCTGGATTTTTCTCTTTTCTTTTTTTCTTTTTTACAATTACAAAAGGTATTTGCAAAACATTCTTTTTTTTTTTTTTTTTTTTCTCTCCAGATAGCTTCTGGCTGCTTTCAAGCTGAAATCTGGCAGTCAGCATGCATTTCTTATTCAATAACAGACACACATTCTGCACTTTAAAACTTATGGTGGGTACGGACCCAAGAGATTTTTTTTTCTTTTCTTTCAAATCTGCATTAAAAAAAAAAAACCCCACACACGTGACACTTTTTTTTGCGTGTGTGATTTTAAAGCAAAAGCTACAACAGAAAAACCCTAGGATGTGTATTAACAACAGTCAATTATCCACATACTGCCTGGGCGGCTCCTGTAGAAAGGCTTTTTATCAATAATGAAGCCCTGGAACCTGATGAATCTTACAGTGGGACGATTTAATGTTGAGGAACCAGATTGCCTCGGATGCAAAGCAGAAGTGAGGATTCATGGCTTTTTGTGTCTCTTGGGCACTTGTCCAAAGCCAGCCCCCATCTGCCCTGCCTGGTGGCTTTGCTGTTTGCCAGTTGGGGGGGTTTGATGAAGGGTGCAGTCCCAGAAGGATTGGGGTGAAGGACATTCGTTGGCATTGCTGGAGGGGAACCCCTTGGCTGATCCTGTTCCCTGCAGGCTTTTGAATTCATCACCTGTTTCCCTGGAGAGAGGTACATCAGAGCAGAGGGAAATGTGCACGTCTAATTTTAACTTTGAAGTGGGGGGAATGGTAGAGGGATTTTTCCTGAAGCTCCTTTTTATTCCCCTCCTCCCCTTCGCCCCAAATATCTTTGCAGACTTTTTAAAGTCTAGCTGGTTTGAATATGCACAGGCTTCTTAGCGTTAGCTCGGACCAGCGCCTTTGGGTAGCTTTTTGAAAAACATGAGAAATTACCATTTGAAAAGGTATTCCCACACACTCCTTGAGCAGGAAATGCGGCTTCCTTCTCCACCCACTTTATCACTAAGCAGCTTGGAGATAAATAACAGAGACTTTCATGGCCATTGTGATTAAAACCCATCACCCGCGCTGGGATAATCTCCCAAGCGTGTCTTTGCTGAGCAGGGAAGTCAGACTGCACCTAGATATCCATGTGTTGTCTCAGCCATCGCAAACAGTCGCCCACAGCACTCTGCTTAAAAGAGGGTGAAATGGGAGATGGAGTAAGTCAAGAAAGCCACATTCTGAAACACTCACCTTTCAGCCAGTGCTGGCCTTGCCAGGTCTCTGTCACCGGACACCGCACCAGTCATTGGCACTAGGTCAGGCTGGAGAAGATGCTCTGTCCTTATACACATCCTTGGGTCCAGACACACAACCAAGCTATTGGTAGCATAAAGCTGCCTCCTGGCATGTGTATAGACAGGTCAATCCTGCCCTCAGCGGGGCAGCTTGCTTTAAATCACTGTCCCTTAGGGGATCCTCACACGAACATGCCAGGCTTGAGTGTAGAACCTGAGTTACTACCCTTCCTTGGGCTGTAGGTGTTGTACTGACAGACCAGCTTGCTTTGGGGTAGCATGGCGAAGGGACTCAAGGCCTTGCAGGAGGGATATGTCTTTGAGACAGCAAGTTCAGGAAAGACTCATTAGAAAGCTTTAAGGATAAAAAGCTAACAAATATCTTTAGGTGACCTACTGCACCAAACACGGAGACAAAAATTTAGGTTGTTGGAGTGCAATACCTAGGAGGCAAAGCTCTTCTGAAGGGCACGTTTCAATGCAGCTGTAACCAGGTGACCATGAGCGGCACCTTCACAAAAAAAAAAAAGGAAAGGAAAACAGACCTAATTTGCCATCCAGGCCTCAGCGTTTTCTTGCCCATTTTTACATGTGCACCAATCTGCCAAGCCAGATGTACAAATGCGTTGTGTGGGCAAACAGGCACTTGTATGGGCAAACATTGCCTTGATGCGCGCGGTCTTGTGGGCATGAAATCAGGCGGTGCACAGAGGCGGCGAGGAGAAGTGGGGCTGCGCGAAGGCTGGGCACGAAAGGCCTTCCTCTACTCCCAGACACCAAGAGGCCAGGATAACTAAGCTCAACAAGGCTCAAAAAGGTGGGCGATGTTGCAGGACCTCCTTTCAACCAGTTTCCCCAGCAGACTGAACCATCCTGCCTTGCTGGCATTGCCATGGGGTTTGACAGGCTCCCATGCCTAACCTGAAAGCTGTGCTTGACTGACCCACATCCAAGGTGATGTGATCAACTTGGATGTGAAATGAATCACATCAAGGTGCTCACCTCATCTCATGTATGAACTCCTGTCGTCCCTCCCCAGAAAGGACACCCAAGGGGGCAAGAAAGCACTATACCACCCTAATACAAGATGTAACACTTTATCTTCTACTATCTATGAATAACCCCCTGTAAGCCATTAAAAACAGGTGTGAAGTAATGCATTTGCCATGCTTTCACAAGCTAATTAGGAGCATTACAACAAATGACTAAGTAATTAACCAGTGTTTCAACCCCAGTAATCACGTATTGTAATTCTAGCAGAACCACAAAGACTCGGTATTATCGACTCCTTTTGGAAAGAGGCACCATTAGCCCTGTAGTCTGAGACCCTGTTCTTAGAGCATATATTATTCTCCCAGAAGCAGCAGCGGGATGGGAGCGTTTTCCGTGCTCGGTGCCCTTGGAGCAACCTGGAGCTGCTGATCTCCGAACATCAGCCCTCGCAGCTCCAGCAGAGCAGTTCCTGGGCTGTCCCTCTTGGCAGAGCAGGTAGGGGAACTGGTGAGATGGATTTCATCTGGAGCAAGCCCCAGCTGCAGGGTGGCTGCATGGGGCTGGTTTGGACCAAACACAAAGAATTAAAGAAAAACAGAGGGAGGTGAGAGAGATCTCTCACAGCACATCCCTCCATCCTCCACGGGCCAAGGAGCCTCTGGCCAGTGTGATGGGCAGCAGGACCAGCTCTCAGTGGGTAGAGGACACCAGCTGGTCATGGTGGAACACCCTCCTTCCAGACTCAGAGGGCCACGTGCCACCATGGACTCATCTTTGTGTCAAAGGCCAATTATGCCTGATTTAGGGCTCAGTTCGCCTTGTCTGGGTGGAAAACAGAAACAGCTTAGAATGTCCTAAAACCCCCCAGGATCTGTCTATTAATCTGCTGCAGGTTGCTTTGGATTTAGTAGCCCCCGCAGCCCGTGGAAAGACCCAGGGTTGCCAAACATCAAGGGCGACTCGCAGCAGAAGGAGCCGACAAACACAGCTCCCTCCTGCAGCGCTGAGCACGCGTTGGTGCGCTACTCCGTCTGATGCAGAGGACGCCAATCTGGCACCGAATTCCTCCTTTAAAACACTCCTCTCTCAGCTCCTAAAACACCCCTCTCCCTCCCTAAAATAAACAACTTAGAAAGCTCACGAGCCTGAGAACACGCTGCGGGCAGGAAGCTCTGTGAGATGACGGAGCTCCAGCGTCCCACGAAGGCGGGGGCTTGTGCATCCTTCTGTCTCGTGGTGGTTTCCGGCCCCTTCGCGTCACACCCCGCAGCTCCCGCTCCCCCCCCCACCGCAGCTAGCGCGGAGGTGGCTCACGTGAACCCCGTAACAACGTCATGGTGGGTGCTGTCAGGACATCAAGACAGGACTAGCATCGGGTGACCTTCAGGAGATCCAGGGTGCTGTAGAGCTGGTAGCTCGCTGGGAAGACATGAAATCTGCGTTATTAACTCTGGGCAAGAATGATTCCCCCCCCCCCATTCAACACCACAGTGCTTCCCTCATCCAACTGGGACAGGAAAAAGGGCTGTATCAGCTAGGCATCAAGTCCCCACCAAAACTGAGTGTGTCAAGAAAGGGTCTGGTTGATCTCAGCCTCCGTCTCCCATCAGTGAGGGCAGGATCGAGGGATGATAAGGCTGCTCCTGTCTGTGCCAAGGGCTAAGGCAACCAAAACGTGTCTCCCCACCTAAATTTCATCTGCCCTTTATAGGTCTCTGCCCCCTCCTTCCTCGAGAACAATGAAGCAAAGTGAAAAACAGAAGCTTTATTACAAACAGCACCTGTTTCCATAGAGATTTGCTCAGAAAATACACAAGAAAAAGATGGAGGTTAGCAAGGAAAACACAAAGGCTTGTCCTTGTGCACCACAGGAGATGTCTCACCCGCCTGCAGTGTTCAGCAGGCTCCACTCACCTGCACGGGGCTGCGTGTGGGTGTGTGACCAGACCCCAGCCTGTCCCCGCTGGACACGGGAGCTGCTGTCCTCGGCCACAGCAGATCCACCGGCTGGTCCTGGTACCGCAACCCCCCCTGCCATGGGGATGTCCCCAGCCAACCCCCTCCTGAGCCCAGAGGTAAATGAGAGGAGCCTGGCTGTGAAGCAGCAGGAGGAGGCAAGGTAGAAATGACATCTTCTTAAGGGAGAGGATGAAAGTAGGAGGCAGAAAGCTGCCTGCAAGGGGCACGGGCAGCGCAAGGCCTGCCAGCCTGGTCTGGCAGACACCACATCCCACCCCACGTCTGTGGGGCATCACCCTGCAGCACATCAGCTGCTGGGAGAAACCTTCCTGCACCCGTACCGGTGCCGAGCAGCGCTCAGGCTGTGATTCACCAGCCGCGTTGGCTGTCCTGCGAGGGACAGGCAGCCTTGCCCATTGCTCCTCATGCGCTTGGCTCAAGCCGGGTCAGATTCACCCCTGGTACAACTCTGCTGACACCAGCAGCGTTATCACCACAGTGAGAGCTGCCGCTTCTCTTTAACGAGGAAGATTAGAGAAGTTTCCTTCACCCAGCAGGATTCAGGATTTTCTTGTTCTCCTGGCAAATCGTGATGCCTCCGGAGGAGATAAAAGCATGGATGCAATTAGATCCTCTCCTATTCGCCTTTAATCAGCTCTCCGAGGAAACGGGCTCTGTAGAAAACTGTTGCAAACTCTTGATTATTTCCACAGCTTTCCAGAGTAAGGCAAGAGTTGCAAGACTGACAGGCAGGGTGGAGGGAAGAAAAAAAAAGAAGTGGGCAGGCTTGTAGGACCCTACACCAGTGCCCACCACCAGTAGGCAAGAAGTGAGGTAAGAAGTAGCTATTCCCCTCACCAGGGAAAGTAGTGGAGGTATGCTGGTCCCACGTGTTCAGTAAAGTCCCTAAGTGGGTGCAAGCAAGGAATTAAATAGATGAGACTTTTAGACTGTGGTATGTTATCTCAAGAAAAGGCAAACAAACCCTGGGAGCGTTGCCAGGGCCATGGCAGTGGGGTTGGGCTGGGGGACACTGGCCACCCAGCTAGCAAGGCTGGCCTGCCCGGGCCATGGGAAAGGTGTGCTCCTACCAGGATGGGCTCACAAGCAAACACTGCTTCCATCCGCACACCCGCTCCTCTGAAAGTGGAGATCCTTTCCCTGCACACAGCCTGAACTTTTAGGAGCCCATGGGATGACTTCAGGCCTTGAGGGGTACCTGCTTCTCTGATGGGCAGCCAAAGAGGGGTTTTATTGCCACACTCAGCTGTGTGGAGTGGTCTCACACACACACACACACTGGGCTGATCCATGAACCAAGGTGTAACCTTGCTTCCCAACACTATATCCCCAGAGAGAAGCATCCGTCTTTATGGAAGAGAGATACGCGAATGGCAAACAAATTGCTCAGCTAAAGAAACCCACGGATTCACAAGAAGAAAATTACAGCAGTCTCGAGAGGGACACAGGCTTTGCCGCACAGGGAGAGAGACCATTTGGGGGCAAACGATCCTTCTCCTTGAAGAACAGCAATGACTCAGCTCCAGCAGCCAGGAAAAACAACCAGATGGAGCCGGGCATTTTCTCAGCACAGAAAAGCTCCGCAGGAGGCGGCTGCCACTGGTACCCAGCCTCTGCGAGGCACACCAAGGAGAGAAGCAAGTGTCCTGCTGCGCCTTCCGACCACCGGGTCAACCTTCTCCGTCACAGCCCCGATGATCTCCCAGCCACCCTGGAGCCATCCCCGGAGCTCTTGATGCCACTTTGATCCCACCGCCCCTGGCAGACAGAACGGCAGCCGGGGCAAGCCCAACTGCTGCTAGTGCTACCCTCCAACGAGCATGTTTGCAGGCACACACCGCCCACGGAGGGGGAGAAGAGTGGTGTATAAGCTTTTCCCAACAGAGCTGGGAAATTAAAATGCAAACCAGATTATTCGGTATTATCTTAGCTGGGCGCATTGAGAAATCATCTGGCTTTCGCATTCCTGCGAAACAAGAAATGCTCTCCCCTGGCAGGGCCTCGCAGCTGCCTCTGCGTAGCCTCTGCTTACAAAGAGAGAAATTTATCCACCCTTGTCTCGGTCTGCAAGATCAGCGCCCGAACAGACACACAGCAACAGATACCTGCAGAGCCATAGAGCATCGCTGCAGACTGGGCGAGGACGAGCCGCTCTGCACATCCCCGCAGGCTTACGATGCCCATGCCAGACACCAGTGGCATCGTGGGGAGCAGATCAGGACCTTGGGCCACTTGGTCCTCCAGACAGCAGCTGGTACTCCTGGGGGATGAGCGCCACGAGTCTGGGTCACACATCTGTGACGGTCCTAGCGCTTAGCAGAGGCATGGGCACAGCCGAAAGTGCAGTAGACCGAAGGGAAGAAGGAGCAGGTTTCATTTAAAACACATGGACCTTGTTATCTACTTGAGTGGTTCAGCTGAAGTGACCAAAGCCCGGTGGGACTCACACCTGGACAAGCAGGTTGTCGGGCACGGGCTGTGATCCCTGCTGTGATCCAGCCAGGAGAGCTCCCCTTCCTGACTCAGCGCTGAAAGGTCGCTGCCGAAAAGCCGTCGGGGTCCCTGTGAGAGAGGCTGCTATGAGACACTCGTGGCCGCGGCTGCTCCTGGAGAGCTTGGAAAATGCCAGAGTCCCTTCTTACAGGGGATCCTTGCTGTGCTGCCCTACAAAGCACTTGCTGGGTGAGCTCACACAGCTGCTGGACCCTCGTGGAGCACCTTGACTCATCTTTTTCAACCGCAGCTGCAAAGCCATTGCCATGCAGCCTCTTTTGTTGACTGGGCAACCTGCACAAACTTCCACGTGACAGAAAAATCACACTGGGCTTCTCTGCCTGGGACACACCGCGTGCATCCCCTGAGACACAGACCCCTGTGACATCCCAGATGCGCCCAAGTCACAAGCACGGGCCGATCGCTGGGAACACTTTGATTATGTGTAGGAAGACTTTGTTAGATATCATCAAAATATCTGCAGCCGTCCTCACCCCGGGGAGCATCACACCAGCCAACACGAGGCGCAGGCAGCCAACCAGGCATGCAGGCAACCAGCCTGCAGGGAGCCAGCCCCGTGCCAGGCGAGCTCAATGTGCAACGGGCAGGCAAGGCAGGCAACCGCTGCCCGTACAGCGAGCAAGCTGCCCGCAAGCTTCTGCTCTCACCAAAGGCACACTCTGCCCTCTGCGCTGCTGAGACCTCACGTCATCGTGTAACTTGTGCTCGGAGTGGAGCTGGGATGCTCAGGACGCGGTAACCACCTCTGGTAACGTCTCCTTCTTTCATCGATGAAGCTTATTCGTGTCTCCATAAAATAGGATTTGCTTCTCCCACCCTGAGCTGACATGTTCCAGGGAGCACGGGCTGTCTCCTCCAGGGTGTCCAGATGGCACCACCCCCAGGAGCCCCGTCCCCGCTGAGAGGCAGGCTGTTACTGCAGCACACGGCAGCAGCCAGCCCAGGGCTCCTTGACAGCATCGGAGGAGCGCTGAGAGAGCTTTCGGTGCCAAAGCCACAGTGCTTTGCAGACATCTGCCGCCGTGACCACACGAGCCCTGCGCGCGAGCATCGCAGCCCTGCGAAGGGGTGTGAAAGAGCAGCTGTTAGGGGGCAGCTCCCTCCTTGTAGTTTCTCTCGGAACTGTTCACCCTCACGCTCCTGGGGACGGTGTTCCCCAGGACAGGGTCTGTACGGGTCACCTCCAGCCCCACTGCTCTCTCCCCTTCATTTTGATTTTGCCCTCTCTCCCTTTCTACATCCATCACCCATCTGATCGCACAGCAATGTTTAACCCTGCGTCGCAGTCTATCCAACCAGCAGCACCAAAGAAACCAAGCCAAGCTGAAGTTCGGATTAATAGACCAAAACCCATTAAAAAATTCTCCCCAGCTGGTCCATCCCCCAGCTCCCCAAGCCACCGCTGCTGTGCTAACACCAGGATGGCTGTCGGGTCTGCCAACTGCCCAGATTGCCCCAGCAGGTCAGCAGTACAGAAACTCGTGGCCATTTAGTGCATCCACTGCTGAGTGCACCACGGGACCCAGGTTTCTGCCAGAACCCGAGAAATGCAAATTAAAACACGGCCGTTCAAGGGAGAGGTTGCTATTCCCGTGTTTCACATCTGTCCTCACATGCCGCAGCGTCAGGCATAGAGATAAAATTCCAGCTGCATCTTGGAATAAATCTTAGCTGCAGTTTTACCACTCACCTCGCAGCTGTCCCCTCGGTCCTGCCGTCGTCTGTCCCACTTTGCCAACTGCCAGGACTGAAGCAGGGTGATGGATGCTGCCAGAGAACAACCCTGCTCGGAGTAAATCCTTTCTCTGGGTGTGCAGGGGAGGCTGCTGGAGCAAACGGTGAGGAACAAGGAGAAAGAGGCTGCTTGAGGAAAAGGGGCTCTGGAGACTGAGCGGGAGGAGGGTCCCCCTTGGTGACCCCGGCAAAAAGTAGCCCACCTTCCCTCCTCCCTGCAGAGCATCCTGGCAGGGGCCCACAGCATCAACACCAGGGTGGGGAGGTTGGTGGCTGGCTACCAGCGTTACTAGGCGGCCTCTCAGCTTTATGGCATCGAGACAAGGCTCCGTGATGTAGGCAACACAGGGCCCATCGGTCCAGGTTCCTCACGGGAGCATCGCTGCCACCCCCCGTGCCTGCCTGCATCCTTGTGGTGAGGATGCCAACACACCAGGGCTTGCCTTCCTCTCCTGCAGGACCCAGCCTGCGGGCAACGGGGCTCGCTCCTGTGCACACAGGAGCCCTGGCTTTGCTTTGGGCTTCTAGAGGTTCTTATGATCTACAGAGAAACATGAATTTATGGAAAAATACAAACACTAAATAAGCTCCCCCTGCCTAAGCCCCTGCTTTATATTCAAGCTATCATAACAGGCGTTTGTCAGGAACAGAGGATACAGCGTTCTCCGTCTGCAACATGTCTCCTTATGCCAGCGCTGGCAAAATCAACTTGTTCTACTCATGGATGTGAAATTCAGCCTGGGAGGTCTAGACAGACCTCCTGACCTCTAATTTCCCAGCTAAAATAAGTTTTTGTTGCTGAGAGGAGAGCCAGACTCCCTCCCAGCACTGCTGAGCTGCTCCCCTAGCTCACCCTGTTTGTGGGACAGCATCCTCCCAGGTCCCCTTTGCCTGCAGCGCTGCTCGGGGGTGCCAGAGCCACCCCCCTGCACCACAAGCTGAGGGAAGGGGCAGAGTACAGGCAGGAGCTTTTTTTTCTAGCCTGATTTCAGCCACCAGACAATCAGACACAATCACTTAACCCACTTCCTTCCCAGACTGAAACCTGACCTGTTCTCATGGCCTGTAATAACATCGCTGAGTTAATTCACTGGAGCTGTAGTCATTTGTGTCCAAAAATATGGCTTAACCTTTTTCCCTGGATGCAGAGGCTGTTCTGAGGGATAGTTTGGAGCCCCAGTGGCAACGGAGGACAGGAGGTCAGCCCCCACAAGCACGGCCCCAAATGAAAGCCTCCTGATGCCCCACCAGGTAACCCTTGCAAGCAGAGCAAAAAGTGGTTTTCTACAGGGGGAAACTTTAGGAAACACACTAACAGCATTCAGACAGCAAGCACCAGCTCCCGGCAAGGCCAGAGGAGCAGGGGACAAGGGACAGACCCACCTCTGCAGTGACCGGCTGCAGGTCCCCCGGGAGAAGGGCAGGGAGAGCTCCTCAGCCCCATCACCGCTATTTAAGGGGCGGCTCATGGGTCCCACCTGGGGTCTGCAGCATCTCCACCCTGCGCAGCTGGGAGCGGGCTTCGGAGCTCGGAGCTGGCACCAAGCCCTCTGCAGAGCATCTCACGGGCAGTCCCAGGGCATGCTCGGTGCCAGCAGCGCCGTCTCCAACCCGCACGAGTGTCACGGCGGCACGTGTGCGTTGGCGGAAGGTGCGTGCGTGCGTGCTGCAAGTGCAAACAGCAGGGTCTGGGAACAGCTAATCCCAGCAGGGGCTGCAGATTTTATCTGCAAAATTTTTCTTCTACGGTCTCCTCCAGCCTGCTTGCTTTGGTGACTGTTTCAAAGGGGTCCCTCTAGCATGGGAGTGTAGTGGAGGCAGAGGTTCAAAGGGCAGCAAGTTTTACAGCCAGAAGTGATAAGTAATCACAGAACAAACCCATCCTGATATTAATTGATGTGCAGCACCCAGAGCCAGCGGCCAACCCGTCGCTGTCGGCCCGTTTCCTCAGGCAGGCACACTCAGGAGCGCACACGAAGGAGAAGGAGATAGAATAGAATAGAATAGAATAGAATAGAATCATTAAGGTGGGAAGAGACCTCCAGGATCATCCAGTCCAACCGTCCCCCCACCACCTATTACCCACTAAACCATGTCCCTAAGTGCCACATCCAACCTGTCCTTAAACACCCGCAGGGACGGGGACTCCACCACCTCCCTGGGCAACCTGTTCCAATGCCCCACCACCTGCTGTGGCTGAGATGACTTCCCAGCCGTTAGCTGCTGTCACCAGAGCGTGCCTCTAAAGCTCTTCCTAGGGCAAGGATCACTAAATACCGGAGCAGAGAGAGCGATGCAGGAGAGGGGAAAATTAGCAAAGGCAATTAAGCAGGTCGGCCTCCTTTTGTCATCCAGATGGTGGTGGGTTGTACCTGGGACAGCACAAACTGGGGTGGGAGCGGGCAAAGAAGGTGCAAAGGCCTTTCCCCTGTGAGCTGCTGGGCTCTCCAGCTTTCCTGCCGGGATGCTCCTGGGGCGGGATGCGGGGGAAGGACAGCCTTGCTCAGGAGCGTCCCATCGGATGTGTTTAAACACCCACCAGCCTCTCACAGACAGCGGGAAGATGCCGACTGCGTCAAGCATCGAATCGCTGTCGCTAGCACAGGCTGAAAACAGGCTCGAGGAGTTACTGCAGGGAAAGAAAGAGGCTGAGGCAAGGAGAGAGCGGTGGCACACGTGGCTGATAATCCCATCTGCCCGTTTCGCTGTCAGCCGCGGGTCTTCAGCCCCGCCGGGGGTGTTACAGGCACAGAAGAGCAAGCTGGCTCTCCGCAGCACTGGTGTGCTCCGCGCAGGGTGGGCAGATGTCCCCCCTGCCAGACCAGCACCGGGTGGAGCAGCAATTTGCCAACACTCACCACGGAAATGTCCCCAAGCAGTTCTCCTTCCCTGCGACCTACTGGGGCATCTGGCACCCCTAAGTGAAGGCTGACATCTGGGAGCAAGGATGTTTGTCCTGGCAGTGGGGTGGTCCATCCACCACGGGACACGACACGGCTGGAGACACCAAGCATTTGGGGACGTGGGGACCCCAGCAAAGCCCCTGTTCCCAGGACTGGTGCGAGTAGCCTGGGCTGTGGGTGGCAGACTGGCTGTGACCCGAGGCTGTGTCCTTGAGAGGATGCAAGGATTTATGGCCCGTCCCGTTGCCTCCCCTCAGCTCCCGCTTCTGCTGCGGAAAGCAGCCGTAGCTATTCCTGCCAGGAGGTGTAAGACAAGGCTCTGCCAAGGGGCAGGGGAGGCTCTGTGAATTCACAGCTCCTTCGCACAGCTCGCGCTGGTTTCCTAATGCGTTCCTAGCTGCTAAAGGAGGTGAGACTTGCTGATACAGTGCAATATCACATGCTGGAGGAGCAGGGGCTTGAGCTGGGACAGGTCCTTAAAAAATTATGCCTGTGTGAATGAAGCCCACCCTTTGATCAGTGAGAAAAACCTAAAAAAAGCTTGATTGCACTTTTTTTTCCCCCTCTTTAAAGTAAATTAGCAATCAAATAAGGCCGTCTGCAAGCCCCGGTCAACACTTCAGAAGCCAAGAGAAGGGTGCAGCTGGGGCTGGGGCTCTGGCCCATGGTCCTACATGCTCCATGCTTCAACCTGAGGACCCGGAGCTGTGACACTGTGGCCCAAAGCCCATGTTTTCACCCAGATACCATAGGATTAAACTCCACTGGGAGAAATAACCCTCAGAGCTATTTCCTTCCCTCTGCTCCTCTCTTTTTGGAAAGGAAAATACCCCACATCATTCATGATGGCCATGATGCAGATCCGTGAAAATCAATCTGAAAATCACATCATCTATGGCAGATTGCTCCATAAATTGACTCCCAGGGGAGGGAGAGAAAGCCTAGCTTAGGCTTGGCTTTAGCAAATAACTGCACGTCCTTAACCCTTACCCCTATTCCCTCCCCCTTGCACCCCAAGTGGCATCGGTACCTCTGCCGCTGCATCGCGTCCGTGCCCTGGCCCTTACAGCAGCTCGCTTGTGCACTGGGGGGGCTGCAGAGACACCCAGCTCTCAGCCCTGCAATGGCTTCACCAGGGGGTTCTGGCTGCAGGACGCCACTGCTGAGCTTCCACCCGCTCGCCCAGCCCTCCCAGCACCCGGGTGGCCTTGCCAGGGGTGCCTGGCAGCTCGAGAGCCCTGATTTGGTGAGGGGGAGGTGCCAGCTGGGGAAGGGGAGCAATTAATGCTTTTTGCATTCATTTAGAAGGTGGAACTGTGTTAGGTGTGTTTGGGGGGGTTATTCTCTACAGAGAAATAGCAAAGGCAAATGCACAGTGGGCTCTTTCCTGCTCTGTGGAATTCAACCAGGAGATGGAGTGGTGGGTACCGAGACAAGACAAACCCATGAGACAGGTAGGGTGAGTCCAGCCCTGCCCATCCCCTCACTCCCCGTCACCTGTAAAGCCAAAGATGACACAAAGCACCTCCCCAAAAGCTCCTGGGAGACAATATTTGCCAGCTCGATCTTCCATACGCTGGTAGGGGCCAGTTTCCAGGGCAGTTCATGGGCAACAAAGATGGTGATGAGTCTAGAGGGGCAGACATATGAGGAGAGGCTGAAGGCCCTGGGCTTGTTCAGCCTGGAGAAGAGGAGGCTGAGGGCAGAGCTCATGGGGCCTCCAGCTTCCTCCCGAGGGGGAGCCAAGGGACAGGCGCTGATCTCCTCCCTCTGGGGCCCAGCGACAGAACCCCAGGGAACGGCCTGGAGCTGCCCCAGGGGAGGGTTAGGGTGGGGATCAGGAGAAGGTTCTTCCCCCAGAGGGTGGTGGGGCCCTGGCACAGGCTCCCCAGGGCAGTGGTCACCGCCCCGAGCTGGGCTGAGTTCAAGCAGCGTCTGGCCAACGCTCTCAGTCATCTGCTGTGACGGGGCTGGGCCTCTGTGGGGTTGGGCTGATGAGCCTTGGGGGGGGGCCTTCCAACTCAGGATATTTTGTGATTCTGTGATTTCACCTGCTCCCGTGGGGTCTAGCAAACACACCCGGTGCAATTGTGCAGCACTACGTCCCTGAGCAAGGAGGATCATTGTCAAGAGATATAAATAAATGAGAAGAACAGATAAATAGAGGTGCTGAACCAGGCCAGGCTGTCCAAGCCCATCGGGGAGGGACAACCCTTGTGAGCGCACCCCGTTTCCCTGGGATGCACTGGTGCTGGAAAGGAGCAGCGATTGCATGGGCTTGCTCATGGGGGGGTGCTCGCCCCAGAAACCGTCGGCGCTGCCAGCCAGCAACGCCACGTGGCTCCCAGCGTGAGTAAGCACCAGCCCCACCTCTGAGCCCACACACATCCTTGGCACAGGGAGAGCGCGCGTCTAAGTACCAGCAGAGGAATGAAAGGGAAGCGGGGGGATGAGAGCCGCCCCCAGCATCTCTCCTCCAAGCAGCTTCATCCCCCGAGGGAGCAAACCCCTGCCCGCTCAGCCTTGTACGGATGGATTTTAAACACCTCCCTGGCACTGGAAAAATGATGATAAAAGGTTTAATTTTTTCAAGTTTCCCCGTCCCCTCATCTTGTCCCTTCCTCCCCCCCGGGGTTTGGATTTGACTCCAGCACCTTTACATCCAATTTTCCCTTGTCAGCACCAGGCGTTTGACCGAGGGGGTGTTTCAGTGCCCCAGGACTGGAGCCAGGCTTCCCTCACCCCCTGCCCCAGGCTTGCACAATCACTGGTATCTTGCCTTAAAATAAATCTAGGGAGCCTTTAGGGAAGAGCCAGTGCCATGGAGTCAGCAATGCGCTCAGCACCATGTGCCTTTGGCTTTCCAGGGGGCAGCAGGAGGAGAGCAAGGCAGAGAGAGAAAAAATAAGTCTAATCAGACAAGGTCTCTTCCCAGGAAGGGTCTTTTCCTGGGAAGAAGAGCCAGGTTACGGGGTGGGGATTTGAAGCAGTCCCAGAAAAAGGACTGCTCACTTCTCCCGGATACCTTGGTGCAAGACGAGCTGTGCAGTGCGATGCCGACACGTGGGCAGGGATGGGTCCCACGGCCTGGGAGCCCACGAGCTGCCTGGGACCCAGGGCTGGAAGGGCCCTGCAGCACCCATGGGGAGGGGAGGGGAGCACACACGGGCCAGGTTTTGGTGCTTCTGGTGGCCCTGTCCCAGGGGCTCCCCAAGCCCTGGCGAGGAGCAGCGAGCCCCCAGCGCTTCTGCTAGTGGCAGCAGCATCTGTTCCTGGGGTACTTTTGTTCCCGATTTATCCCCTGTCTCCCGGAGCTATTATAAGCAGGTACAATCTGCATCGCCATTGTTATTCAGATGATGTACAGATAATTTTAACCTTTCTGTTCCATTTGTCAAGGGGCTTTTTTTAGCCTCTACGCCCGCCAGGCAGAGCGCCGGCTCTCTGACAGCGAAGGCTCCCCGTTTTGCGGCACCAATTTCCCTTGCTAGGGGGAAGCTCTGCCTTCCCTGCGTTGCTCCGGGTATCTTTTTCGTGGCCCCAGATATATTATGGGATTTGGGGATGCAGCTATCTACATCCATCACTCATCCTGGCACCAGCCTCCCAGGATCTCTGCGGGATGTCCGTCAGAGAGCTGCACACTCAGTCCCGCTTGCAAAGCCTTAGGGGCAGTTCATACTTAAAACAGTCACTTAAAAAAAAATGTTAGTGCAGGACTTCTGGCCCACACAGGAGGAGGTCCTCTCCTGAAACTCCTTCCAGTGCCAGTGCAAAGCCCTCAGCGATGAAGAAGGCATCGCCACCCCACAGAGCCCTCCCCACAGGCAAGGGTGCAGATCCATTTTTTGGCTATAAAACGGGAATGGCATCCCCCAGCCTGCAAAATGCTGGGGTTTGCCTCCAGCCCCTGGCTGTCACTGCATCCATCACCTGGGCAGGTGCCCTCAAGGCTGGGCCACCTCCTGGGCAGTGTCCCTAGGGAACTGTACACTTCCTGCTGAAAACATGATTTTTAGCGCTTCACGAGCCAAAGAATTGAAAACCAAACCTGGCAGCATCTGAGAAATAAAGTGAGGGCAACATAAAGCCCCTTCCTATCGGTTGGGATGTTTGGGCTTGGTCCATGGTGGCACCACAGACAGAGGGGCAGCAGCGCCTGGGAGACACGCAGGGTAAGCTCAGCTCAAAGCGGTCCAGATGAGCAGAGCAATTGCCTTCGTCCTTCCCTCAGCTCTTCTTGGCACAGCACCCTCCCGTCACCGGGCAAGAAAAAGAAGAGCTCTGTTGAAAAGCCATAAAGCATCCCTGCTGCCCATGCTCAGCCTGCCGCAGGCTGCAGTCTCGCCTCTGAGGGCTGCAGAACTTTTTGTACTTTAAACAGCTCTGCAAAAACAAAGGAGTATACGATCTGACTTCAGCATCTTTGCTTGACAACTCACCCATGAGTTTTGGCTCCGGCAACAGCATCTGAGTCCACTTGACATGTCCCCGGCACAGGCGTGGAGGGGTGGCCAAGCTGTCTGAATCCACCAAAGCCCCAGATCCCAGCAGGTTTCCCAAGTCCTCTGTTCCCAGGCTGGTGCTCCCTTGCATTTCTCCAGCGATACGATGTCACCGAGATGCTCTCAGCTTCCCTCGGCCAGTTTGCTACGGTGCAGTTGTTAACAGCTCCTCAGGCTCCTGGTCCTGCCCCCCAGCCCCCTGTGCCCACAGGCCCCCAACCAGTGTGCTGTGGAGCCACAGCCCCACCGGGGTGACAACCCTTCCCAAACATGCCCCCTGACTCTCTCCTTCGCAGCCTCCCACCCTGCCTGGGGACCACAGGGATGCCGGGGCTGCACTGGCAGGGGATGGCCCCTGTGCCCGTGCTGGGGAACACCCCATCCTGCGTGTGTGCCACCCCCTCCCTGCCATGGGGACTGTTTGGGGGGGTCTAGCATCTCACCTGGGGTCCCCGCAGCCCTGTCAGTGCAAGGGGGTACCAATGAGATGGTGTCCATGGTGGTTCTTTACAACAAGGTTTTATTTTTTCTTTCATTTTGACAAAAAAAACCCCGCTGAAGATGTACATTGCTGTCAGTCGGTTTGGTTCCCCGCTTGGGTCTGAACGAGCATGGTAAGTTACAACATCCCGCCCCAGTGCCTGGGGGATGAAGGCAGAGCATCTCTCACCCACCTCCCACTGCCCCAGGAGCCACCAGCCCCGCACCGGGGGGGGCTCTGCCCTCCAAAGCCTCGCAGGGGGACCGGAGGATGGGGCTGGGACAGCCAGCCCGGAGGCGACAGCAGGGCTCCGTGCTCCGGGGCTGCCTCGTTTCCCCCCACACCCTCTGTCGCCCCTCCAGGAGCTTTGCAGGGCTTCGAGCCCAGTCCCAGCACCAAATTGGGTGGCACGCACCAATGGCATGCTACTGGGGAACTCCTGCCTGGGCAGGGGCTTATCCCATACAGGCAGAGGTCGAAACATGTCCCCCCCTTTCTCATCCTCCCTCCCATAGTCAAGCACAACCAGCAGCCACCGATGGCTGCAGCAGATCCCCGGTGTCCGGCAGGCAAAGTAGATGTCCTCAACGCCACGGACGCGAGATCGTACAGCAGCAAAGTGAGTCCAGCGCCTTGAAAAGCGAGACGCAGGCTGCAACGGTGCCTCAGGGCTGCTCTTCCTCCCCCCTCGGCATAGTCTTTTCCAAGGTTCTCCAGGGGATTGTTTTTTGGTTTCAAAGACGTGCTTTGGAGATGCCACCTTGTCCCCACCACGTTCCCACCACGGGAGCAGGACTGCAGCTATTGCAGGAGAGAGAGGAGCAAGCCCTTTTTGGGCCACTCCTGGGAAGAAAGGGGCTCTGGTTTGCTTCATACAGTTTCTGTACATGAATAAAATAGGTCTTACACGCCACGAAGCTCAGGTTCGGACGCCGCAGCCCGCTGCCACACGCGGGTGCACCCCGAGGGGCTCTGCCCCAGCCCGTACCACCACTGCACAGCACTGCCACACACCGCTCTCCAACGCGGCCGAGGAAAGAAAAACACCCAGAGCTTGAAATCTGCACGAAACGTGCCCCCTCTCCCCACTTCGAGAGCATCCCCCCCTCCCACCCAACAGGCTCAGACACAAAAAGCCGCCTCCTCCCCTCCCCGCGGGCCGTTACTCAGAGCCCGGCACACTGCCAGACACCTTTCTGCATTTAGAAGTAGACGATGCCAGCACCTATATTTAGAACACGGACGCATCGCCTCCCCCAGCCCCCAGCATCGCCGCATCCCTGGCCCCGGCCCCCACGTTGCCTGTCAGGCCTGGCTCCCCCAGACTCCGGCACAGGGAGCAGCGCTCCAGGAACTTCAGGTTGAAGCCACGAATTTCTCACGGGTGGCTGGAAGGGGACAGGTGATGCCCAGAAAAGGACAGGAGGCGCTCGTGCCACCAGCCAGCACTAGGGACCCTCCCCACAGCGGCATGGGGCATGGCTTGCCCCCAGGCACCGAGGTGAGGGATGCAGGAGCTGAGCCAGAGCGATGGAGAGGACTTCGTGGGGAATTTTTGGATCCTTTGGCAGCTGAAGTGTCTGGAAAGCACGGGGCAGGCAGGGACAGCAGAGGTGCCACCTGCCAGCAGGGACCGACCAAGGCAGTTTTGCTCTTTGGGTGCACGGAGGGCAGCTTGACCATTAGAAAGAGGGGTCTGGTCCATGACCAAGCCCAGGAGCGGGCAAGCCTTCAGAGCTGGTGGGACTTGCCTCTCACAAAACAGAACTCCTCTGGGGGAGCTCCCAAAGCAATCAGGGCAGGGGCTGATCTGCACATGCAGGAGAGGGGCAGTTTGTGCCCATGGCACCTTCAGTCAAGAGAAGACATGGGTTACCCAGGACCAAAGCAAAGCCTGAGCAGAGCTGCTGCTCAGCCAGCCAGAAGGGCTGGAGAACAGCCCCAAGGACCCAGACCACAACAACCCGCAGCAGAGCAAAGCCATGGGCAGGAGGAAGAGCAGGACAAAGGCTGCTCCACCTCCTCCTGCCCAGCCCAGTGGGCTGAAGACCATGTCCCATCTCCACACACATGACCATGCCTGGTCCAACCACCCCAAGCAGACCCTGGAGCAAGCCCTTCCCTGAGGCTCCAAAGGCACAGCACCCTCCAGCTCCCCAGGACCACGCTCGGGCTGGCGACAGGCACAACTCACAGCAGAAACATACCTGTCATCACCAGGGTGAGCCACCCGACACAAGGCCACCAGCATCTACCTGGCCTGGCAAGCAAAGCATCGAACCCGCAGCTGAGGGTACGCACGGATCGTTAGAGCTGACAGCACGTAATTACCAGATTAATTAATGACCAGTGCTAGAAGGTGGCTCTGTACCGCAGTCTCCGTGTTTCCAGAAGGTGTGAGCCGCCCTCTTTACCCCCCGGCCCACCATCCTCTCCCAAAGCCCCGCCGGCTCTCAGACACCCACCTGCCCCCGCGCCGGGGCCATGGGGTTCACAAACCCAGCCACCCCCCGGCAGCCCCCCTCTGAAGGGGGGGCCAGGCCCCACGAGCGGGCAGGGGCCACGGCTGCAGGGGAAACGGAGGCAGGGGAGGTGCCGAAGCCGGGCTCCTCTGCCGGGAGGAGGGAGGGATCTTACAGCACCGTCGCGCACGCACATCTTCTCTCCCCTGCGGACGCGGGAATCTTCTTTTCCTGGGAAAACACAGCAAAGAGGCCTCTGAGAGGTTTGGCATCACCCCCTCGGACCGCTGGTGCCAAGCGAGCTGTACCCCCAGGGACAGCCCCGACCTTGTCCCTGGGGCATCCCACTCCCGCGGGCACCGCCGGCAGCACAGCCGCCCCAAAACCCCTCGCCACGGCCACCTTTAACGGAGAAAATGCAATTCCCACCGCTGGAAACATCTGGGGCGGGGCGAGGGGACTGGGGTGACGTTCCCAATGCTTTGCTACAGCGATGGGTGTGCAGCAGCGTTCCCCCCCCCGTCCCGGGAGGCTTGGTCCTGCGCCCACCGAACGGGGTGCAGGCGGCAAAACCCCCAAGGGGCTCCCCAGCATTGTCAGATGACTAAAACAAGTCCATGTATGTGTATATCTTTATATATACAGCATATAAATATATATACACACACATACCGTATATACACACACAGGCACACCTAGAGTTCTCCGTATAGAAATAAATATATGTCGGTGGGAGACGGGATACATTCGGCAGCACTGAGCCCCCCCGCCCTGCTCCCATCTGCCCCAGTACAAACCAGTCGGCTTCGGTTTTGTCCCCCCCAGCAGGCAGAGCCACCTCGATCTGCCTGGTGCACCCCCACCGTCTCGGCCCCCCGCACCCCGCCATCACGCTTCGCCCCTTTTCTGGGCTGGATGAGACCCTCGGGGAGGGAAATTCAAAGCCACAGCAGCAGGAGCCCGAGCGACAGAGCAAAGGGGGCCCTGGTACCCCCTCGCTGGGACTCTCCGGCCTCGGGGAGTGGAAAACCGTCAGGATGAGCCTTCCCGGGGGTCCCGCTGAGGGCAGGGAGCGGGGCTGCGGCCGGGGGGCTCTGACTCGCCCCCCAGCACGCGTGCCCGGCCGGGCCGCTCTGCCGCCCGTTAAATG
>VWZZ01003425.1:2341045-2417492 GCA_013399095.1 Psophia crepitans | reverse complement strand
TGGAGGCGTAGGAAAGGAGGGGACGCGGCTTGGGGGGCACCGGCGGGAGCTGGCGACGACCTCGCCGGGGGGTGCTGGTGTCCGAGATGGAGGGGATGGAGCTTTCGCTCAGGGAGCCTGTTCCCTGCAATGCAGCAAGACACACGGGGGAATACAGGGGCAGCACTGTGCGCCCCATTTCCCCCAAGTCAGGGGGCTCCCCACGGCATCCTCCTGTCTGGACGAGGCCCCGCCACACCCTCTCCCATCCCACTCGGTGTCTGCTCCAGGGCCGAGGATATGGCTGCTGTGGGTGGCAGAAAGCTTTTGGTGGCCAGCAAGAGCAGGGCACCCACAGACCCACTCTGGGAAGGGCCAATGTCTCGCCAGCTGCTGGTCTCTCTGCAGACAGCATCCCCGCAAACTTCAAGCTCCCTCAAGCACTGGCACCTCCAGGCTTGTGTAGCCGGGACACCACGACTTTGGCGGGGAGCGGATGCCACGGCGGCAGGAGGGTCAGCATGGAGATCCGCTCCTCTCCCCAAATGCTCTGCAGGGTGCCGGAGCAGCCCCAACATGCTCAGCCCATGGGTGACACAGATGCCACTGCGGGGCAGAGATTGCAGAGCTCATGGAGTTTGGGCTTATCTCCCTGGTTTTAGCAAGGAGGTTTTTTTCCGACGCCTCCCTTTGTGCTTAGGAAGGGGTTTTTGTCACCCACCTGCCTGTTGGGTGTCTGTGACCTGCCCTCGCTGGGTGATCGGGACTCACGCCGCCGCTCCGGTGACTCGTCGTGTGCCTGCGGACTCCTCTCCTCTGAGTTGCAGCGGGAGATGTCGGGGGACAGCAAGTGCTTGCGCTCTTTGGATCGCCCCCTCTCCCTGCCACCCGAGCGATGCCCGTCGGACCGGTGGCCTGCAGGACAGCCCCGTCAGTCCCCGCCAGGAGTCGGGGACGCTTGGCTTGGGGGTGTTTTTGGGCATTGGGACGGGGCCACCTGCCCTGGCTCACCCGAGTCGGCGTTGAGGCGTCGGGCGGAGAGCTGGAGCGAGGAATGATAGCTGCGCCGGCGGGACTTGTAGGTGTTGTCGCTGCTGCGCTCCATGGAGAACTCATCCAGCCAGGAGCTGTTGGTACGCTTATCCCGGATGGTGGAAAACGACCGCCGCATCGAGCTGCTATCCGTCACCACCTGCAAGCAACCCCGGCCGGCCGGGGGGGGGGTCAGCACCGGGCAGGGGACGGCGGTCGAGCAATTACCAGTTCACCCATTACCACTGTCACACCAGCCTTGGGGATGGGGCGAATCGGGGTGGGGGTGCAGCCAGCCTGAGCACAGCCCGCCCCCCCCCATATAATTTCTGCACAAATCAGGGGCAGGAGGAAAGTGGGGCTTAGCCTTTGTGCTCGCGGGCTCCCCTTGCCCAGCTGGCTGGGATCCGTGCCCCGCAAGCAAAGCCAGCGGCTGCAGTTCCAGCCAAGGCGCTGCGTGTCAGGGGAAGAGCAGCAGCATCCTGTCCCCGGCGTGGGGACACGGAGGGTACCAGACTGTTGTCCCTCAGCACCCCTCCCCACCCTGAAAACAGGGTCAAGTGGAGCAGAGACATCCAAGAAGAGATCACTGGCAGAGAGGGGATCCCCCAGTGCCCCTCACTCCATGTCTGTTTTCCCAGCTGCTGCCACTTTTCCAGACCCCTCCCTGGTCCTCCTTTACTCCCACACCCCATCCCCTGCACTCATTCCCTCTCTCCCCACTCACGCTGTTGTTTTATCTTCCTTCTCCTTTTCTTTCTCTTTCCCATGCTTCTCCTTTCTACCTTCTCCCCTCCTCACAGCTCGTGTTCTCACACGCTTTATGGAAAACACCACCTCCTTCTATATTTTAATTTGCTTTACTCCAGCAGCTTTTTGCCTCTGCAGCCTCAGGCCCTTCTCCCTGTCTCCTCTCCTCACACCGTACCCTTTCTTGCTCCCATCCTCTCCTTCCCATCATCTCCCTCCCTGTCGAATGGTGAATAAGGCCCACGAGGCAAAGCCTCCCTTTCTCTTCACGCCTCCCCCAAAGTGCCACGACATGTCACACCAGCACTGACACCAGGACCTGGCGCTTGCACCACGACCTCTGTGAGAAAGCAGACCCAGAGACTTCACGGCAAAACTGAACCCCATAAAAGCGTTCGTGTCTCAGTGGAGGCTGAGTACAAGACAGAACAACAGAGAAACCAGGCAGACAAACGAGGAGGTGAGATGTGGCCTGGGTTCTCCTGGACAGATGGAGAAACGTGTGCGTTAAGACAACGGGAAAGGAAGGAAAAGGTCTTTCATCACCTGGGAGATCACCTGATAGCTGGGCTGAGACTCCTCAAACCTCAGCCAGCACCTGAGGCTGGATGAAAGGAGGGGTGTCCCACTGTGGGGAGACCCCGCAACCTCCCAGCGTGGCCCTGCTCCACCGTAGACCTCCTGCATGAGCCTGGAGATTGATTCCCCTGGCTGCTCTCTGCTGCCAGGGTCTCCCGTGCAGGGGAACAGCAGCGCTCATATGTGTGCAGCACCCCAAAGATGGGGAGATGCTCCAACGCCAGGGCACTGGGGAAGCCGTGGGACTCAAGGGACTTGTTCAGCATCGAGAGAAGCCCCAGTGTTACCTGGTAGGCTTCGCTTGGACCCGGCACCCGTGGGGGCTTTGCTTGGTTTTACCTGGGGATCCACAGTGAGACGAGGCATGGAGGAGGCCCTCCCAGAGACAGCGTGGTCCTGAGTGTCCACGGGAAGGTAGCTGCCACGGTTAGAGGGCTGCACTCTTTGAAACTCCCTAACCTCTGGCTCCTGGAAACAAACACACAGCCAAGCTCTTGGGATGGGGTTGGAGCAGGACAGCATGCCGCTTCTGCCGCGATTGCAGGGGACAGCCCTGCTCGCTCAACCGGGGGCAGATTTCAAGTGAGCCACAAAGGGCATCTGAGACATATCAGCCGCCGTGTCGCCCCTGGACAACAATCTCTGATTCACGATCCATGGCAGGTGAGCCCAGATGCGGTGATTCAGGCTCGCCTGATGGCCGGTTCATCTCGCACCCCTTCAGTGGCCGTGGAAGCCCTGCCTGGATCTGGTGACAGCCTGACCGCTGGGTTTTAATGCCTTCCTCTCTTGCCAGAAGGGGACAATCATATGGGATTTTCTCTCCGACCTTGCTTTAAAGGCTTTCTGGCCACATCCATTAAAAGAAAACACATCACTCACGGCACCTTTGCGCTTCGGTTAATTCCCAGTTTAGGGGACTCTTTTATACAGGACGTGGTGCCAGGGACAAGGGCAGGGAGTGGCCCTGGAGATCTGCTAGAAGGTGACTTTATGGCTAGGAGGGAGTCTCGTCGGCCACCTCCCCGTCGGCAGGATGGTGGCGTGGTCGGGGCGGCTGGGGCAGGGGACGCCCGCCCATGCGGTACACAGCTCACACAGTACTACAGACCCCGGGGACACGGACCGGGCTGGAGATGCACAGTGGTACAAGGCTGCATCCGACAAGTGTCAGGGTGGTGCACAAATGCACACACACAGATATGGAGGGAGGTATATACAGATACGTGTATATATATACACACAGACAGACAGACAGACACTGCTGCTGCCGGCCGGCGTGTGTGTGAGGTCGGAGGGGTGTGCTCCCGTTGGAGAGAGTTTGACAGCTCAATTTGGGACTGGGGACACCAGCACTGACAACAAAATGAACATGAATCCGAAAACATCAGATACCATCACTCAACACGGGGTAGCCCACTGAAATGAGTGCTCAGTGGAAAAAAAGAGCAGCCTGTGAAGAGAAGGATGCTTTACTGCAGGACGTCAGACCCTGGTCACAGCTCCCACCCCAAAAAGCACTTGTCACTGCCTGGCCCCACTGGCCAGGGCCGGTCCAGGGATGGCCGCATCCCCAGTGCCCAGAGGCGAAGGGCCAGTGCCCCAGCTGAGGGACACCCGGGGATATTTGTCCCCTGCTTTGGACCCACGCATGACCCAGCAGCTGCCATCCCTGGGGCAGGGAGCAGCATTTCACCTGCGTGCCGGTGGCCCCACACCTCCCTGTGCCCACCAACATCCTCACTGGAACCGCAGGAGAGCGCCCACCAGGCAGTCCATGACTTTACCAGAGACTGGTGCTCCTGGAACTGCCCGTGGGCCGGATCCATGCACGCCAGCTGGAAGATCTCCTGGGGCGAGAGTGGGCTCAGCGAGGGGAACCCGCTTCTGCTGCTCCTGCAAAGACAGTCCAGCTTCAGGAAGGCCACAAGCCGGGTGCTGCCATCGCTGGGCATCGCCTCTCCAGTGGCTCAGAGCTGGGGAGCTCTGAGCTGTGCTTCCCCCCCCTGCCCCGCAGGCTGTCGAGACCACCAGGACAAACATCATGTTCCTTGGAGGGCTGAAGAGGTGTTCAGGCAGGAGAGGACACCAGTGTCTCAGGTCCCGCAGCAACAGTGGGGACATCCCAAATGCAGTGCCAGCAACTCCCACCATCTCATTCCCACCAGCCAGGGTGCTGGGACACTCCACCCACCCCACACCCCTCAGGAACCTGCTGCTCAACTGCTCCTGAGGTTCAGGTCTATCCCAGACCGCTCCTCAGTAAGAGAGCTTGCACTCAGTGTTGGGATGGTCCTGCAAGAAGAGCATCCATGCAGATGCCTGAGCATCGCCCTTAGCCACCTCTGCTGCTGTGGGTGATGCTGATGCACACCAGCTACCTGGGATCCCTCAAAAGCTTTGTGCTGGGAGCCTTTTGCCCTGGACTGGGTTTCCCCAGCTCTTTAACCCTCTGTGCATCCCAGCGTCAGCTCCAGAGAACCAAACAAAGGCTGCAGGAACAGAAAAGCAACAGGAATACCTCTCTTCTTCTCAGGCGATACTCACAGGCCCGAGAGGGTGTCCTGCTGGAGGTAAGGCAGAGCCTTCGCATTCGAGATGATTTCCTGCGGCAAGGAGGACGGCTCCATGCGCTGGAACATGGGAGCGTTTTTCTGTGTTGAGGAAAGGAAGAAGCTGAGCCTGTAGGAAACGCAGGTGAACATCCAGTGCTTCACCAACCAAGTCCCAACCACTTGGGAAGGCGACAGCGTGCCCATGATCGCTCTTGGGGGTTGAGGATGTACCTACACGTGCCTTGTAGTCACCAAAGCCCAACCTGTACCACCATCCTCATCCCTCTGCTGCACGTTTGGTCAGGACATGGTAGGAAGCAGCAAGGGTGCTCTGAACTCCCTGCTCCTGCCCACCGCACACCCTCGCTGAGCCTCACCTGCTCCTCTAGCTGCTGCCGCTGCTTCTTCGCTTTGCTCTGCTTGTAGTAATCCATGATCATCATGGCTGCATATATTTTGCCGACAGTCAGGTCAGAGGCTGAGAGCATAAGAGGGGAAGGAACGGGGGGTGACACTTTTGTCTTAACAGACACAGCAGGTCTGAAGGCACTAGAGTGGATCTCAGGAAGAGCCCTGCTGTGGGATACCCTGGTGACCCTCAAAGTCTGCTCACCACTCCAAAAGAGAGATGAACACCCAGACACCCCACATGGAGCAAAAATGGATGGAGGTGGCTTGAAAGCACCATCATAAACCACCAAGATGCACACCTTCAGACCATAAGATGTAACGGGGCAAGTGATGCTCAGCCTCCTGCCCTTACATGCTCCAGAGATGATTTACAGGAGACTCTGGGTTTGGCAGGAGTAAATCACTGCAAACTGGACAGTTTTCAGGAGGGTTCCCAACCAGCCAGGCTGAGCAAGGCAGAAGTCAGCCTGTAGAACACAAACCCTTTTTCCACTTCTCCCACAGCAGGAGAAGCTGCCTCAGGTGTGATGGAAAATTGACAGCGATGACAGCCCCCGCAGAGACTCACTTTTTGGCATGGGTACCAACAGGTCAAGCATCTTCTGGGACAGGTGAGGCCAAATGGTCAGGATCTCCTTTTGAAGCTCAGAGTCTAATTGCTGCCAATCTGCACCACCTTGAAGAGCAAGGGGAAAAAATTGGCCCACAGAACTCAAGACCTGGCACCAGGGTCCAACTAAAAACACCCCTTTCCCATCCTGAAGGGAGGTTCATGACCAGCAACCAGCTCTCTGGGCTGGGAGGGCCATCTTGCATCAGCAAGCTTGCTCTTCTGATCTCACAGGCAAACTTTCCTACCATCTCTTCCATATGTGCCTCCATCTCCCCATCCCCTGCCCTCCCACTCAAAGCTGCCATCTTCAAGCTCGCCTTGGGTCCGTCTCCGCGGCTCCAATCCTACTCCAGCCCACACACACCTGCTGCTGCCCCACTTTCTCTTTGCTGGTGAGCGGATCATGTGCTGGTGAAAGAGTATTTCCACTTGGTTGAAATCCTTAAATACTAGACAATACTGTGTAAGGAGGAGAGCAGAGCTCTCTGGCCAGTGGTGAAAGGATTTGCTGAGCTGAGGAAGACCCAGGCTCAAAGGGAGCTGTCAACACACACCAACCAGAGACACCCGAGCCTGAGGCAACTCTGCCAAGCTGCAGGAGACCCAGGTTCAGATCTCTGCTTTATCTAGAGGGGCTTGAACCCGAGGAGCTGTCTAAGCACTGGGCTCTTGCTGATACCTTGCCCTGGGTTGGGTTTTTTCCCAACAGCTGAGCTGTTCCCAGGGGATGCTTTACTGAAAATGGCATGTTTCTGCAGAAAGCTTTCGATCTGATGAATCAGAGAGTTTCCAGCAACAACAACAAAGCAGCTTTTCCTGCTCTGAATATTTTATCTTTCCTGAGAGAGACAATTCTGTTCTCCACAGCCTTAGGAAGCCAAGCATACACGATCTTTTCCCTCCTTGTTTGATTTTATACATGGGGAAGAAGGGAAATTCTCTCCCTTCTCCATTACACAGGGACATCAAGCTGTTTCTGCTCTCAAGAAGCAGCTTCCAGTTGAAAACTGGCCACCTCTCCCCTAAAGAAATAGTTTCTTTTTCAATATAAAGTGGCAAAAATTTGCGTGTTCAAGGTAATCACTTCCATCCACGTACTGGGCTCTGGGTGACCAACCCCAGCTTGACTGTGATGTCCTCAGCCTTCCCAAAGGACGAGTGTTGGTCACCCTGAAACCCTCCTGGCTCTGCCCCCTCTCTACCCCATCGACCATACCTTTGGCAATTTTGATGTCCAAGGCCGTGCGTATCAGCGCCATCAAGGTGGAGGTAAAATGGACCGTCATGTCCTCGGCCACGGGCATGTTCATCAGCACCAGTCTCTGCGCAAGAGAGAGAAGAAAACAGCGGACGGAAAACAATATCGAAAAACACATCGACCAGGCTGGAGGAAAAAAAATTAAACATTAAACAAAAGGGAAAAAAAAATTAAAATTAAAAAATAAAAAGCAACAAAGAGTGTCAAAACAGCACAGCCAAAAAAGAAGGGCAAGGATCACCCCGCCACCCCCCCCCGGCTCCTTCCACCCCAGGACACCGGCTCACTGCCTTCCAGGGCTCCTCCTGCACCCCAGGAACGGCCCCTGAGCCCCCCTTCCCACAGCACCGGGGCTGCCACGACACCTCCCGGCACTTTTGGGAAGCCACGCCTGATCCATCCATCAGGGATGCGGGCGCGGGAAATGCTCGGGAAGGGGAGAGGGGGGCTCAGGTTTCCGTTCCCGAGGTGGTTTGGCTTTCGGCTCTCAACCCTTCCCACCTAGGGCAGGGGAGAGGAGGGTCCCTAACCTTCAGGGACTTCAGAGCGGCTGGATTCCTCTAGCATGCTACATCCTGGCGCTCCCTTTTTGCATTTTTCAGAGATGAAGTTTGCCAGCACATGCACAGGGTCCAAATTATCCAAGGGTGGGGAAGGGAAGGAGGGGTAGAAAAAGTGCAGAAGGAAAGAGAGAAGGGCAACCAAGGCAGGTTAGACACGCCATGCTCCTTCCCCACCCTGGGCAGGCGGGGTGCAAACCGAAGTGACCAGATCCACTTTCCAGAGAGTATATTTTGCTTTGTGAATACCTTGGGTCATCCCTTCCCTGCCCATTCCTTTTCCCCCAGCTCCTCATGTCCTTTCCCTGCCTTCGAGCCTCCCCTTTTCTCCTGGAAAAGTGCGATGGTGGACGTATGCATGCGTGAACAACCACGTGAGAGGTGGAGAGGGTGGCGGCGTGTTTGCAAGTGTGCAGAAATCCCCCCTTCACTAGCCCTGAGAGCTGCTGACAGGGCTGCGAGCAGCAGCCCTTGGCCAAAAAAAGCTTCACTTTGCTCCAGACCTGGGAAACACGTTGCTCTGTAGCTCTGGGTCTTGTCCCAGCAGCTGCTGTCCTCAGCAAAACCATACAGCTCCCACCCTATGTCCTCCAGGCCTTCCCGTGCTCCTGCTCCGCGCTGGGAGTGTGCTGTGAGCCAAGTGCCAGCCACTGCACTGGGAGCCAGGGGGTAAAACTCAGAGACACCTTTTGAAGGCACCTGGCTTTGCCTGCCATAAGCCATCCTTGGGATAGCTCTTGTGGATGTGCCTGGCTCCTCAGGCACCACAGAGCTGTTCCTACAGGTTACATCCTTGCTGCCCACCTGATTCCCATCTCCATGGCTTTTAGCCCCGTTTCTGTGCTGGCCGGGACAAGAATGGTTCCAAGCTTGGGTCAGTGAGCTCCTAAGGACATCTCACTCTCCTAAATGCTACAGGGTTGCTCCTCACCTCATCTTCTCCAACCCTCCCACTTCCACACTATTGCTGATCCTGCCCCTTCTCTTCCACTGGGGTCTTCCACCCCACAGCTGCCTGGGCTTGCGAGTGACCACGGCAGCATCACATGTGTGGGAAGTGGAGACCAGCCAGCATGGCCAGGACTCTTCTGAGCACACCAGGCTCTGCAGGAGCAAACTAAACACGTGTTGGATACGCCCAATGCCTCCCCCGTGTCCCACCAGCCCCACCTCCCGCAGCTCCCTTGAGCCCCGGCTCCTGCTCGGCTCTAGCCCCCGTAGAAGGAAGGGTTGATCTACCTTATAGGCCACTTTGGAAGGACATCTCTTGCCGAGGCCTAGCGGTGGTGACATAAGAGTCAGCATTTCATACATCTCAGTGTAATGGATTCGGCCACTGCTCATGAAGGGGGAAGGGGAGGGAGGGAGATGCAGAGAGAGAGGAGGCATTCCCAGAGAGCAGAAAAACGTACGAACAAAAATAGTACAGGAAAACAGGAGAGAAAAAACAAACGGACAAACAGGAAAAGAACAGGAAACCCGTTAATCAAGGCAAATCATACATGAGAGACTGTCCTGATGTGGATTTATAGCACTGCTCACACAGACCCAGGAATGCTGGCAGAAAGCAACTCACCCCTCTCCTCTCTGCTGCTGGCCTCAAGCGCCTGTCTCTCTAGCAGTCTGGGAGTCCTCCTCTGGTCTCAACCCCTTTCCTAAAGCCCTCCAGCAGCCCCCAACTTGTCCCACAGGTTCCAGGGCTGTGTGCGAGTGGTATAAATCAGATACACGGCACTCAAGCCATGGGTTATTTGAGATAACGGTGGTTTGCACCACAGTGCTCTGTGGCCTCCATAGCGTCTTCCCTCCCGGGGGGGACCTGGGTGTTTCTTTGCATCGCCACCTAACCCATAGCTGGAAGGCTGTGTATCCCCAGCTCATAAGGTCTATGCAATTGGGAGGCAGCATCTTGCATAGAAGGCAGTGGGCCAGGGTCACTTGTCAAAGGAAGATGCCCAGTTGCTTCCGTCTGGCTCTGCGGATGGACCGCTTTCCCACCATGCACCAGTGCAAAAGGCATGCTGAATTGGCTGAAAAAACAAAAACCGGGAGGAAAAGTTGTACATGCCATGCTCCCGCCCTGGCTCTCTCCCACATGCGGCTGCAAGTTCCACCAGGTTGGAGTTTAAAGAGTCTCAGCAGAGGCAGCTGTTTGGGCCTTCCAACATTGGGGTTCGTTTGGGCTTCCCAAGGGAGGCAGCTAGGATGGGACCCCCACCTCGCGCTCCTCTGCTCTGGAAGGACCTGCCTAGGATTGCTGCAGTGAGGAATGCTACCAAAAACGGGCCACCCGATGCCACCTTGAGCCCTCTGCCAGGGGCTGTGCCTCCCTCTCTCTGCACATCCAGGAGGACGCTCAAGTACATCTCCCAAGGATCCTGGGCTTGGCCACCTCTTCTTCCTCTCACTCCAGGCTTCTGTCCTGCACTGCAACGCTCAGGATGGTTCATGGGCAAGGGCAACCTTGCAACTGCAAAGGTATCAACCCTTACAGCTGAGCTGGCAGGATGCTGCTGGAGAGGAACCCGTTTCAACTGGAGAGGCCTAGGAGAGAGTGCACTGCCAAAAAATTAAGCATTCCCTGTGGGATCTTGGCCTCTTTCCTACCCATGTGCTGAGAGAAGTGTGGAAACAGGAGAAGATGTCTCCTCTTCTCAGGGGGTACCACTGGTTTGGAAGCAGACTTGTGGCCAAAGAGGCCCCCACCTAGATAAGTCCTGATGTTCAGGATGTGAACTAGAGGTGGTGACAACCCACAACGAGAGATGTTTGGGGTGCAGGCACAGAACAGGCTGGGCAAGTCATCCTCTTTGGGACCTGACACACCTAAACGCTTTGGGAATAGGATTGATAACAACACTGGAGACTATTGAGATGATCAAGAGGAGATATCCAGGTCCAGGAGTCTGTAAGCAGCGTCTTGTCAGAGCTGGATGTGCACTGACTCTAGGTGTTGGAAGGGGAGAAGATGACTTCAAAATTTTCGTGCTCAAGAACTTTGTGCAAAAAGGAAGCAGGACAGTGATCATCCAGCCACCCTTCCTGGCAGGGAGGATTTTAGCATGCCCAGCACACTTCAGACACTGTCTTTCATACTGAGATTCTCCACACAATGAAGGAGGAATGGATTCCCGTGAAAGGAAGAGTTTGCATCAGTGACCAAGAAGGACTGCATGAGAACTGGGCTGTTCTCCCAGACAGGCTGCACACTTTGCTGCTTCTCAGAGCAGAGGTCTTAAAGCATTTTGAGCAGCACAGCAGTGCCCAGAAACCAAATCCCAATGGAGTGAAGCACAGGAAGGCACATGCAACATGATCCGTCTGAACGGGATGGCTCCCAGGAGCTGGTCCCAGCACGGGTGCATCCTTGATGGGAGAGCTGGCCATCTGTCTGGTGTCTAGAATGGAGATGTGCCCTGTGGCTATGGCGCAGGGTGGCCTGTAAAACCACCAGGCAGTAATGGCTCAGTCCTGGTGCTTCAAGAGAACCCCGTGGAGTGATGGAGGAGGACATCTGGGGGACATCTGTCCTCCTGTGGTTCGGAAATAAGTACTATGCCATGCCAGACTATTAGGAATGGAGCAGCAGAATAGCAAGTGATCTGAGAGTAGATTCAGGAATAGTAGGTGTCCACAAGGACATGACTGCCTGTGGAGCGTTTGCCTGACCCATGGCCATTTCAAGGGCTACTGTTAGGGAGCAAAGGTGAGGCCCACCTCCTTGGCTCACTTTTGTGTGACTGCTAGAAGTGGATAGGTTGAAGAAAGCCAGCGTTTGCCCCAAGGAGTGGAGCTGGCTGCCAGGATGCAGTCCCAGCAAGATGTGATTACAAGAGCTACTCTCCCCAGCATAAGGACAGAGCTTGCTGGACTTCTCAAGAAGGTTTCCTGCATCAATGTCCCTTCATTAGCCCACCGGTGGATGACCTAGCAGATATGTTTCCACACCGTTCTGCGCCCCTATGCAGCATACTGAATTTGCCGAAGCGTCATGTCTTCTAGAGCAGGCTGTCCACCACTCCATAACCACGCTGGTGTTTGTTTCTGCAAGTCATTGCTGTCACACTGCCTGGCAGAGTAGGGGTGTGGGCTCCAGGAACGTGAACCTGTGCACTGTGATGTGCAGGGCAGGGTCACCAAACTGAAGGGTGAGCAAGTCAGGTGGGATTTTGGGATCTGGACCACGGCGGCAAGATGTCACAGGCACGTGGTTTTCTTTCTTCATCAGTTGCCTTTTGGGAATTGTTCCAGGTCAGTAGGAATCCCTGAAAATCTCTTATCTCCTTGAAATATTCCATGCATAGGGAGGAGGAGACTGAGGTAACACAAGGAAGAGATGGGAATGGTGTCCCTCACATGACAGCAGAAGCTGGTCTCACTCTCTCTGCCTCCACTTCCCCTTGAGATTATCCACCTTCATTGTTCTGTCCATCCCACAGAGTCAGCAGAAAGCCGAGACTGCTCCAGAGCTCCCTCTTCCCACAAAACATTACAGGTACCCTTGTGAGCACCAGGTGATCCAGCTTGGGAGAGCAGCATTTGCCAGAGAAATGTCAATCGAGAAAGACTAGAAATTCCTCCTGAAGGTGTCTTCTGTCTGCAGGGACCTGAGCGTCTCAGCAAAGCCACCATCCTTTGCCAGGGTTGTAAGAGAGGAGAGTGGAAAGACTGCAAGGAACCCCTCCTGGAACAGACAAGCCATCTGAGATTCTTGCAAGAAATCTCATATCCCTAAACACCTCTTCATAAATGAGATGACCAAGCATCCAGGTCTTGTCTTGCTTGCTTTGCTTTACTTCCGGTCACCTACTTCAAGATTTCAAATGTGTGCATCATCCCTGTGACCAGCTGTGGAAGGTGACAGACCCATTCCAAGGATGCTGACCGGAAGACACATTTCTGACGTGGTGAGAAGGATGTGGTGGCTACACCATGCCGCACTAAAGAACCCTCTTTCTCTGCAGAGCCAAGATCAAGCACTGGGGGCATCTGAGCTTGTACATCACCTCAGACCCTGTGAGGGACACAGAGGGAAGACCAAGCTCTGCAGTTCATCCTTTCATGCCACGAATACAAACACAGGCATCATGGCATTTTGAGGAAGGTGGGAGATGCAGGATTTTGCTCAGCTCTCACCCAGAAATACAATTAAAAAAACCCCCGTGCAAGTCAGAGACAGACAAGGAGGCCAAATCACTGCCAGCAGCTGGGAGCTTGGCTCAAGCAGAGGGAGAGGAGCTGTTGGGCTCCAGAGATGTGCCCAGGTGTCACCACCTCCCAAGCAGGTCCAGCAAGCCAAGGGCAAGACTAGCAAGAGTCTTGTTCCCCAGAGACATGGTCATGTGTCCTCCAAGTGCCACACTTGAGGAAGAGTCTGTTGGGTACAGCATGGCATCCCTCAAGGACAGGGGTCATCCTGGCCTCCCCGTCTTCCCTCTAGACCTCACTCTGCAAAACAACGGCAAAGTCCCAAATGTCCTCCTGCCTTCGCTCCCCCCCACCTTCTCACCCCAGAGGCAAACCCCGTCTGAGACCCCCAAAAATCTCCTGCTCCCACTTGAGGGCACTTTGAAAAGCCAAGCAGGGACGGTGGCATTTGGCCTGGCACCCTTCAGGGGCTCTCTGTGCCGATGGAGCTGGGGCAGGGAGCTGGATGGTGGACGCAATTTGTTGAAACCCACCCTGGGAGGCTCTGAGCCCCCCCCGGCCCCACTCATGCCTCCCCTCGAGGGGGACAGCTGCTGGCTCTGGGAGGCCGCGGACCTCTTTAAACTCGAAGGAAAGCAACGTCAGGGTTCCCTCGGGAGGCGTGGTGGCGGTGGAGCGGGGGGGAAGGAGGGGTGGATGGTGCGTCCCGTGGCCAGGTTGTGGCGGAGGACTGGGAGGCAAACCTTGCACGCCACCCTGTAGGGGCAGTTCTCTCCTAGGCCCAGAGGAGGCGAGATCACCCGTACTAATTTGTACATATCCTTATACGAGATCCTGCCGCTGCAAAGGAAGCACAGGTGGGTTAATAGGACACTGAGAGGGTGCAGGGGAGGATGGAGAGTTTAACTGGTGAATGCTGGGGCCATCTGTGGGGCAAGACCCCCAGGGGTGCATGGCTCTTCTCCTTCTGGCTGTGTCAGACCCAGAGAGGGGAAAGCTGTGAGCATCAGCTACTGCCTTCTCCACCATGAGTCAGCTCATACCTCCTCACACTGACCCATCTTGACCCCGGAGAAGGACAGTTTTGGCAGCGAACGCCACTCCATCACTCTTCCTTATCGTGCCCCTGGCTGCCCTACGCCTGGTGGGAGAGGACTGGGATTTTAGACGAGGTGAGCCTGCAGCTTGGATGGGTTCTAGCCACCATGAGCCCTTTCGATGGATCATATCATATCATAGGATGGTTTGGATTGGAAGGAACCTCAAAGATCATCTAGTTCCAACCTCCCCTGCCATGGGCAGGGACACCCTCCACTAGACCAGGTTGCCCAACCTGGAGTTGTGTCCCATCACACCACCAGAGAGCCTGCCCTCACACAGCCAGCTCTCTGGTCCTGACATGGTCCCAGGGAGGTTGGCGGCTGAGTCATTTGTATCTCCAATATCTGGGGAACCTGAGACGGGGAGAGATAATGTGACCAGCTGGTGGCTGTGGCACTAGCACCTAGGTCTCTGGCGGTCCAGTCCTGTGCTCCGACCACCAGACCACGCTCTGCCAAGGGTACACATTATTAGAAGCAAACCCTCCCGCACACACACCCCTTCTTGCCCACAGAAGCACATCTCCCCAGACCCGGGTGCAGTCATTGCAGGACACTGCCCGTATCCCTCCTGCACCGGCTGAAATAACGAAGCAGTCAAGATGGAGAGCTGGCAGGAGAGGGTGCAGGGGTGTCGGATGCTGAGCTCCCCACTCCGCTCCAGAGCAGAGCCCTTAGGGAAGCAGGACCGTGTGGGGTGGAAGTGCTGAGGTGCAGTGTGCTGCAGCCTCCTGGGCATCCTTAGACAAGCTTGGATGGAAACCGCACAAGGAGGCAAAGATCAGCGTTACCGTCCTAGCTGGTGCCTTTGCCTCTGGTTTCTCCTTGCTCTTCTCCCATCCCCCCTCCATCGCTGGCCAGACCTAACCCAAGTATCCGGGCAAAACCCATGTCTGAGCCCCCCGGTGTTGGGCAGTCTCCACACGAGACCTTCATGTGATGGTCCCAGCGTCGGGATGCAGAACGGCGGCCCCACTCAGGTGGTGGGACCCGTTCAGAGGTACTCACCCATTCCTCACCCAGCAATGGGGGCCAGGGCTGCCCCCACGGGCCCAGCACCACTGGCTCCTGTGCACGTCCCCTAACTGCTGGCTACATATCATGATGAAAGAGCATGGCTTGCTCAGAAATGCATGGCATCAATAGGACAGCTCAGGCATGCTTTTACAGTGACTGTCCTGGAGACCCAGGCCACCAACATGTGGGCTGAGAGTGAATGAAGTGCCTGGTGTGAAGGAATCCATCCCAAAAACCACGAGTGAGACACGCCACACCGAGCAGCTGGATGCTTCACTGCTCTCACCTCCTCTCCCTTCTTTAGTTGTCCATCAGGACATCTACTCACCCATGCTGAACTCTCCTCCTTGCACAAGGCATATTCAGCTGCTAACAAGCAAACCCACCTGCCCACAGGGGTCTCGCACAGCAGCAGGAGTGCTGGAGGAGGCCATGCAGGGAGGAACCTGGCCAGCACTGAGCTGCGCAGGGTTGGATAGAAACGGTGGAGAAAACTATGCAAGGAGCTGATGATATTAGGCATAAAAAAATATCTTGGCTGGAGCTGGTCTCTTGAGGGGCAGGACATTAGTAGTGGAGGTGAACAGTCTCCAAAGGGAGCTGCCAAGGGCTCTCAAGCCAAGATTGCCCACAGCGGTACTGTGCCATGGCTCCAAAGAGCTGTCCCTGTGCTGCGGGAGGGAGGGAGGAAGGGGCCACACAGGCAGCCTCATGGTGCTGGGGGTGAGTGGAGGACAGACATGGTCCCAGAGCTGCCAAGGGCTCCACACTGCCGTAGGGATACTCCGGACCATCCTGGAAGGAGCATCGGAGGGCAGCTCCTCTGCAGCGGCAGCAGAGTCAAAGCCCGGCCACCCAGAGTACGTACAGCTACTGTGAACCCCTCCTGCTGCCGGGAACAGGCAGCTGCCTCCAACGGGAGCCCTGTTTGCCAGGGTCCTCGTTAGCCAAGGTACGAGTGCAGGGAACAAAGCCCTCTGGTCTCTAAAGGGGTGAGCAGGCTTGCCAGCAGAACACCACAATTCCCCAAACCCATCGAACACACTCCCAACAAGGTCCTCCACAGGTGACTTGGCAGGAGCCCAGCAGACCCCCAGCATCTCCCCGTTGCTGGGAGCAAGCCACACTCCGACAGGGAGCTGTGGGTGCTGGGGACCAGGCAATGGAGCCGGTCTCAGGGCAGAGGCACCCAGCCGGCGCACAGGGACAGGGAAGGAGGCTGAGAAAGACCTGCCTGCTGGCCAGCGGGGGGAGAAAGAGCAGGAACCTCCAGCACTCGGGATAAAGGCTATGGCAAACCGTGAACATCACCCAAGACACCTCTGCCACCAGGCGCTGTAAGAACCGGCTGCTGCCCTTGGAATGACTGCAAGCCAGAGCAGCCCTTCCCTGGCCGTCCCAGGCATCGCAGCCCCTTTCCGAGAGCAGAACACAGAGGCGCCTGTTTAAAACCAGCTCTGAGGGGCTGCTCAGGAGAGAAGGAGCTGGCTACATACCACGCTGCTCTGTCATACTCTGCCCAGATCCGGACAAACTCGTCTAGATGGTGAGGTCCCAGGATGGAGGAATCTCGAGTCAGGTATTCAAAATTGTCCATGATGACCGCCACAAACAGGTTCAGCATCTAAGTGAAAGGGAAAAAGGCAGAGAGGGAAAGGAAAGTAGGGGGAGAGCGAGCAGAGATGACCCTATGGCAGGGATACAGGTTGGGGTGCTGATGAGAGGGACCCCAGGGCTTTCAGGGAGGATGAACTCACCAGAAAAGAGCAGAAGAAGATGAAGGAGACAAAGTAAACGTAGGCCAGGTCGGTGCCACAGCGCTCGTTCTCATTCTGCCCGGATGTTGCGGTCGTGTCCGGCTCGCAGCCTTTGCCCTCCAGGCAGGACAGCATGATCTCCTGCCATGCTTCTCCCGTGGCACTCCTGCACCCAACACAGCCGTGCTCAGCAGCTCGTGGTGGTACAGGATGGAGCCGGGGCAGGATGGCCCAAGGAGAAGCCTCACTAGAAGCTGTGCAACCCGCTACCCAAGTTAAGGACATCTCTGGCATGCAGAGGAGCAAGGCACTGGGCCAGCAGCAGCCGAGCTGGACCCACACAAGCGCAGTCATGCCGCGGTGTAGCTCCTGGCACATGGGGCCAACTGTCCCCCAACCAGCCGGTCCAAAGAGCTGGGAGGCAGACGTCCTTTTTGAAGCAGAGGGAAAAAGGGGGTTCCTGAGCTCCTGTAGCCATGTGTTGCCCAACTGCTCTCTAGCACCAACCGCTGACCTCCACCAAACAGCCTGCAGCAAGAACCTGCCCAGCGCTGGTGCGCCTGCACCCAAAAACACTGCCAAAGGAGTCTTCTATGGTTGCTTACCTGAAGAGGAGCATGAGGGAGCCCAGGAAGCTGCGGAAGTTGTTGTGCCGGTTAATGTGGCTTTCCTCATCTAGTTTGATATTGCCAAAAACCTACAGGAGGGAGAAAAAGGTCTCGGTTACTCAGGCAACAGCCTGGTGGCTGGGGAAGTGGCTGCATGTTCACCTTTGCTGCAGGGACCGATCCTGCTCCAGGTCCATCACCCTCGGTACACCCACAGCAGCAGACATCCACCCTCTCTGTGCAATCCCCCATGAAAAAGCCCCCCAGCAAATGCACACTGGTGCGCAGCCAGCATGCTGAGGAGCTGGTGCCGAGCAGCCGTCCGGGAAGGAGACTCTCCTCTCCTCTGCAGGGATCTGTGGTGGGTGGCAGAGGCTGTGAGAGGCCGAGCTGCCATGGAAACAGGACCTGGGATCAACCGAGTCCAACCTCTCTACATCCCTCCTTCTGCTGTGCTGCGGGCAGCATCCGAGCTCCACGTGGCAGCCAGCGGCTCCGAGCGTGCCGGAGGTGCCAGGATGAGTTGCACCACCCTGGGTGGGAGCTGGGTCCTGGTCCTGGAAACTACTGGGAGCTTTTCCCTTGGTGGGAAAAGGTCTGTGGTGCTGGGGTTGGGCACAGCAGTGCAAACAGGGTGGGGAAAACCTCAGCGAGGGAGGGACAGACTGACTGCTGAGCCACCACGGACAGCCAGACACCCGGGGCTACCACCCCAGGGTCAAAAGAAGCGGTGAAGCCCCAAACATGGACAGTATCCAAATAACAAGTCACAGCCAAGGCTGTGGTAGGACATAACGAACGTTCGTAACGTTCCTCAAATAGGAAAAATGTGCTGTTATTACTGTTCAATATTTATTCCACTTTCTGTGAACCTAAAAATACACTAACCGCAGAGTATTTTTTTTCCCTGTACAGGTTTTTTGGAATGTGTAATTGTAGAATATTTTCTGCCTCCAGCTATTTTGCTCAAATAACGCCCACAGACTTTACTGCTTGGGGATTTGTTCACAATGGTGTTAAAAAAAAAAAAATAATAAAAAAAAAATCAAATACTACCACACGGCAGGGAGGGGGGCTGAGTCAGACGGCGGGTGGTTAGTGCGGAGAACACCTGGAGCCGGTGTCCAGATGTGTAGGACAGAGCGGCCAAAAGCAGCCGCGCGACTCTTGGGGCGGGAGAGAGGGGATGGAAGAGACTAAACACCAGCGCTGCCAAGCAGCCCGAGCCGGGGGGCCACCACGCTGCCCGCTGCCTCCCCAAAATCTGCCTGTTCTGGCAGCGCACGTCGGGCGATGGCGTTGGGTACTGCGGCGGCTCGCTCATCGGGAGGCTCCAGATCCCAAGTGTTCGGCGTCGAAGATGCTTCATCAGATCCTCAGCGTGGGATTTAGTCACTGCAGAACTGAGCCAGCCCCATGGCACGTGTGGAGCTCAGGGTTTTAGCTCACGTGCTCCTTATTTGCCAGCTGGAGCCTGGAAAGCTCATGTCTTCCCATGCTTTGCAGACCTCCCACCATCTAGTAGGTGATCACAGGTCCCTAAGCGCGAGAGCCCAAGCAGACCATGAGACCATCCCTCCGCAGAGAGACGAGGTGGACAGAGAGCTGCGGGGATCACCACCGTGATCCGGCTGTCCAGGTGGGAAAGGCAGAAGGCTGCTCACCAGATCCCTCAGGCATGAAATCAGTCTCTGGGGGCTGCTAGGGAGTTAGGGACGGGGTGTCACTTCTAAAATTGAAGTGTCTATGAAAGGAAGGGGTGGCGATTTAAAAGCAGCCGCCGCGCAGGATGCCCAGCTGAGTCCCCAGGGTCACATCTCCATGGGTACGAGTAGGGAAGGCAGCTGTGGAGCTTGACTGAACAAGCTTGTGGCAGCTCCCTCAGGGCGTGCAGCTCTGCAGCTCCCAAACAAGCTTTCCACCCTCGGGACCTCGCCAGACACCGTGACCGAGTGAAGCAATGACAGGCAGGCACAAGGCTGGCTGCTGTGCATAATGCTGAGGACACGCTGGTCCAGCCTGTCCGCGCCAGAGGGATGCACATGGAGGTGTCTGTGCTCACCTGCATCCCAATGATTGCGTAGATGAAGAAAAGCATGGCGATCAAGAGGCAGACGTAGGGGAGGGCCTGCAAGAGAAGCAGATGAGTCATCTTATTTAGCACAGGTCCAGCTCCAGCTCCAGCGGAGTACAAAAAGCACAGCGAGCAGGTAAGCTCTGCCAATCCGTCCCTCCCACAAGCCAACAAGACCTTGGGAACAGCCTGCATTTGGGAGCAGCACCCCAGCACCGTGGCCTGGGATGACACCAGGGCACACGTGATTTACCTTGAAGGACTGCACGAATGTCCAGAGCAGGATGCGGATGGTGTAACCCTGGCGCAGCAGCTTGATGAGCCGAGCAGCCCGGAAGAGCTTCAGGAAGCTCATGTTGAAGCTGCTGGTGTTCACCAGCTGGGAGGAGATGAGAGAGTCAGAGGGAGATGGGAGCCCCCCACCCCGTAAGCAAGTTCGCCCCACTGGTCCCAGCCCCTGTTTCACCTTGGTGTCTGTCAGGATGATCTCTGTAATGCTGCCGATGACGGTGATGAAGTCAAAGATGTTCCAGGTATCCCGGAAATAATTCTGCAAAAGGAAGGAGAGAGGGAACATGGATTTGAGCTCAGGGATTGCAGGTCTGAGGGGCACTGGGCCACAGGCCAAGGATGCTCATGGACAATGGTGATGGTGGCAGAGACCTTGCTGCCCATTTGTATGCAGCCACCACCTGTGTCTGAGATGGTGGCAGACCTGAGTGTGTCTGCAGTGAGCAGCTTCTCCTGGGAAATGACTCACCCATCCAACAGGCCACCCTGGTGAACAGGAGCAGGAAAAGCAGCCACAGCCAGTCCTGATCAGGCTGCAACAGCTCATCACGACAGCCCTCACAGCCATGATGCTGCTTTGTCCTCCTCTTCACGGGCACCCAGACCCACCTCAGCTCCTGCTGTTCGTGCAGGAGCTCGTGCAAGACTGGATTTGACCATGACTGGTGCCGCTGGGAGCAGGTAGGGTGACTAGAAACCCTCCTGCTAGTGGACCTCATCTCCCAGTATGGGTTAGAAACAGGACAAGCTCTAAAAGAGCAAATCCAACAGTTGCTCATAAGCTGCTGAAGAAAAGGCAGTCCATGAAAAGGCTTCAAATCTTAAATGAGCAGCTGGGGACTTGAGGACTGTGAATTAGGCAGGGAGGTGTCCCTGCTGGTCAGGGCTGGTCCAGCTGATACAGCCCAAGGACAGCAACGCACCAGCATCTCATGGCTCGCGGGGACAAGGGACTGCAGCCACCATCACGATCGCAGCAGCAGTTGGCTTTAGCAGAGCACATACATGGTTCAGGCACCAGAGTACCACAGAAACAAGGCAAAATGTAAAGTAACGTGTGGCTTCCCCCACCAGCATCCAGCAGTGGGAAGTTTAATGAGAACCAAAGGAACAATTCCAACCTAAAAGTAGCTCTCAGGCTGGGACCCAAAATAAATAGCAACGGCCTCACATTATTAACACCTTTCCTCTGTGATCTGCGTGCTGCCAAAGTCCAAATTAGCACGCTTGACAAGAACAGGAGCAGCCACTCACCAGGAAGCCAAAAGCAATGATCTTGAGGACGCACTCCAAGGAGAACACCATGGTGAATGCGATGTTCAGGTACTTCAGGGCCAGCTCATAGGTGTACGGAGCAGAGTAGTACTGATGGAAAGAGAAAGACATCTCTAGCCAGGAGGGGGCTGATGACTGTCCCAGGGAAGACCTGCAGTGGCCCATGCCTCCTTCCCCTCTCCACCCCTCTCCCAGGACAGCTGCCGCTGCTTCTAAGAAGGAAGCACAGAGTAAATCCAGATGTTTCTGCAGTAGTTGGGTAGGTCCAGATCATTTGGGTCATTCGGTTTAGGGATGATCTTGCCTCCAGTTTGGGGCATGTGGTGTCTCAAGTGACTATGTCAAGGGAAGGCACGCTCAGACTCTGCCTCAAAGCATCTCCTAGAAGCAACCAAAATACCCTTCTGGTCCCTTCCTGACCGATCCTCCTTCTCCCCACCACCCCAGACAGGACAGGCTTACCCTGACTGGCTCACCTTCATCATCAGCACCACAGTGTTCAATGCTATCATGGCCATGATGGTGTACTCGAAGGATGGGGAGACCACAAAGTGCCAGACCCGGTACTGGAAGGTGTGCCGGTTCTGGGGCATGTACCGCGTGAGGGGCTTGGCGCTGATGGCAAAGTCAATACAGGCTCTCTGGAATAAAACAAGGTGCATCAGACCCTGGCTGATGGTAACGTGGGGGACAGCAACTGCCACACTTCTTTCCTTCATGGGTTGGGCAGGCAGGTTGCTCACAGGTTTCTTACACCTTTTCAACATCTAGGGAGCTCCAAGCTCCCAAACTGCAGAAAACCCATGGAAACATCCTCTTTCCCCCTGCCCAGACCATACCTCGTTCTTCTCCAGACTGCACTCCTCCATCATTTTGTCTCCTTGCTCTTGGAACGTAATGATGATGAGAGCCACAAAAATGTTGACGAAGAAGAAAGGGAAGACCACAAAATAAACGACATAAAAAATGGACATCTCCATGCGGTTGCTGCGGCTGGGCCCACGGTCCTCCTCCGTCACATCCACTGAATGCTGCAGCACCCTGTGGGCAGAGAGGTGGAGAAAAGCAACCAGAGATATGTCCATCAGGACTGCCACCACGCCACGCTTCTCACGGGCCCCACTTTGTACAGCCAGCTCTGCCTGTCCACGTTTGTAACAACGGTAAGATAAACCTCTGTCTTAATCTGCTTTACAAGGATGACCCTAAAAGGCCACAGCCTGTTTTACAGTGCTTTGCCTGGGCCCTGATAGAAAATGGATTTTTCCAGTGCTCCACATACAGAGAAAAAAACTGCCCGACCTCACCATGAGCATGAAGAAACGGTTAGTCCTGTGGTCACCTCTAAATCTGAGCTAAAATATGCCTCAGGGCCACACAGGAGCAAGGGTTATCCATCATTCATTCCCTAAGGAAGAAGCTAACCCCAGCCATGATCCCAGCCTCATACGGGAGCTAAAAGCTCTTTTGCCTGACATAATTTCTTGGTTTTCCTCTCCCCCTCCCTGTCCAGCAGTTTCTCTCTCAGTCCCGCCTGCATGTAGCCAGTTATTAAGCTGACCACTCCAATGGGGATATGTCCACCCCCACTCAAGGTGGCGGGATGAAGCAGAATACTCACTGGGGCCAACCCTCGCCAGTGGAGACTGTGAACAGGGTGAGCAAAGCCCAGATGATATTGTCGTAGTGAAACTCATGGCGTTTCCACTCCCGGCACTTCACCTCCATCTTGTTCTTCTCATGGTCCACATAGTTCCCTCTGCAAGGTTGGAAGAAAGCAGTGACCTTGAAGACACTACCCAGCACCCTGCCTTTGCCAGAGGTGCCAGCAGCATCACGTCCACTGAACAGGGCACCTACATGCAGTCCTTCTCTGTGTCCTTAGAGCTGTCAGTGCAGTAGAAAAACTTCCCCTTGAAGAGCTGGACGGCAATGACAGCAAAGATGAACATGAAGAGCTTGTAAACGATGAGGATGTTGAAGACGTTTTTGAGGGAAGTCACGACGCAGTCGAAGACGGCCTGCAGGAGAGAGCATAGCTCACCCTGGGGAACCCAGAGTCTTGGCAAAGGGCAGGACCGAAACCAGACTACCATGTGGAAAGACATTTCCCACTCCTGGTGGGGAAAGGAGGAAAGAAATGGGCCTTCTCCCAGGCAAAGAGCTACTTCATGAACAAGTTTAACACCCGGAGTAGCCCCCAGCACACACAGACACCGAGCAGCCCCTGAGACAGCAGCAGGGATGGATATTTATATCCTCAATGTTCTTTGCAACCAGGGCAGCAGACAGGGGACCATCCCAATGATGCAATTAGCAGCACTCAAGATCAATTAGTAAACACCTCATTGTTTTGCATCACCCCGAATAGCAAGGCAGAGCAAATACCTCTGCCTGCAGTAGCAGCACCTCCCCAGGCTGTGCTTTCAGCCCTTTAAGAAAGCACGTTAAGAAAGAGAGGAATGTCCTCATCCCTGCTTCATGGTGGAGACAGAAGTGTCCAGAAATTAACTGACATGGGCTGAATCCACCCACTGATCAGGAAGGAAAGCTGGTGTCAAAACCTATGTGTATGGGGTGCCACCCTGGGTTACATCCATCAGCCAAATAACCCCTCATAAGAAAAAAAACAGGGCTTCCTCGGTGTCTTACTCCTTTCTGGCTCTATACCCCATCGGCTACGGTAGGGAAATCCATAATCCTACCAGTGCTGCACAAATAATCCCTCTATTGAGATGGGAAATCCCGCTATGATGCAATACCATGACAGCACAGCACAGAAAATACAGAGTTGTTTGCAAGCAGCTCTGGTGGGAATGATCATGGACTTTGGAAAGAGATCTGAGCTCTCACAAAGTTGGGGCAGCCTATTTTATCAGGAGAGCATCTGCACTTTGCTGCCTTGTGTCCTCTCCAGCCCCACTTTCCCTGGCACCTAACTCTGACAGGTTTGCTCTAAATAACTCATTGCACCTCCAGATGTGAAGCAGCCTGAAGGGCTTTGTGTTTGAAAACAGGGCCTCTGAAACACCAAAAATGCTTTGAAAACTACCTGTTCATCACTCACGAGCAAATCGATGCACGTTGTCCCTGCACAAACTGGTCCGTGCTGGAGAAGACAGAAGTAAGGTAGGAGGTGGGAAACCTTACCTTCAGCTTCGGCAGTCGCTTGATGGTTTTCAGGGGCCTCAAGACCCGTAGCACACGGAGAGACTTGATGGTCTTGATATCCCGGCCCTTGTTGGTCCTACCATATCAGAGGGAGGCACGTGGACCAAGAAATGAAACAGAGAGACAGTGACCTTGTAGACCCGGGGCTGGATGCTCAGGGGGTTTTCAACCCCCGGCCCCCCCCCCCCCCCAGCGTGCGTGAGGATGGGAACGGAAGGGCCACGTGCCATCGCGGGGGCCAGCGATCACAGATGTGTGACTGCTGAGGCTCTGCCCACCTAAACGAGTCTCCTCCAGCACACACTGACAGCTGGCAGAGACGAGAAACAAAGGAGCCCTCTCCTCCTCGGGATCGGCGCCTTTCCCCTTCGCCGGGGAGCAGCGACCTTAACAAATCCCTTCGTTGTGGGCAGCAGCGAGATGCCAGGGCTGGGGCAGGGGACACAACGCTCTCCCCAAGCAAGGGCAGCTGCCCGACGGTCGCTGTGGCACGCTGCCCTCCCCTGTCACCCCAAGCCATGATGCTCGACATGGCCAGCAGGTTTGTTTCTCTACTGCAAGCCCATTTGCAGACGGGGCTTGCAAAAGCCCCCCGCCATTGCAAATTGTTTTCTTCTGCTGCTGCTGACTGCAAGAAATTCGCAATAAAATGAGGGAGATGCACTCAGTGGGGTCTACATGCAGGTCTTTTCCATCCTGGTTTAAACAGAAGATACATGGTCCTTATGGTCACCTAGGGAAGCACCAGCTCTGTGCTTGGTTTCTTTGCATAAATGCTGTCTCTCACAGCTTTCTGCCCTGTTCCATCAGTCCTACCCAACCTGGTCAGCCTAGTCATCCATCTCACAACATCTCAGCCTTCTCTTCCCTCTTCAGATCAGGGCTGCGCTTGTCTCCACTCTAAGCCAGCTGAGGGAAGCAGGGCTTACTACCAGAATTATTTAGAAAAGCAGCACTAAGACCTTTCCTGACCGTTATTTCTTGAATATGGTGATTAATCCCAACCACAATATGAGGGGTTTGTTTCTTGTCTTTTAACTAAAGGCAATGGGCTGGACCCAAGGATGGAGCAGAGAGGTCCTGGTGAAGGTGGCACAGTTTGTATCCACTGGGCACCCTCAAAAAACGTCAAGGAAATGAGTTACAACAACAGACACTCAAAATTACACAGCTCCTTTGTGAGGGTTAATGCAACAGGGAGCACAATAATGGCCTTAATCTTTAAAAGACGTAAACAAAGCCACTAATTAATAGTCCTCCCTAGGAGCACAGCCCCACAAATGCATGGGAAGCAACTGTACAAACAGCCCTGGGACTCACTTAGAACCTCCCATCTCCTGCTCTGCTCAGTGTCAGGGCCTGGGTAAGCAGCTGGGGCATCCAGCTTGGGGCTGGGGTGAAGATTTGAGGGCACTGCTCAGCTGGTACAGAGCTGCCACCAAGGGCAACTCAACTGCAGTGGTTTACATCTCCTGAGGACGGACCTCTTCAGACCTGAGGACTTGCTTCGGATCCAACATGGATACGGGATATAGAGCTGGGTACAGCCTGGCCTTGCCGTGTCCATGGCTGAACACTCCCCAGCCCCCTGAGCTTGGCATGAACCACATCCCACGCCCTCAGAGGACATCAGGACCGAAGTCCCACCCGCGCTTTCCTGGAGCGCACCACCTTTACTGCATCCCGGGGCAACACAGGGGTGTACGCGGACCGCTCCAGTCTCTGCAAATGCAGCTAAGGGTCAGCACACGTGTTGGACGGACAAACCCCCGCCTGTGCCCATCCCCCTGCACTCCCCAGGGGGGGCACCCCACAGCGACCCGAACGGCATAGTTACCCCAAAGCATTCCTGTTGGCGATCCAGCCCAGCAGCCACCAAACAGCACCAGCAGTGGGAGGGAAACAGAGAGAAGAGAGGAAGAAGGTAAGAAAAGCAGCAGGGGAGCTGCATGGGGATGACCGTAGCCTCTTGGGTGGAAACGTATGATAAGCAGACCACGTTGTGTCCTCCAGGATGGGGCTTATCTCCAGGGAGAGACTCATCCAGCAAGCCGGGAGCCCCTGCCCTCCCTGCTGGAGGTTTTGGGAGGATGTCTAGTGAAACCTCTGCTGCAAAAGGAACCTGCGGAGAGCCAGGACGGTGGGTGACAGCAGGTGGGTGCATGGTCCTCCTCGGCCATGAGTCAGGGAGGGACCTCGAGGCTCAGCTCCAACCAGCCAAAGGCAGGTGCCTAGGAGGGAACCTACCTGCAAGGCCACAGCTCCCATCCAGACAGGCTAACTTTAGGAAGCCACCTCTATCAAGAAACCCACTGATTAAGAGCCTGAGCTGCAGCACAGGATCTCCTGCAACCCAGCAGGACACCCACTCAGACAAGCCAAGGTGGTCTGCAAGGTCCCTAGTTGTAACCAAAACTCCATCCCTGATTCAGCTCAGTCCCTGTCGCGTGCCCGCAGAGAGCTCAGCGCTGGGGGCAAGCTTACGAAGTAAAACATTGCTTAAAACCCACAAAAATGACCCCAGACGCTGGCTGTAGGTTAGCAAAACATACAGTGTTGGAAAGGTGACAGCTTTACTCCACAGCACTTCCGCGCTGGGATATCAGACCTCTGGGCTGACCAGCCTCACCCCAGCTAATTCTGCAGTACAGTGCTTAGGGGTCCCCCCCTCCAGACTCCGGTGCTGACAGGCACACGGAGATGCTTCTCGGCGCAGGAAGAGGCAGCTCTGCTGGGTACCTCTGGGTGGAGAAACTCCAGCCCTTGCTCACCAGGTGAGACGATGAGGAATACGCACTGACCACAACCTTCCAGCGACCTTCCCTGCTGCCTCAAGCCCGCGGGCACAGGCACCACCGCCTCTCGGCGGCTCCGCAACGCCGCAAGCGAGCGCTGCTCCTCTGCACAGTGCCTCCTCGGAGGGTGCCGCGGGAGGCAAAAGCCAGCAGGGCCTTTCGATATGCTTCTGGTTATTCCAGCTAATTTAATTGGAACTCTTTGGAGATTTACGGCTTTATATTGGGCTTTTTATTTAGGCTGCGTTTGGACTGACGTATCAGCTTTCCACGCAGAGCTACGGATGAGCTGAGATGACCTCTCGCTCGGGCTCTGGGGGGGGCAGCGGGCAAGCTGTGGCAGCGCGCAGGGAGATGGTTTTATGGGTGGACAGGTGCTTATTGGGGATTTCAGTGTGGCACTGGTGGCCAGCAGATGATGGCAGCACCACTGGACCAGCTCAGAGACCTCCTGCTGCACCCACAGCTACCCAGGACCCCCCCCGTGGGTAAACTGAAACGCAGAAGGGAGGCAAAAAAGGCAGCAAACCCAAATGGCACGGCAAGTCCCAGCACTTCTTCAGCTGAGAAGTGCTGGATCCCGTCACCAGCCGCTCTCAGCCACGTAATCGCTGCAGCCACCCCATGGGCATCGCTTTGCCCACCCAGCACCGTGGAGGCAAGGAGGGGGAGAGGGAGGACACGTCACTGCCCCCCCAGCCCCACATCAAGGTGTTCACGGAGGGAGAAGAAAAGGAGAGGGGTTTAAACGTCATGGCCAGAGTTTTCCTCTTGAGTTGAGGATGGAGGTAGGTAGGACGGTGGGTTGGGACATGTAGAGCTGGCAAACTTCCTGCAGCTCCCGGGGGCCGCAGTGGTGACAGGCTGCCAGTGGGAGAGGCAGGGGTTCTTATAAATGCTTTGTAATGTATAAACTCATCAGAAATCACCGCAGTTCCTTTGTTCCCCTCACCCCCGAAGTCATGAGATCATCTCCTCCAGCAGGAGCCACCGTTGGACGTGGGGGAGAGGTACAATCCTGCAGGTTTACATGATAAAGAGCCCGTGTCCACGACACAAGCAATTCAGTATCTACACAGCTACAGCTGCAAGAGTGGGCAGGCGACAGAGATGCTTGCTGCAAACGTACGTGGAGATGCAAAGGCCTTCTCCGTGGGAGGGGTGTCGGTGCCACAGCCGATGGGGGTGCTCGCCCTCGAGAATTCAGCTGCCCTGTGCCCAAAGGGACCTGTCCTTCCCTCAGGAGGCTGCGGGGAGGCAGGCAAGCGGGGTTGGAAGGGGCACGGCAGCTTCCCCACATGCTTGGCGCTGGCACTTGGGGACTCCATCTCCGAGGGCCACCCCAGGAACCGCACCACCTTTGTGGGGTGGGGGCAAGGGGACAGTAAACACAGTAAACACGGATTACAGTACTGTTAGCAGCAGTGAGGACATCCGTCCACTCAGAAACAGGCTGAACCATCAGTGTACCCTCCTTCAGCCATCAAAGAGTCTTGATGAAAGATGACTCGGAAGCAAAAGGCTCTCCTGTCCTCCTAAAGCCCCTCAAACAACCCAGTGCATCTTCAGGCTGCTGCTGCCCTTGAGACACATCTCCAGACACGCTCTGAGGGGCTGCCCTGGCAGAGGAGGGATCAGCCAGACCCCAGGGATGCTTGATCCATCCTGCTGGTGGCCCAGGCGGCCTCCCAGGGGCTCAGAGCAATGTCCTCAGCCAGCGGACCTGCCCCATGCCCCTTGCCATGCCAGAACCTGTGGTCAGCCCCCTGCCCTGCCCAGGGGCTGGTACATCCCCGTGCCAAGCGAGCTGAATTCTCCTGTGCTCTTCCTGAGGAGAGAGCAGCAAATGAAAGCACTGGGCGAGGAAGGGGGTGAGGAAGGCAAAAGCAACAAGCCAGGGAGGGTGCAAGCGGACGAAAGTGAGGGGAAAGAGCTGCCGCCTGGCCAGGGATGAGACGGGGGGGATGGATTACAGGCTGTAATCCATCAAGTGACCTCGGGGCTCGGACCCAGCCACCCCAAGAGCCTCGCACGGTACCTGAGCTGCGGAGAAGGACAGGGCTCCAGTCTGCGCGGCTGCCAGGCCCTCCCCTCTCACCAGCACTAGCGCCACTGCTGCCAGTGTCAGAGGCACAAAGAGAGAACAACAGCATGACCAACGCACAGCATCTCCTCTCTTCTCCTTCCCTGGGGTACTGGCAGGGTGCCACGGCCCCAGGGGTGCCCCTTGCCCACTCTCTAGGTGCCAGCACATCCCTCCCCACACTCGCACGGCGCCGCCTGCCCCAGCCGACAGCACAGGGGAGGGCAGAGCAGCACAAAAGTCATCCCCAGATGCTTCTCCCCTCCATGGCACGATCATTACAGACATCGAGCCACTCTGTGGAGAAGGACCCCCCTGCAGGTGCCACAAGCTCGGTACCAGAGCCCCACTGCAAGGCAATGCTCAGCAGGGACGCGCTGCAGAGCAAACACGCAGCGCCCTGCCCTCAGCACGACACCGCAGAGGAGGCGCCGCCAGCCCCACTGGCCGCATCCCCATCCCTGCAGGGCTCCAGGGCAATGTTCGTTCTTGGAGCAGAGGAAAAGCCACCAGCCAGGGGTACCGTTTGCAGCACAGACATGTTCAGAGGGCAGCTCCACCTCTGCCCTGGGATGTGTAGCAGTTGTATAACTCCAGCTGTGCCACCCTTAGGTCTTTCCCCCTCTCTAACAGCCTCTCCTGCCCTCTTTCAAGTCCGCTTTCACCACCAACCTCTTCCTAGCATCTCCAGCTTGCCTTGTCCCCTGCCTGCTTGCTCACCAGCATTTGACAAACAAGGAGAAATGCATCTCTGGAGCAGCCACACACCGCTGCCAGGAGCCATCCCAGAAGTAGAGCAGAAGGGTGCAAAGAAATGAAAAATAAATAAATCAGGGTCTAGCGGCCGTAACACAGGCTTGCATCCTCCTCCTACCCTGGCCAAGGGAAGGCAAAGAGCTGACAAGGATGACAGCCACTTACGCCAAGGCGAAAGCCACCAGCGCTCCCACCACCACGATGAAATCCAGGATGTTCCAGAGGTCTCGAAAGTAGGAGCCGTCCTGCAGGATCAAGCCCTGATCGATCATCTGCAGAGGGGTAACAGCGAGAAAAACAGGCAGGGAATGAACAGCTCGGCCATCAAGTGGAAGTAGCAGTGGGTGGGATGTGCTGGGGACAGGGACATCGCTGGGGAGCAGCAGACCTGTCCTGTGCCCCAGGTATATATAAAGGAGGATCATATTTTGGGAGACTGGAGACTGATAAAAGCGGTGCTGAGCATTCTCAACTCCCACCACTAAGAACCTGGCTTTAAAGTCTCCGTCATCCCAGTTTAGGATGGGAACCATAAAACTGAGCTATTATTTCCCACCCGCTGCAAGGGTGCTGCAGGATGCAGCATCCCCAGGGCACCCAGCTCACAAGGCCTCTTACCTTGATAACCATCTCGAAGGTGAAGACGCCAGTGAAGACGTAGTCAAAATACCTCAGGACCTGCAAAGAGAGGGCACGGGCACTCTGCAGCCACCGCCAAGCGAACGGGCTCACTGGTGCTCACTCAGCCCCCATTAGCACCCTGCACCGGGGCTCGCCTGGCTCAGGTGCAGACAGAGGGTTGGTTTGCTTGTCCCAAACCCAGCCTGTTCCCTGAGAGCTCAGGACAGCCATAAACCCAGCCTGCACAGGCAGGAGAAAAATACTTCTCATGCATGGTACAAGTGGCTCTGAAATCATGCTGTGAGCTGGAACCGCGCTCCCCAGTACCAGCTCCTGTGCACATCAGCATCTCCCCAGTTTAAGCTACTTTACCATCAACAAGGTACCCTGGTCTGCTCCCCAGGTTCTAAACACCACATGTAGGAGGCTGAGGGAGATTTCCAGGGCTTATAAAGGAAGCGATGGGGGAAGAAGTCCCCCAGCGCAGTGCAGGCGCTGCCCTGATCCGTGTCCCACCGTGGAAGCTAAAATCCTGCAGGATCTCTGCCTGCATTTCCTGCGGGATGGGGGGCGCAGGGGAGGTTTGCAATCACTTTGTTACGGTCGGAGTTGGTGAGGACGGGATCCTCCGCCGCGAGGGCGATGCTGCTGGCGGCGATCACCAGGAGGATGCACATCTCAAAGTAGCGCAGGTTCACGATGTAGTGGCAAGCCCTCCGCACCCTGCGTGGAGACAGACCGCACCCCGAGCTGTGAGCCCCTGGTACACGCCAGGCATGGCCCACGTGCAAAACCCACCCCACAGCACTGGCTTCCAGAGCAAAAAGACGGGCAGCAAAGCCTGAGGAGGAAAAGAAGGGAGCCCCAAGGGTGGTTTGGGCTTGCTGACCCCTCTGCTCAGCTGTCTCAGCCCCCCAGACACCCCACAGCCAGCCAGGGAGAGTCCCTGAGAAACTGGGGGGCTTATTCTTCCAGGCTGCTGGAGCTGGGCAGGAGCTGCAGGGGAGCAAAGAACCGCAGAAGTGTGCAACAGGCCTTGAATAAAAACCACAGCTAGCAATTAGCAGCCAGGAGAGAAAGCCACGAGCACGGCTGGCACAGAGGGAGAGCGCTCCCAGGGCTGGGGAACACTGTGGCTGGTTACCCAGGCTCTCTGGGAGATATTCATCCCCCTTCCCAAGGGGATCCTCTGTTTTCAGTGACATTTAGGGGTCCTTCCCCTTGCAGCCCTCCCCAGCCCCTACAGTCCAAAAGCCATCTCACGGGTTGGTGGTGCTGAAGATGAACATGGAGCTGTGCGGCACCATCGCTTTGCCCGTCTCGCTTTTCTCCTTCTTCCGCTTTTTCTTCTCCATCTCCTCCTCATCCTCTTTGCTCTCGGCCTCCTTTAAGGGGCTGGCTTCACCATCTGTCTTGTTGCTAACTGCAGGAAAGCGAGAGCCTTTGCCTGGCCTTGCACCCAGACAGCACCCTGTGGTGTCCCTGCCACCCAGACACATGCAACCCCCCAGATTCCGCTCTGCCTCTCTTTGCCATCGCGAGGAGAGGGACCACAGAGGAAGAAAAGACCCGAGCTGCCGGGATGAAGCAGACGAAAGGGGTTTTAACAAGGCCAGCTTTTGCAGTGCTGTTTAATTAATAACACCATTTAAAGCGGCTCACCTTGACAGCGAGGATGCTGTTAAGGGAGTTGAGCGGCAGCGAGCTGGGCGGGGGCTGCGGATGTGTTAGGGAAAACAGGCGATGCGAGTGTTTTGCCCGTGGGAGAGGAAGGGGGAAGGAGGGATCGGGCAAAGTGGCGAGCGGGAAGGAGGTGAGAAAGGGAAAAGCTCCCCAGGGGATGGTGGCACATCAGCGTTGTGTCCAGAGTTCCCTGCAAAACTGGGGTTCTGGAGGGAGGCGCCGCAAGGAGCAGCAAGGAAAGCTCCCACCCAGTTGATGGATGCAGATAGGAAAAGCTGTGCAAGCAGCTTTCCATCCCTGCAGCGTCCCTGAGGGCTGGGAGAAGGGCTCAGGAAAGAGAGACGGGTCCTCACTCTGTACCACAGCGGAGTCGTGGACATCGATCGTGATGGTGGTGCTCTCTGTCGCCTTCTCAGTGTTGGGGGTGATGGAGGAGAGGTCAGGTTCGCTCCGGCTGACGGTGCGGCTGGCCTCCAGCAGCGCTTGCTCGCTGGTGTCCAGGCTGCTGCAGTCCTGTTCCGTCAGGCTTCCCACCTTCCCCCGGGGGGGTTCGGGTGCCACTGGTGGGGCACTCCCCTCCTCGGCAGTCCCGACCAGCTCGGCATCATTGGCAGGGACCCCGTTTGTCCTGCAGGAGGGACGTGGGAGAAAAAGAGGTGCCAGAAGGTGAGAGGAGAGGACAAGGAGCTGTGGGAACTGCGAGATGCCCTCCCAGGGTACCAACCTGACTGGCTCCCCGCTCGCCTCCAGGTCCCCCTGAATCAGCGCCTCTGCTGTGACCGTGTCCCCACGCTGGTCCCCATCCTGTGCCCCCTCTGTGGGGCTGGCCTCCTCCAGACCCATCTCCTGGCTGGCTGAGCGACTCCCCAGGGCGCTGGATGGCTCCTTCCCCTCCATCCGGGCTCTGCGGTGCCGGCTGCGCCGCTGGCTCTGCCTCATCCTGGCCCTATCCTCGATGCCACCTCCTGCCCCATCCTGCTCGCCCAGCTCACAGTTCCCGTGGCACGATTTCTGGTGCCACAGCTCCTTGTCTCGCTTGGCCCGTGGCGACGGGCTCCTCCTGTCCTCACCACCGCCAGGGTTAGCTCCGGGGGCCGGCTGCTCGGGTCCCTCGGCCGGTGGCCGCTCGCCCTTGCCACCCTGCTCCTCGGCGCATTTCTCCAGGGTGACGCCGTCCCCCGGTTTCTTCCTGCGGAAGATGCTGGCGTGGGGGTTGATGAGGGGCGGCTCATCCTTGTTGATGCCCTCCTGGCTGGACATCTGCATGTGCCGGCGCAGCTGGCTGGTGCGCTGCTCCCACACCGACATGTGGTGCCGCCGGCGACGCTCCCGCCTGCAGCGGGGGACAGCGAGGGGTCAGTGCCCTGGTTGTCCCCCTGGTGAACCACCCACCCTGGATTTAATTTGGTAAGCCCAGGGACAAGGAAATGCCGTCCCCAGGGCTATGGGTTGGGTCCCAGCTTTGTCCCCAGAACTCCAGCACCCCTCTGGTGCTGGCAGGGGTTGGAAACAGGGCTGAGAGCGTGCTGGCCCTTCAGAGGCATCGGGCTGACGGAGAACCAGCCCCAGCAGCCTCGCAGCCGCCCTGAAGTTTTCAGGCAGCACATCCAGCTTGCTGGGAGCAGCCAGCACCCCGGCTTGCCCTATCCCAGCCAGACAGTGACCACCATCCTCTTGTGTGACTGCCTGGGGACGCTTTCTTCAATACGGGCCATGCCCTCTCACTGCAACCCGGGATCCTCCCTGCACTGGGGACGTCTTTGCATCGCCAGCTCCCCGGGGCCAGGCTCCTTTTCGGAGCAGCGCTGCCCTAACAGCACAAGGGCATTACGGGGGACTGACACGCCAGCCAGCGCGCCGGCAAGGGTGGCAGTCCGGCTGGGACGGGGACAGTGGGTAAGAGGGGGAAAGACGCCAGGTACAAGTCCTGCGTTTCTCCGTGGGAGATGGCCCTCCAATGGAGAATGTCACCAGGTACAGGGGGTCCCCTCCCTCTGAGCTACACTCTGCCAGGACAGCCCCTCGCCCCGCACATCCCAGGTGGAAAGCCTGCCCCGAGGCTTGGGGAGCAGCGGTTTGGGCTGTCTGCAGGGGAAGGAGCTGTACTGGGCTTCTCTGTGTCCCTGCGGCGTGCTCTAGGGAGGACTGGGCTATGCCATGAAACCTTTGCAGTGCCATAAACACACACACAAACGTCCCGGAGAAGACAGACGTGCCCTTCCCAACACACCTCGGCACACGGGAACACCCACGAGCGCGCACAAGTACACACACTGCTCGCCCCCGGAGCGGGCACGACCGTGCATCCACGGGTAGCGGCACACACCAACACACACGTACTGCACGGCGCGCGCACGAGGAGGTCAGGCACACACAAATCCAGGAGTGCACGCACACGTGCACACAAACAGGGGTGCAAAGGAGTACACTGAATACAGGCACACACACACACGCACGCACGGCCCCCCAGCCGCCGAGGAGGCCGGAGGGGAGCGGCACGTGCCCCGGCCCCCTGGACGCACAGAAAGCACAGGAGCCACAGACGACACGCGCCCCCGCGGCCCACATACAGGTGGCTGCTGCGTGGCTCCCACATCGACATGTGGTGTCTCCTTCGCCTGTCTCTTCTGGGGAGGAAAAACAAACGGGTTCAATCCCCCCCCTTCACCCCTCCTTCGATTCGGGTGGGCAACGCAAAGAGGTGTCCCCCCCACCCCAGCCAGCCAACATCTCTTTGCCTATCAGCTGCTGGGATGCTGGAGCGCAGCAGCCAGCAGGGAACCCCCTGCACGTACACGCTTACACACCTGCAACGATGCTGCCCATGCTCACGCTCACCCCCTGCGACCCATCTGCTGGGGGCCGCAGAGCCTTCCTCGCACCCGCCAGCTCCGCCGTGGCGGCGGCGCAGGGAGAGCGGTGCAGGCTGCAGCCCCTCGGATGCCCCGGGACATCCTTGGAAATTTAACAGCTGTTTCCAACTGCTCCAAATTCACTTCTCCCAAGGAAAATGTGGCAATTTGAAAGAGGAAGAGCTGCGTCAGGGCAGCCCCGAGCTGCTCAGAGCCTTCGCCATGGGTTGATGCTGCCCTGAGACAGCAAAGGAGAACATGAAGCTCCCCAGCAAAAGCAAGGCACGAGCCCAGGGCTGAGGTGCCACAGATCCCCTCTCACCTGAGCTGCCCCGACACGGAGCAGCTTCACAGGGCTGTCAGTGCCCTTCACCCCCACCGACTTCAGGCAGCTGGGAAAATTCAAGGCTTTCTCCTTCGTATCAGCACAGAAAAGATTCAGACGCGCACAGCTCCAAGCAAACCACTGCGAGCACGTGCAACTGCTCACGCAGCGATTTATAGGCTTTCGCTTCCTGCGAGCACCACGTGTGTGTGCAGGACACGCGAGCAAACGTACTCCTGCCACACGGGACCAAGCTCACGCGGGCGGGACGGGGTGCACCCCGCTGCCATCCTGTGAGTGCAACGATGCCCTGAGCCCCCAGGTGAGCCACGCTGGCGACTGCCTCCTTACAGCCTGGCGCGCGGGATCAGCCCGGCGCCACGCTCCAGGCAGAGAGCGAGCTGCAGGCGCCCGCCACCATCCCCGCAGCAAGTGGCCGAGCCTTCAAACTCATCCACGCGCCACGTTAGGCACCGACACATGACAGCACCCGCATGCGTCCATCTGGCCGCCCACTCGTCAAACAGCCCCGAGACATCTGCACCAACGGCGCCCATGTACAAATACAATACTCCGATCGGCACCGCGGCCGCCCACGCCAACCTGGCCCCGTGGGAGCACTCATCCCCGAGCTCCACCGGACCTCTCCGCAGGCAGGGACGCCTGTACCCAACCTGCCTGCGCTGGGTACCCACATAGAAATGAAGCCATCTGTGTCTGCGCACACCCAAACATGGAGACCGGCTCGGTTCACTGCTCTGAGTTTCCAACAACCCTTCGGCACTGGCTCTGCTCGTCCCTTGCTGTGATGTCCCCACCGGCCCTGCCCGGTTGCTGGGATCACCAAAAGCACACCAGACCTGATGCTGGAGATGGTCCCCCGCACGGCGCCACACTCCCTTCCCTGCCCCTGACACTATGCATCCTGATGAGGGGGAGGAACTGGAAAAAAGATCTGATATTATCAATACCTCCCATTGCAATGCCACTAGAACCACAACAAAAGGTTAGAGAGATCTGTTTTCCTAACCAGACAGCGGCTAGAAAACTCCAGCAGGGATGTGCAGCGCGGGTAAATCCTTTAGTGCCCTAATACAGTCCATCTCCCCCTTTCCCTCTCTCCTATCTGTTCATTCTTCAGCCTCTTCTGCCACCAAAATCCCTCTATTCCCTCGCTTTATCTGACAGGTTCCCACCAGTAGCCAGGGACATGACACACAGACTCCGCCACCTCTCCCCTAAACCCCCCCAAATGCTTGGCCAGGCATAGATTTATTACGAACATCCCATCGCCCCCAAATCAGGGTGATATCTGTGGGTCCTGGGTAACCAGGGAGGGCTTACGAGGACCCCCAGCTCCTACTGTCCCTAAACCCACGGGTGATGCGTGTAGGATGGGGGACCACCGCATCCCACCGCTGCCAAGGCAGGGAGCGAGCTGTTCCCAGCGCTGCCTCCCACCCCCCACCCAGATCAGCCTTCGCCTGAAACCAGCGGTTTCTCTCGGCAAATCTACAAGAAATTCTGCCGTGCATGAGCTTGGCTGGGTTTCAAAGTATAACGAAACCTAAAATTCCCTGGGAAGGGATTCTATAAAAAAAAAGGGGGGGAAAAAAAATAAAAATCCTTTCAGCCGTACTGAAGTGTACTGTTTTGGGAAACAAATCAAAACGCCTCGTTTCAATGTTGACTTTGAAAGTTTTATGTGATTTAGACCATATGACACTGCAAAATAAAGGGAAAAAAAGGCGTCTAGAAAGGAAAAAACAGAATTTTCTACTGCTGAAACGCAGAGACAAGGCTCCTTAACACCACGCCGGGGGTTTATGTGGTTTGGGGCTTTTTTTTTCTTGCCCAAATCCAATCTCTGTACAATCAAATGTGATTTCAAATACCTGCTTCATCTCTCATAACTGCATTTGCTACCCAGGGAAGGAGCCCGGGGGAGATTTGTGACACCGCTGCTCCTTTCTCCCCCAGCCCTGGCTGCAATCCCACAGATCTGCCACAAAGAAACGCTCCCCGGGAACAAATACCACCCCTCCTCGGGAAAAACTGAGATACCTTCCTCCTGCCCAGCCTCTTTCCCCACCCTTAGCAGCAGCCCTGACTGTTTGAGCTGTACATTTGGGGCAGAAAGCCTCTTAGTGGATTTCTGCTATGCCCAAGTGCTGAGGCTGCTGCCTGGGGCAGCGGGGTGACCTGGTCCCCCCCCCCAACACCTCTCCGAATGCACTGCTGGTTGCAGGGAGCATGCTGCTAGATCTCCATCCATCTCCAGGAAGACACCCAAAGAGGGAATCACCCCATACGGGGACCCCTTTCTCTTGTGGCAGCCCCCCCAAACAGCTGTGACAGGCTCTGCTTCAGCTCTCCACCCTGCTGAGAAGCTCTGCTGGGTTTGGGGGGGCACCTGGGTAGCTGGGGGGAGGTGGGTGTGCGTCACTCACTCGATAGCAGGCATGTTTGGGGCAGACATGGGGCTGACTTCTTTGGCTTTCTGAAGGGCGTGCTTCTGGTTAAAGGCCTCCTCTTCCTCCTGCTCATCCTGCAGAGGAAAGAGGGGGGTTGCTCAGTGGGATGCTGGGGTTTCAAGGAAAGGTGCAGCCGTCGGAGGCAGCGAGGGATGCGCGGGGTTACCTCAGATGCCAAGGCGTGCGGGAGGAAGGGGAGCAGACACCTGCATTTCCAGAGACAGCCTTTATTTTATCATGGGGACTCAACTTCCCCGCTACGCCAGATCTCACCGAAGGCGTCAGCGCTACTTAAATAAGTGAACCCAGCCCACTCCAGGCGAGAGCCAGGCTGTGCATGCCAGAACAGCCCCAGACGGCACAGACCAGCTCAGCCCCCCCATTCTTCACAGCCAGAGGGGTGAGACAGGCATCCCCCCCGATGGAGTGGGAGGCAAGGCATCCGTGAATGACCCCGGCAGAGACCGTATTGCTTTAATGAGCACGGTTGTGTCTCCGGAGCAAAAAATGTCATTAGAAGTCATTAGCATGCATTCAGCTTTCTCAAAAACTCAGCGCTCCCTTAATTGGTGCCGCTGATACGCCGCGGGGCTCTCCCACCCCTCTCACCCCAGCAGCAGCCAGCAGCCCCTGGAAGTGCCACCCGCACCCGCCGCGGGAGGACGAGGACCCCCGCACGAGCCCCTCTGGCAAACAAGCGCCGTGCCCCGTTTCGTTTGCTGCTAACGGGTCAGATTTACACCAGCGTGGAAGGCGCTCAGTGAGCCCCAGCGACCTGAGTAATAGTCAGGGGCTCTGTAAAAAAAAATAATAAAGTGGGCACCATGGACTCGCTGGTCCCCTCCAAAGAGCCGCAATGACCCTTGCAGCTCTCGCCTACTCATCGTTATCCAGATGGTGCCCCAGCATTTCAGCATTCCCCAAATATTTCCCAGCATGGTCTTAAAAACAGCTAAGCCCAATAACCATCCTAAATTGCATCTTAAATCACATCCACTGCCCTGCAGGCAGATGGGGAATAAATATTGGCACCACTGGAAAACACTTCCCACCCCGCATCTCCAGAGTGCCCGCATCAGACCCCATCAGGCAGATGAGGGTTATCTCAATCTGACCGGAGGCAAACGAAACCGGGGAGCTTAAATGGAAAAATAATTAAGCCACACTTGATGGGAAGTGTGGGTGGTTCCTGAAGAGACCAGCAGGTTTAAGCACTTTCCTAAATCAAAGTCTAAATGGCTTTGCCCAGCGATATGGGTTTGTGTTTCAGGGCAGCACCCTGCATACCTTCCCGGAGGAAAAGCCTCCACTTCCAATTTGACCCAACTTCTCTTCAACGCAGGCTGAGCTAAAGGACTAGGTGGCCCTGGCTCCAGCATGAGAACAGTCGCAGGCGCTGCTCCCAGTGCCTTTCCTGCTGGCCCCCTCCTTTGCTCTCTCCTCACAAGACAAGAAAAAGGAGCAAGAGGAACATACCTTGGTGAGCTCTTGAGCATTGGCCAGGTTGTCCACCGCAATGGCCAAGAACACGTTCAGCAGAGTATCTGCAAGCAGCTAAGGATGCACAAGCCATGTGTTAAGGACATGCGTGTTTGCAGCCACCAAGTCAGGGTGGCCCTGGTGGCTACTCACCAGCTCAGTTAGGAGCAGCCAAAGGGACAAACTCCCCACCCGTACCACACACACAGCCCTCAGCACATCTCCAGACAACTCCTCCTCTGCATTTGGGATATCCAGGGCTGCTGCACGAGTGATGGGTCTCCCTCAACTGGGAGAGGAAAAAGGAGCAGTGGGTGGGGAGGGGGATGCCTCCAGAGAGGGGGATGAGACAGGGTTGTCTCCACTAAAAGCACAGCAGCCAGGTGGATACAGTTTCCAAACAAGGTGAGGACGATGAAATAGATGGAGGACCACATGCCTGAGCGAACGCCTCCCTGGGAGCGGATGCCGTTGTACATCACCTCGTTCCAGTCCTCACCCGTCAGGATCTGCAGGAAAACAAGCCATCAGCTCTGCCACCCACACCTTCTCATCACCTGGACAGGCCCCTCGATCTATCCCACCAACCCACAGGAGCTGAGTACGGAGACTGTGCAGTGAGGGAGAAGAGGCTGGACACTGCTGAGGATTTAAGTCTCCTCAGAAGAGTTTTGAAACTCTTCTACCTTGCACAACAGGAAGAGTGTCCATCTCTTGCCATCTCCTTCATTATACAGGAGGAGAGGGAGGAAGCGAGTTATATTCTAACAGCTAACAGAGGGCAACGTGTTTGGTTTAAAGAGCCCCTTCCAGCCAGCGAGGAGTGAGCAGAGAGTCCCAAGTCTCTTTGGTTGCGTATTCTTGCAGCCCAGCTCCTACCTGGAACACCGTCATGATGGCTGCAGGAAAAGTGTCAAAGTTGGCCGATGGCGTCCCATCGATGAAGTTAAACCTGAAAGTGGAACGGGGAGGATGTAAATGGGCTGGAGTACCAAGGTCATCAAACCACTGACGGCAGTGCTATTAGCCATCTCGTGCTTAGCAGGATCTTTCCCCACTCTAAGGAAGGTCTCCTGAGCATTTGGTGCCAGAACTCAAAAGGTGTCCTGGCCAGATGGACCCACACAGCCCAGAGGGACTCCCCAAGCAGGGACTTTTGTATGGGAGAGGTACCTCAGCAGCAGGGCTGAGGGGCAAGGCTACAGTCTTCCTAGGCACCTAAAAAGTTCTCATCACTTGGCTATAACACCAAGAAATTCCTTTTCCCCAGACTCAAAACAACCTACCTGCCTCCAAACAGCTGCATTCCCAGCAGGGCAAAGACTACAATGAAGAGGAAGAGGAGGAAGAGCAGGCTGATAATAGACTTCATGGAGCTCATTAGCGAGACCACCAAATTCCTCAGGGATGCCCAGTACCTGGAAAACAGAGACAGTGCTGGAAGACTTGCAGTGATGCTAACGGGAGAGCAGGAGCAACTGGATCTGGGCTGCAGCCACACTCTGAGGTGAAGGGTGACAAGCACGGCCAGTTGGTACATACTTGGTTATTTTAAATATTCGCAGGAGACGAAGGGCTCGTAAGACACTGATCCCAAAAGAGGTTCCTGGTCTGAAGATAGCCCAGACCACTTCAAATATGCTTCCCACTGTGACCTGAGAAGCAGACACAGCTATAAGTCAAAGACACGCTGTTGTAGGAAACCTTCACATACCTGAAGATGAGGCACCTACCACCCTGCCCAAGACCTGGTACCTCGGTCTGGCATGGGCAGACTGTCCCAGCAGAAAGGTACCCTGCCCACTGTGAGGGCCACCCCATCCTTCTCCCCTTTGGTGTCTGGTGCTGCCAAACATCTCCCCCCAACACCCACAGCATGTCTGGCACCACTTACCCCACAGTCAAAACAGTTGAAGGAAGAATGGAAGTAAAGGCGTGGCCCCATCCCGTACATCTTTAAGGACATCTCCAGGAGGAAGAGCCCAAGAAACAGGAACTCTGCATAGTCTGAAAGAGAAAACCCAGAGGTGCTACCCTCGGGGCACTGAGCTGTGAGAACCATCCCGCATGCATTTGCCCACAGCCCACTTAGGCCCATCAGAGATGTGGACAAGTCAAGGACCATGCTGTTTCCTGTAGCTGTCTCAGACCACAGAGTATGGGATGAGGGAAACTTGTCTGAGAAGACCTCAGTTGTACCTAACAGAGCACCAACCCCACAAGTTAACCCTTCAGGGTAGGTGCCCTGGTGTCCCAGGGGTTTGAGAAGACCAGAGATGGCCATCATGGCACAGAGCAGCTCTTTAGCACTATACAACGGTGATTGGGACGCCTGCAAAGACATTAGCCACATGACACTGTAGGGGAATATTAGCAACCTGGATTTAAATCATTGCACAGCTGGAACTTGGCCAGGGTAACTGAGCCAAACAGCCAAGAGCCAGCAAAAAGCTCCTCCAGCTATTTCATGAACCTTAGCAGGCAAGAGTCTGGCTCTTCACCTTGTCCAAAAGATGCTTCTCACCACGACCAGCTGCCATACCACACTGCGGCATGCTGGGATTCCGGCAGGCCTGAGCATGCTAAAGCAAATTTGGCCAGACCCGTGCTTGACAGGGACATTTTCAAGGTGAGAGTAACACAGCTGAGAAAGCAGCACTGTCCCTATTGCAGCACTGTCCCTACACACAGCTGCCATGGGGCTGACCACACCGCTCTGCAATTAACACTGTGCTAGAATAGACATGGGTGTACTCTCCCTGAGACCTGACCTTGTACTGTGGCCCACTGTGGGCTGGGAGATCCTCCAGTAACTGGCTTCAACCTTGGGATCTCCATGCCATGCTCTGCACCAAAACCTGGGGGTTCTCCCATGACAAAACCCATCCCTGCAAACTCATGCCTTTCCAATAATTGCTTGTGGGCATTCAAAGGTGGCTCTCCAGCAAGTTTTCCATCACCACTGTTCACAATTTTAGGATACACCCAACCGAGACCTACAGTCTGCTTCTGTCTCTTGACAAACACATTGGACCTGAAGTCCGTGGGGCCAGTAAAACTCCTCCACATTTTCCCACAGGGCTGAGAAAGCCATCAGTGGCCACAGGCACAAGGGCGAGGCTGAATTAAATGGTGATGCATGATCCCTTTTTTGGTCAACAATGAGTGTAATTCGGGTTATCCCCCACCCAGCTTCATATCAGCATGACTCTGGTGAGATTTATCCCCACGTGCCCTGGGGCAAGGAGCGAGGCTGTGCTGCAGCCTCTGGCCACTGCAGATACGAAGGTTACAAGAGTTTTTGCCTGCCCATGCAGTGCTCTCACACCTACACAAAGCCCAGGGACTCACAGAGGAAGTGGGTGAGCCAGGCTGGCTGGTTGTGATGGACGATGGCCACGCAGGCAGTGTTGAGAGCCACCAGGCTCAAGACAATCCAGTAGAAGACCTGGGATTTCACCATGTGGCGAACAGAGATGCGCAGAAGTCGCTCCTTGTGCCGTAAGTAGGAGGCGCCATCCACTCTGGCACCTTTGAGGCCAGAGTGACTCAAGGGGTTACCTATGGGAAAAGAGCGGGGAGAAGGAGTTGGGTGCTGCAACCTTTCCTGCAACATGAGACAGGACAGACGGCTCACAGACACCGCTCTTAGGGGACACGACTTATCCAGACAGGTTTTATGTGACACAGGGGCAGCAGCTGGTTTGCCCCCTTTGCTGCCAAACTAGCTGGTCTGGCTGATCGGTGACAATCTCCATGTGGTATGTGCGACCCTCATAACTCAATAAGCTGGCAGAGGTTTTGGAGAAGCAAGCTTCAAATTGCACTGACCCAAGGTTGGATGAAGAGGTCTTCTCTGTGCCAGCCTCCGTTCACCCACAGAGGAGATATCAACGCAGTGCTCATCGCTTGAGTCACGGTTCATGGCATCTGTCCGGTTCCTTTTGATAGTGGCTCTCCTGAGCACTGGGAAGGGAAGAGGAATGGATGTTGGTGGCCCAGCTCTGCCAGTAGCCAGCTCATTGGAACAGAACCTTGTGATCAGTACTTGGCTAACCCAGGCCTGGTAACAGGATGGAGATACCCAGCTAACCCTAGCCCACAACTCTCTCTTGTGTAGGACCAGACATCTCCTGGTCTCCACACTCTCTCAGGGGTTATGCTGTCAATCCATCTCCCCACATCCCTCTCTTGGGCTGCAGATCCCACTGGGTCATCCCCAGGCCTCCCACTTCCCATCACAACTGGAGGGTTTCAACCTCCCGCTGCAGGCAGGGCATTGCTTGTCTTACCTTCTAAGGCTGAGGTCCCAGAATTTTTGTTCTCTTCAGCCAGCATGACTTCCTCTACGCAAAACACACAGTTCAGTATCAGGAAACAAGACACCGTTGGTTAAGCACATCAGACCTCGCTGCCTTGTACCTAAGCACTTTGCCCAGCCTCAAGGTGGTTGCTCTAGGTTGCAAATTCTTGTCAAGTATTAGTTAAGTGTCCAAGAGCAAATTCTGATGGGTGGCAAGTGGCACCAACCATACATTGCATCAGAAAGAAAAATTATTTCTAATCAACCCTTCTTCCTCCACTGTAGTTAACCCCACTAAAGAAGCTGAACATTTTAGGTAGGTCTGGGGCTCAACATCCCAACCCAGGACCAAAGCTGAGGTCTGGGACTCAGACTTCGTTTCACGTTACCACCTTTTTTTCAAGTCTAAACTCTAGATGAAAGTGTAAGTCTGGCCTGCCCAGAGCTGAACACACTGAACTGATCCCCATGGAGGATCAAGCAAGGACAGGGTCTGTGGCAGTTTGGGGACCAGTACCCACAGGCTGTCGCACCTAGCTGGGTGTCAGCAGGAAGCCTGGAAACCTTTGCCATCCCCAGCCCTCCCTCAGGTGGGAGCCCTGAGCTGGGAAACAGCGAGTACATCCCCTCCAGACCGCTCCAGGAACAGGTTTAGCTGGAAAACCACTGTCACCGTTCACTGCTTTATTTTCCCTCCACCCACCCTGCAGGAGAATCCAGCAAACATCAAGAGAAAGGAAACCATAGCAGAGCAAAGCTCACAGCTGTGATGCTCACAGCCTCCCCCAGAGATGCAGTATGCCTCATGTTCAAAATATGAGTTTCATGCCACAGAACATGATGTTTCATCATCTGTTGGCCATATCCTTGCTCTCAGCCCGGATGAGAGCTGCTGGAGCATCTGGGGCCAAGCTCACCCATGCACCCAATGCCACCATGTGAGCACCTGGGCAACGCTGGGCAACTTTGAGGTTGCACTGGATGATGCCCAGTGATTCCTTCCCATCTCCACCACTCTGCATAATCAGCAGCCTGCCATGCCTGCTGCCCCCCAGACCAACCCCCTGGCCCACCAGCCTTTACCCGCTTTGTCTATCCAGGCCCGGTAGCCATTGAGCTCCCGCTCGATCTGCTGCTGGCGTCGCAGCTTCATGAAGGCTCGTCGGTTCTCCACTCGCTCACGCTCTTTGGCAAACTCCCTGGGGAAGGACGGAGGGGCACGGTGAGAGCATGGCCAGGGGGCAGCAGGGTGCACAGGGGGCTAGGGACACCACAGGGTCAGGAGGAGAGGCAAGCACCAAGAGCGAGCAGAAGCCAAGGGCTGCAAGAGCATCTTGGGGCAATGCATGGCCAGGCCCAGTCAAAGAATGGCCAAGGGATGGGTGAATGATCAGAGAGGAGAAGAGGCTTCTTTGCAGGAGGAAAAGCACAGACGTACATGAGCAAACACCCTGCCTGGCCATGCAGCCTCACATGCTCCAGCTGGGAGCTGCTGCAGTTTGGGGAGCATGCTCCCAGTGCCACCCGACTCCAGAAGCATCCTAGCTTCTGTGTGTCCCTACAGAGAATAAAAACTGTCCACTGTGAGAAGGCAGGAAGGACGTGGAGCAAGGTAGGTCCTGTCCCCTGCCTTTGCCACCTTTTCCTCTGAAGAGACTCTGTTGAGGGAACGGCCTGGAGCTGCCACAGGGCAGGGTCAGGTTGGAGATCAGGAAAAGGTTCTTCACCCGGAGGGTGGTGGGGCCCTGGAACACGCTCCCCAGGGCAGTGGTCACCGCACCGAGCTGGGCTGAGTTCAAGCAGCGTCTGGACAAAGCCCTGAGTCATCTACTCTGATTTGGCTGGCCAGGATTTGGACTCGATGGTCCTTACATGTCCCGTCAAACTCGGGATATTCTGTGATTCTATGATTCTTTCTCTTTCCAGCTTCTCCTTGGAGGATTTTGCAGGGCTTGAGACATGCCTGTTGTCCTTCTCTGGACTTCATGTCTCACATGAACTGTCCAGGCACTGTGACCAGCCCAGAAGAGGACAACAGCTTGTCACCACCTCAGGGAAGAGGGCAGGCAGCACTACATGGGCTCTGCACAGGCAAGAGTGTGTCAACTGCTGACAAGCGCAGTTTCACCCACCCTCTATGAAGAAGCACCTGAAGCCCTAAGCATGTAAGCAAAGGCCATCACACACACACGCAGAGAAATGGAAACATTGGGCAGGAAACACAGGGGTGGCAATGTAGACAACCTTCCACCCATGCCATGGGTTAGATGTGAGATGACGCAGCCAGACCTTCTAGGGAGTGTGGGACCTTCTAGGAGGTCCCACACTCCGTGCTCACACACACCACATACCTGGGGCATCTCGACCCGCACACTATACCTCTATTGACGACCACCTTAGCACACAAGGAGCAACCCTCACACCAGACATCCCCCAGCACACCCTTCCTTCCCTGCAACAACACCAGGGGGATGCAGCCTGCTGGCTGCAGCTCCCTGCCCTGTCCCCAAGCCCCAGCTGCACGGAGGAACCCAGCTTGTGCCCTCAGCCCCCTCCCGGTCCCAGGCTGCTCTGAAGGAAGCGCGATTGCAAAGAACAAATGGCACCATTCTTTCTGCAAGACGAATGTCTCTCCCCAGAGACTAGCAGCAATCTCCAGTCTCACAAAAAAAAAAATAAAATTCAAAAAGAACTGAAAGATTTGGTCTGTCTGCTGCAGAGAGAGTTCAAGTGCGTTACCCCAGCTGAGCTATTACACCCTTAATGCTGTGTGGGCTTTTGCATGTGTGTGTGTGTGTGTGTTTGTGTGAAAAGCCCCGAATGTTCCCTGCATCTCTTGTTTAAGATCCCCAGACAATTCAAGTGTTTTTAATTCCACCCCAGGAAGGTGAAGTTTCCTGCCGCTCTGGTATTGAGCATCATATGCTCCATCGCTGGCTTTCAGACTGAAATGAGACTTTCTTCCCAGGGCAGGGAAGGGGGAGAGAACAAAAGGCAAGGACGAAAAAAGCAGCCTAAGTGGAGGGAAGGAGGGTGGGAGGAGATGGGGGAGAAGGAAGGACCTCCTGCAGCCAACAGTGAAATGCACTCTCAATTTTGGGCATGCCATGCCAAAATCCCTCCTTGCCCTCGCTGGAGGAAAGGCAGGACCATTCTGGCTGTGCCATCATCCCCCACCGGCCTTTGCTCATTAGCAAATTCAAGATGTCAAGAAATGAGAAGGTGCCGTTTGCAGCCAGAGTTAGTGGGGAAGTTGCCACTCTCCCTCTGGTTTGGTCCACAGGTTCTCCTGCATGCTGAACCTCCTCCCCACAGGCCATAACCCCATGCAGCCAGCTCCTTGGCAGAAGTTTTGCCAGCCAGACCCTGCAGAGATATTCTGCAACCGGGAACATCTGGAAGGTTTCACCTGATTTACACCAACTGAGAGTCTCGCCCCTCTGCCACCTCCTGCTTGCCCATCCCTCTATCTTCCAACTCCTCCTCTGCTGAGGTCAGTGTCTCATTTTGCTGCACAGCAAGAGAAACCATCATCATGTGTCCATGACGAAACCCAGCCAGAAGGACCAGCCTCAAATCCCCTTTTCCCGGAGGAGGGAATGGGAACATCTTTTCCAGCGCCCCCCTCTCTGAGCACCGTTTCCCCCTACCCAACTGTTTGCTCACAGAGCCCTAATTTGCAAGAAACTGGTGCCACACGCATCCAGGGACAAGGTCTGCGCAGCTGCGGCAGCGTCTCTGAGGGAGACACTTCCCACACGCTTGATCCCTAATGGAGCTTAATTGCTTTTGTCCATTAGAAGGAGGAAGGGGTGGCCAAGAGGGGAGGGGAAAAAAAAAAGTTAAGCTCAACTTAATGAGTTATTACATTTCATAGAGACACGTTACTGAGCAGGGCAGCAGCGGGGGCTGGTGACATCTGAGAGTGGGTAGGCGATGCTGACAGATCAAGGATTGCTCAGAGCCAATTTGCAGCAGCGGGTAGAGATAATACTGTATGTGAGTGAGAACAGGGCCAGCGACGGTGACTGACAGCCGCTTGGGAAGGCTCCAAGCTGCAGGCAGGGCGGCATTGCATTGCCGAGAGCCGGGTGCCTGCGTCCCGTTGAAGGGGTGCGTCCCCGGCGTGTTCGGGTTGCATCGCCAGGGATGTGCCTTGCAAAGAGCCCAGGGCTGTGCTGCCCCACAGGATGCCTGGGAGGGGGCTCAGAGGACCCCAGCAGATAGTGCAGTCCCCAGTGGCAACACCTCTGCTTGTCCACCTGCGTTCCTGGCCCCAAATCCCGGTTCCTCCAGCATGAAAACATCCACCCACAACAGCCGAGCTCCACTCGCGCCAACCCTGTGTCACTGCAGCTCTTCCACGTTCAGCCTTGAAAAGCCAAAGACAAGCAGCGAGTGATGGAGACGAGCGATGAAGGCAAGCGATGAAGGTCACGGTGGAAGCTGGGGAGCAGTGTGCCATCTGTCCTCCTGCACGCAAGGGCCCCATCCATCCGCACGCCGTGCCCAGCCTGCCGGGGTGATTGGAGCACAGATGGTTTGCTCCTCCTCTGCCTGCAAATTCTCCTCTCCAGCCTTGGTATCCCCCTCAGGCGGCCTAAGAACATCTCTGCACCCGGCAGGAGACCTTGGGGGATACCACCGCACTCGGCCACCTTCCTCCCCAGGTCCCACACCCTTGCTTGCACCAGACCAGCGATGATTTTACTACACTATTGCTCTCTGCTCAAAGGACTGGAGAGGCCAGGTCTGGTTTTAATGAAAGAACCACCAATGTGGAAACAGATGCTTGAAAATGGGCCTCCTTTTTTGAAACAAAACAAGCAAAGAGGAAAAAAAAAACCAACAAAAACCCCAACCACAAGAAAACCAACAACCAAAAACCAGTTAAAAAACTAATCACAGAAACTGCAAGATACTTTTCTCCTTCCTGGAGCTTTTTTAAGTCCAGAGCGGGTATACAGAACTAGTCACATCAATATCGTGGCTTCTGTGCTTTGAAACAACAAGCCAACAATCTCCAAACCCTTCAATTCATCGTCTTTTGCAACTGTTAAAGATGCCTCCAACAAACCAGTTACCAAATGGGTCTTAAAGCAATACGAGGCAGCGGAAAGGGTGGGGTGGGAAGAGGAGAGTTACCAGATTACACGCTGAAGATAAGGTAGCATACCATGCTGCTGTGAAAAAAAGCATATATAATGGGATGTGTAACAAGGAACACCATCTGTAAGGTAACACTGCTGCTCTCCTCAGCACTCTACGAGGTCTGAGCTCATGGCTCCGACTCAGTTTTGAGCACCACAATGTGAAGAAAAACCACCTTCAACTCCAGGAGGGTGTCAGGGAAGGTTATGGGACAGAACTGACAACAGACGGCTTGGAAAACACGGGTGAGACAGTTGCAAACCAGAGGGATCAGATGGTATTTACTCAAGAGGTGTAAAGGAGCTCAAGTAAGAGTGTTGAACTAACTGTGCAGTCTGTAACCTGGTGCTTCAACTCAAGCAGACGGTGGCAAGCAGGCACGCCAGAACTGGCACCGCAGACCAGGACGACTGCACTGAACCAACAGCAAAGGCAGGGAGTCCAAAAGGTAGAAAAAACCTCAGTGGAGGGAAGATGTGCTTCAAAGGTCTGCTTTGAAGGTGGCAACAAGGTGGGGCTTTTTTGATAAAGGGAATTGCTTGATTTAAGTTCACTTGAATTGCTGGAAGTCAGAGACAATTCAAAGTCAGGTTGGACGGAGCTCTGAGCAACCTGATCTAGTTGAAGACATCCCTGTTTGTTGCAGTGATGTTGGAGTAGATGACCATTAATGGTCCCTTCCAATCCAAACTACTCTATGGTTCTATGATTCCTTAGCAAAGCTGGATTGCCCCAACAAAGTCGTCTCATGAAACACTAACTGGTGAAAAGAATTTAAAAAACCAGGAAAACAGGAACATCCTATTTCTTGTATTCCCTTTTAGCAGTGGCTTTTGATCACCCCTGCATACTTCGGCGAGAGTTACGCGTTCGCCGCGTTGTGACAAAGCCGCAGCAAGAAACGGAGCTTACAGCTGACGATGCTAAAGAGAGCACATTTATAGAGCGCCGGCAGACACACGAGCTGGGGAATGAAAAGCTGACAAGCTGTTGGCGACATCGAATGGTAAAACGGGAAGGAGCTGGTCCCCCAGCTCTGAGATTACCCATTACATCACTGTCCCATTTAAGAAGGGGCAGATACTGATGGTTACCTTCTACCTTGGAGAAAGCTTGTGATTTAAATCAGATCTGATTATGGGTACTCGCTGATGTCTCTCACTTCTACCAGGTCCTAAAGGGGCTTGTAATTAGGATTTCTACGAAGCAGCATTAACAATCCGGAAAGACCTTGTCATGCTAGCTCGCGTTGACGCCCCACGCTAAGAGGAGAGGCGAACAAAAATAGAGGCAGAAGGGAAAGGCAATGACAACATGAAGACACAGGGAGAAGGCAGCCCAAATGGGAAACTGTCTCCACGAGTGGAAAGAGGACAGAGGGGCTCCAGATGAGGAGCCACCAGAAGCAAAGTCAAGACTCCCAGCACTAAAGAGCTCTTTTTGTAAGCTGGTCCCTCAAAGAGATATGGGCCATCGTGGCTCCATGTGGGTCCCAAAGCAGCAGGGTCAGGGTCACTGTTGACCAGCTGTGTAATGGCATCTCCTGGGTCCAGACTTTGGACAGGTTTGAAGGTGAAGTTCAAGAAGTCAAATAATCGGTATATGATGGAGAGCCAGAGCAACAAGGGAGACACCGAAACAACTCAAAGCAGTGAGAAACACAAGAGAACACAGATTTTACATCTGCTGATGGGGAACATGGCCCACTGAACAGCAAGGACTTTAAACACCTCCCTGCTTCTCTCCAGTAATCCCCATTTCTTGTCTACAGTTAGCTTCAGTCAGCAGGCTCCGATTCATCCAAAAGCAGGTTCACCCATCACTTGGGAACATGGTTGAGCACCAGCTGTACCTTGCTGCAAAGCCTGTCCCTCACCAGTGGATCCCAGCAGAGACGCAGGTGCCCAGTTCAGCCTCTGCATTTCAGGGTGCGATCGGCCCCTCCCCACACACTTCACACATGCTCTCCAAGAACAAGACGTACTCTGTGATCAAAGTGAGAAAAGCACACGTGGACGCTTGGTGTTCAGCCCAACCCTGCTGCAACCTCTACAAAAACAAAAAACCTGAGGTTTTCCACAGCACTTGGGTTGGGCTCAGAGCAGCTAACAGATTGGGGAGCTTATTGTTTTGAGGTAGAGAAAAATAAACGACAAAGAGGACAAATATCATTGGGAGAAGGGAGACACAGACATTCCAGTTGTAGAGTCTCGATTTCAACATTTTTCCAAGGTTAGCAACGCTGAGGTTTGCATCTGTGCCCCCACTTCTTGGAGGAGCCTGTTTGCTATGTTGCACCCAAGGCAGCAATATCATGGCCAACCCATGCTGCAAGAAAGCTACAGAAAGGTGGCGAAGGGTCTGGTAGCAAGAAGCAGGGATGGAAGTTCTGGATTTTATTTTGCTCTTATCAGGCAGAGCCGTATGAGCAGCGCGGCTCCACTGCTTCGAGGGCCCCGGGCTTTGTTCGCAATCGCTCCCACTGGCTCACGCAGCGCTGGGAAAACATCACTCCTCCCCTTCCCTCCTATGCTCCAGTTTTTGTCCTCTGTAAGCAGAGAACAGTTTTATAGTCCCGCTTTGCAAGTGAGAGCGATCTGCAGATGAAAGGTGAACGGCCAGTAGTGCAGGTGAGTTACAGCATGGCAAAAAATGTCACCAGTTTCCAACATTTCATCGCGTTAACTTCCCAGGAACTTCCAAGCACTCTGACTGACACCTTCCACACACACATACAATGAGTTCAGAACCAACCACCAAGCGTGAAACTTGCAATGCAACTGCTGGACATGTCACTCCGGCACTGCAAAACAGCCAACCGGCCACGTACGATGTACAAGAAGCAGACAACGCTACGTGATTCATTTGGGGCATCCTGTCTACTTCACCCAACAGGACTGCCCAGCACCCCCTTGCAAGGATGGAGTTTGTCATGGAGGAAGCTGGGCATCTCCAGAGCCATCCGCCAAGTCAAAGAGCTGCATCCATGGCCGCACGATCGCTGTCGTTAACCGGGATAACAGAAATTATGATGATCTGGAACAAACTACTCCAAAAGCAATCTGCAAGCAAGAACTATCTGCTGAGTGCTTTGTCAAGAGGATCAAAAAGGAACCTTTTCACCCACAGTCCTCCAACAACAGGCAGTCCACAGAGCGGATTTCTGAGGAGGCACAAGTGAGAGTAAACCTGAAGCAGCTGAGACATGCTGGCAAACAATTTGCAAAGAGAAATCAAAAGGGGCAAGTCACCAAGACATCTCTTTGTTGTGGCTTTTTTTTTTTTTCCTTTTTTTTTTTTTTAATGCTGTCGGGTTGGCTGTAAGAGAAGTCGTTATTCCCCGTAACACTGGGGGATACGGCACACCAGATACGCACATCTCTTGTCAGGCAGCTTGTTTGCAAAGGGCTTGGAGGCCCTCTGCAGAAAGGTGGTACAACAGAGCAAGGCAGAGAGGCACTCGTTGAATATGGATGCCCACCTGGCTGCTGAATATAGATGAAGATCTCAAAGGCTCCTCTGCTTCACTCGTGTTCAAACACCACGCCAAAGACACAAGAGCTTCCTCAGAACAAAGTGACAAGCACGGCCAAACGTGGCCTGACCAACCATGACGGTGCTTGGGGGACTTCATGGGAGGCATCACAGCCCCCCTACTCATTACACCCATGCTTCCATTCAAAAGCAGTTCCAACTAGTGAATCCCCAAGCACACAACAGACACAGACATTTTGCATCTCATCTGAGCCACTCTCCGCTGTCACAACCATTAAAGAAAAAAAATACAAAACCAACAAACCAACCGTGATGCTTCCAAACTTTCACGCTTCCGATGCAATATTTCTCAGGCGTGTTTGCTGGCATCTTGCCATCAACTCATGATCTCCCCACAAGCCTTCCTGTATTGTGGCGACTTGTCTCCTCGCTTTCCCCTCCACAAACCGCCTACCTCCGAGACATTAATCCTCTTCCCAGCATTTTTGGCTTAAAACCACTTGATCCAACTTGAATGCACAGGGCCCAGGTTTTCTGTAAAGCCAGCAAAAACCCTGCCTCCACTGAAAATGTACACTTGTTCCTTCAATGCCCTTATTATTAATTGCTATAAAACTTAATTTTATTCATCATTTGTTATGCCTCAAAATTGGATGGGAGAAAAATTCAAATTAAGTGAAGTGAAAAGATTTCAGAGATGGTACAGAAGGCTCCTGAAGGAGCTGAAGAAAACTCTCCGGAGACTGGGAACGCAGCACTAACCCAACCTGAAAGAAAGAAGATCTTAAGACAAAGAAATCTTGCCAAAATTGATCCTTTAATTATAACATTAGTCGTTTCTTTCAAAGGCTTAGTGCAAGAGCTGGGAGTGGGGGGGCAGAAAAGACTTAAAGGGAGAAAAGACTTAACATCACCAGGATGAGTGGAAGCAATTAGGAGGATTTAAATTACTCTCTTGTTTGGTACAAGGCAGATGGATTTCATTTTTCTTGCCATCATGCTCAGCTTCTTACTTTGCCATCAGCTTCCAGAGGTCTTCTTGGCAGACCCGAGGACCCAGCCTTCCCAGGTTGGGCAGCATCCCCTTCCACTGTGCACCCACCCAGCCATTGCTGCGGACCACAGATACCAGCGATCATAGCAGCTTTGTCACCCTGGAAAGGGGCTGGAAGTACGAGACTGGATACGGGAAAGGAGTCTTCCAGCCCTCAACAGCTGTAATGAATGGAGGAGGAAGATGGCAAACCAGATTTTCTCTGCAGGGGTTGGGGAAAAGGAGATGGAAAAGAGTCAAAACACAGCCTGTTTGGTCTCAGAAACTCTGCAAGAGTCTTCAAAGGTATACTTCCAAGCTGGGCTTATTTTTTCTCTTCCTCCTTTCATCTTCTCGCTCCCAGTGACAAGCTAGACATAAGCCACCTCATCATCAGGAGGGCCAAAGCAGGCAGGACCTCTGCAGTAACTTAGACAGGACCGGTGGCGAGCTCTCGTCGTTACTGAGATGGCGTTACTGCTGCCACGGTACCGTGCGTGCCTCAGGCAGCAGGGATCAGACAGCACCGCTCTTACTGGGTCTCCACTGCTCTGCAGATGCAGCATGAACACACAGATCCACATTGGTTTACGTGAGAAACAGCTGAGAAAATCAGACAAATAAATCTACCAAACTCTTCCACAAAGAAGGGAGAGCAGAGCTTTGCAAACCTCCAGCACAGGGGCACGTGCCACTTCTGCATCCCTCCGTCCCGGAGCCGATCAACCATGGGGCACTGCCTGCAACGGGCCACCAGCCGCGGGGCAGGAGGAGGTCCCATCCACCCCTCCTACCCATCCCACAGCAGAGGTGGCTGCAGCATGCGATCCTCTCGGCACTACAGCGGTTCTGAGCCACAGATGCATCCTGCCCCACCGCAGCGAGGTGGCTGGGTGACATCAACCTCAGGCTGGCAGCAAGCAACACTTGATGAGAGTCTCAGCATATTCCCGAGCTGCCAAATCCACCAACTTCCACGTGGCAGAAAACAGGGTATTTCAGCTGATGCTCCGTCCTCGCTCGCTCCCACTGACTCTCTTCTGCCAGGATTATTTCGGTAGCTTGAGTAGCTTTAAAAGCTGAGCAGTCACATCTCGTTGGGCTTCATACCTGCTCTCGAAGAGGAACAGGGCCAATTTTTTTTTCCTTTCCTGCTTTCAGTTAGAATTAATTGATCCATAATTGCACCCGTAGAGGGGGAAAGTTAATAGCCACAGTAAGAAATGCCAAAGCTCCAGAAGAACTGGCTCTCCAAGACCCTACCTGGAGCGACTCCATCTCCTCTTAATAGCGTGGCATGCCGTTCCAGCGCATGTGTGCGTGTTAGTATTTAGAGAGAAAAATCGAGGGGCCTCAGTATGATGGAAATAATTTCTTTTCCTCTCCCACATACTTTGTGCTTAGCAGCAGATGGATCCAGGCTGTTTACATCACGGAGGTCATGCCTCAGCTTAACAGTTGGGGAACCGACTGTTGGGAGAGATGCGCAACACAACCAGAAGATTGCTAAATCTGGGCTCCGGCAAACTTCTAATGGTGGCAAGTTAAACATACAAATGTCCTTCTGCAGCCTCTTCGCATTCAGGCCCTGCCTTGGGTGTTTGGTTGTTTCCCCAAAAGAAAACCTCTGCTGGGATGAACGCAGAGAGGCAGCTCTGCAGCAGCTCGTGAGCCTGAACTTTGAGAAGGCGGCTGGAAATCCCGAGCAGACCTCGCTACTCACCGGTGCAGATGGTGCAGTTTGCAAGCAATGTGTGTCCAGGTTTCCGTAAGCGTGCCGCCGGGAATTGCTGCTCACCACTGTGCCCCGAGTTAACAGAGCCACCGTGGTTTCAGCTAGCTGGGCACGGCTGCGTGCCTTCCCCCAAAGCCGTGCTGCAACGCCGGGGAAAGGTTTCCTTCGTGTGGAGGTGTTTCCATGGAGCTCATCCCCAAAGTGACCTTCTCCTCCCAGCTCAGCCCAGCCGCGGGGTGCGCGGGGGCATCCAGCCGGACCCTGCCTGCGCATCCAGCTCGGAGGCTGGGGGATGGAAAGGCCACACTTCCCCTTCCACAGCAGAGCCAAGCGCTCTCTTCCAGCACAAGAGGACTCCGAGAACTGTTAAAAACAATACAAACTAAGCAAGCAAAGCGAGGACTGAAACCCTTCTTATTGCGTTCAAGGACATGCACCGTTTGCGTGCAGAAGCACCTTCTCCTGCCTCGCGCCGCACCGCTCCGTGACTCCGACGGCAGCTTTGGCAAGAGGATTCACCACCGCCGAGGTACTGCATCCACTGAGCCGCAGAGTGGCCGTGGCCAGGCAGGAGGGCACGCGCGGTCGCCTTGCCATCGGGTGGCAGAACCCAGCTCGCCGCCTCCACTCACCTCGCTCAGCCCTCCGGGGAGCTGAGCAGTCACGCTTTCCCCTAGGTATCTGGCACGCCACGAGAGCATCTCCACTGCCAATTAGGCCACCCACCCACTTGCATCCTTCCCCAATACAAACCCTATTAGCGATAAACAAACAGTCGAAACGCCAGCCGGCGCCTGGGAAGAGCCCTAGACAATTCCATCCAATTTGGCAGGTGCAGGAAGAGCTGCCTCGCGCAGTCCCAGTGCAGGCAAGCACCGGCCACGGGCCAGGGCACGGGCCGGGCATCCCACCAGCCGACCCGTGGTCCTCCTGCCAGTGGCTGGCTCGCAGGCTAGAGCGGTGCTACCTTGCCTCTGTGTCCACACACCACACCATGTCGGCTGGATTTCACACTGCGGTAAGGGGCTTTTCCAGCTGCCTAAACCCAAGCTTCCTGACTTTCCTTCTCTGGGCTTTTGGAGGAAAGCTTCTGCTTGACACTAACACCCAGCTGGACTTTGTTCAAATCCTCAAGCTGGATGGGGCATAAGAGCTCCTTGCCTGCAAGGCAGCGTGAAGCCCTTCCTGCAGCCTGTCCCCAGAGTCCCTGGACTCAGTCAGACCCCAGACTGAGAGCTGGGGAAATTCAACCCACAAACAGACCCTGAAGCCCAGCCCGCCACTCCAGAAGCACTCCTGAAACCACCACCATGACACTTGAATTCACAGGGACACTCTGGACAGTGACAGAGATGACCAGGGCCAGTTTCCTCATTGAGTCCTGTATCTAAAGGCTTTCCAGCTGGCGAAACCAGTGCTGTGGTGGCTTTTTGTCGTTGTTGCCATGATGGGCAGTTAGGAAAAAAAATTACCTGCTACTGGACGCAAGGTCCCTGCTGCCACCTGCGGCAAGGGCAGAGGACCCCACATCACCCGCCCAGTGCAGGAGAGGGCATGCTCTGCCCATGCACCAACTCCTGCCAGCGGTTGAGGATGGGCTGATGCAACCGTGGTTTATTGTCATGGAGACGAGAAGCCTTTCTCTCTACAAACCCAGCTTAATGGCTTCGATTTAAACCTCCTTTCCCCTGGGAAGAGCAGAACAGGGACAGTTGCGTTGTCCCTGCATCTCCACCCTGTCCACATGCACCCCAGGCAACCCTACCCTCATCAGCGTGCATCCCCTACGGCGCTGGGCACATCCTCCCGGCCACAGCCCACACACGGTGGAGGTGCCTCGCACCCATCCCAACCCGTGCCCACCACACTCCATCAGCCAGCAAATGCACACCCCTCTACAAACACATCTCGCACTCAAACGCCTTTCCATAAGGTCCCCACCATGTCTCTCCCCTCCAGCCGGCCCCAAGCGGCCAGAAGATCAACACTGACCATTTCTTGTGGGTGACCAAAACCACAAGCTCTTCAGCAAGGCGAAACAACAAGAAAGCATCTCCAAGGCTGCCCCTTTCCCAGCTCCCCAGGGAGGGAAGGAGCTAAGCAGAGCCACAGAGCAACCCCTTGCTGTGGGGGAGGTGGATGTGGCGGGGATGGGGGGAACCAGCTAATATGGCTTGGGGTGGAGGGCAGCTCGGCAGTACCGGGGGCCAGCCTCGGGGCTTGGAGACACACGACAGGCACGGCCCAGCGGGGAAGGATGGCATCTCTCTTACCCTGACAGCACTCCCAGGACAAGGTTGAGGACAAAGAAGGATCCAATGATGATGAGGGGGATGAAGTACAGCCAGTTCCAGGTGGCTCCTAAGGCATCATTGGTCTGGAGGGGAAAGAAAAAACACGTGTGACGTTATCTTCAACACCAGCACCCGGGGCAGAGGGAGGATGCATTAGCTGCAGCATGGTGGCCACTCTCCCTCCAGGCTGACCACACCAGGCTCCTCCGGGAGATGTGACCATGCCTGCCGAACCCTGATGGGCACCAGGCGCTGCCTGTGCAGGCATGCCTGCAGGGGAGCTCCCGTCCAGTGGTGCTCTGATGCCCCTGGGCATCCTGCCCCAGTCAAGCTCTCCTCTGTGGTCTCCAGCCTCATCTGGCAGGACCACCCTTCCTCTGCCTCCTCCTACCATCCATGCAGGGACACAGGGCTGTAAGTGCTATAGTCAGAGGTGCAGGGCCCTGCCACCCAAAATCGGGGTGCTGAGGGCGTGAGGGCCACCCTGAGCGTGCCTCCCCCAGCAGCTTGGCTCGGCGCTCCCCTCCACATCCCACCAAGGCAGCCCTGCAGCAGCTGTGCCTGCCGAGCACGGCACAGGTTAAGAGGAAAGATTTATAAGGTGCCTTAGGGACAGGGAAGCCGGTGACTAAAGAAGAGGCAGCCGACGCTTGTCCTTCCATGCGTGGTGGGAAAGGGGCTGGTGTGGGCAAACCCCACACCTGCAGATGGCTTTTTGCTGACAGCATCATCGCTAATATCTTGCAGACACCCTCCCGCCCTGGTTGCATTTACCTAACCCCAAGGAGCTGAGAACAGAGGGAAGCTCTAACGGCAGGGCAAAGCCTGACAGCTAAAACGGCTGCTGGCAAGCCCTGCTCAATACCTCCAGACATTTATTCACCGAGGCTTTTAATAAAGCAGTGCCCCTCTGTGCCTCGCAGCCGCTGCCTAAGCCCCATTTGTCCTCCGGTGTCAGGCACAGTGCACACCATGCCAGGCTGGAGGGTGATGCGGCAGAACGTGACTGTCTGGGGGAGGTGGTATCAATCTTGTTGCAATGAAAGACTCTTTCTCTTTTCTCTCTCTTCCTCCCTCTCCCCATGCTAATTAAGCCCTCATCTTCGTCTGAGTCATTGGCACCACGTCTCCCGGTCAGCCAGTGCAGGAGCCAAGAGGAGGCTCTGCAAGGGAGAAGCACATCTCCGAGGGGCAGAGAAAACCACCACGCTGGAGTCTTCCTCCGGTGACTGAGGAGCCAGCGGGAACCTCAGCCAGGCGTCCCCATCACCCTGACACCCAGCCCAACGCAGGAAGGGTGATGCCAGCAAATCCTGCTGCAAGCACTGACCACAGCACCAGGAGGGGGGTGCCGTGGGCAGAGACCCCAGTGCTGAGGAGTGTCTGACACACAGCAGCAATAAGAACTTTGAGGTTGCGGAAAGCATCTGAAAAGACTCACCATCCTCCTCTTTTGGCACCAGGGAAACCAGAAGACACACGCTTCTCAAGGTCCTGCACCTTTCAAGAGCCCCATTTCCCCACCAGCCCCTTCTCTCAGGGCAACGGGAGAAGTGAGCGCAGGGAGGTGAGAATGAGGCTTGGAAATATCCCATACAGCCAACGCTCATCACCATCCTCCAGAGACACCCAGGCCATTGTGCTCTGCTCTAACAGCATCATTTGTCATGACTTTACTCTTCAAGGCATCGTGCATCCCTCAGTCCAAGCTTGGCTGGGCTTCAGCTCCCTGCCATTGGGTACCTGTCACCCGTGCCAGGATTGCTCGCCTTCGAAACTGGCTCCTGCCCAAAACCCACAGTCTTTCCCCAAGGTCCTTGGCACAGGGGATGCAAAACAGATGAGCTCCTTTCCTAAATGTGAACAAGACATCTTTCCCCAGGGCTGGGCCATCATCCCCCCTCCTTTGGCTACCTTCTCTCCAGCAATGCTCAGCAGGACTTGGAGGGGGAGACAGGGATGAGATGATGGAGCAGAGGGCAATTTCCCCAGGGTTATCAGTTTGTGATACCAGCAGCAGCACCCAGACCATCTCTTCCCATCCCATTTTCCAGGCATGACAAAGCTAGTGGCACTGACCTGCAGCCAGGAAACCTGGGGCAGGGGCTTGACAGCACCCCGACGGGATGGGCTGTCTGCAGTCGCCATCTCTACATGCATTTAGATACCCAGCTCCCATGCAGGTGGAAATAAAGGGGATTAGGGAGATTTTAGGAGGGGTTGAGGGTTACACGCCCAGTACCACTGCAGCCAGCAGGTCCACGAGGGACACAGCTGGGGCAGCAGAGGGGATGGACCCCATGTACCCCAGGACACGTCACTGGCCACAGCGAGCTTGGGAATGGTCCCAGCCACCCAGGCTGATGCCAGCAGCCCCAGGAACAGTACTGCCCTGAACAGCCACGTGGGCCCACCTGGCCAGTGCCCCACAGCCCCAAAATAAAATTTCCTAGGGCACATCCCAACGCTCACTACAAATCCAGGAGCTGGTGGCTCCAGCCCATCATCTGGTACCTGATCAGCCATTCCAACTATCAAAATTTGCCCTTTTGTTCCCCAAGGAGCTGTTAAGAATTGCTCCAGTACCTCAGCATCACCCAGGCTGCAGAGGTCCCAGCTGGGTGCCACAAGGGGGCTTGTTTGGCAAGAGGCTTGGCATTTCACAGGTTCTGCATCTTCCACTTCTCCTCTAGCCCATGGTGGTGAACATGACCACAAAGCATCCGGTAGAGCAGGACATCAGCCCACAGAACAGTGTGTGTCCATACACACACACATGGACAGAAGTGGATGTATTCCCATCTCTCCACTCCTAAAGCTGAAGCACATCTGCCCACCAAACCAAAGGAACCACCACACCTGGCCACACGTCCTGTCAACCCCAATGCTCTGACACACACCACGATCCCCAGCTGGAGACCAGCAGGTTTGCCTAGAGGGAGGACGTGGATTGCCAGAGTCTCACAGAGTTGCTGAGTCCAGACCCCCTAGCGTCATGCAGTCTCCCCCAGATTTTGTCAGTTGTACCTTAAAATCTCACTATTCCTACGGGAAGGCTCCTCAAGCAGACGCTCTAATGGCTGCTCTAATTTTCAGCCTAAATTTATTTGTGGTCACTTTGTATACCACACCGTTCTTTTGCCCGCATCGGCCTTTGGCTGAAATAGCTCTTCTCCTTCGCGTTTCCCACCCTGATGTATTTATACACGACCATCCCCAGCCTCTGCTTTGCTAGCCAAACCAAGGTTCCTCCAGTTCTCTCTTGCATGACTGGCTCTCCCTCCCTATTTTATCTAGTAGCCCCTTCCCTGCTTCAATCCAGGCTCAGTTCATCCTCCCTGGACACAGGAGACCTGAGTGAGAGATTCTGATGGTTCCCACTCCATCCCTGCACGATGCTACAGAGACTTTGCCATCCTGCCTGCAAACCTCCCTGTTCTTCCACGGTACCACTGGCCCATGGTCACCCTGTGCTCACTCGCTTATCCCATCCTCCTCCACACTGCCACTTCCCAATCAGCAAGACTTGGGTTTCTAGGAGATATCTTTGCTGTTCCTCAACAAGCACGTGGCTTTCCATTTCTCATGGCATCCCACATCTCTTCCTCCAGCCCTCAAACTCCTCCAGCCTCCTCCAGGGTGGCAGCCTCCATCCTGGAAAGCCCATGACTCATCCCTGAGAAGCCCTGCTGGTCGCCGCCATCCGCTACATCCCCTCGACACCACCCAGCGCCATCCCGACACTGCTCGCTTCCCTGCCAGCCTTGTAGAGCTCCTCTTCTTCCCTTCTTCTCCACTTCATTAACACTTTCCCATAGCAAAAGCTTTACTACAAAGAGCAGCTCTACATGCTTCCGGGCCTTCGATGCCAGGTTAGCCTGGAGTGACCTACCTTTGGCAAACCCATGATTCATTTTCCTCTTTTGCCTTCCAAATCTGTTCCAAAATGGCATGCGATCGAGGTCAGGCTTACAGTCCTATTCCTGCCTGCCTTACTTTTTTTCCCCTCCTCCCCCCGCTTTTAAATATAGGCATCGCATTCGCTATTCTCCAGTCAGATGGTGCCTCCCCCAGCTAGATGGAGTTGTTAAAAATACTTGTTACCAGACCTGCCATTTCATGTGCCAGCTCCCTCCAAGCACGGGGAGGGGGAAGCCATCCTGAGCGTCGGTCTGATGGGTGTGATGGTCTTGGCGCTTGGCTTCCACATGGGCTGTGCTCATGTCCACGTCCTCATTTCCACTATCCATCCCTTTTTGTTGCCTCTCTCTTGGAGTTGACCAAAAGCCAGGGTGAAATATCCACCTGTGCACAAATCTCCCTGGCCATCACTTCACCATGCCTTGCTTCGATCTGCAGAGGTGGGGAACCGCTCACTGCCCCTTTAAGCATCCTTCACGAGACCCGTGTCAGCATGACTTTTGGCAGCTCCCGTAGCTCTTCCCAACTTCTTCAGTGCCAGGATGTAGTTGTCTTGACTGAGCATCCCCTTTTCCCATCCTTTCAGGGCACCATTTGTTCTTAATATCCCTCCACAGGCAGTGGTTCATTGCCTTGGTCCATTGTGTCTTCTCACTGTTCTTCCCCCCCTTTTTGCTGAAGGTACCAGGAGATCATCATGTGCAGAGGTCAGCGTAGGCACAGGGAGTTTAACCCCAAAACTGCACAGACACTGTAACTTTGTTAATGAAGAAATTCCTGGCTCCTGCCCCTGGCTCCCTATGCAGCAGACAAGGTCCCATTGCTCATCCAAAGCTTCTCCTTTGGGAAACCAAGGAGCTGCCTGACAGATGATCTTTGCTGCTTCTTCCCTTCTCTCTTAGACACCACCTTTCTAATATGCACCTCACCAGCCTAAGCCACCACCACCTTAGCTCTCCCAGGGCCTTCAGACCAAGAAATATGTTTGTTGCTGCCTCCAGGCATACCTGAGACACCAGCACAACCAACATGAGCTTGATGGTGAAGACTAAGGAGCCACAACTTCCCCAAGGGACTCTGCACCCAAGGGTGTTTCTCATGTCAAGGCATCAGTGGAGACCTCCAGCCATACCTGGCAGGAGCTGAACCGCTGGACTCACATCTCTGCCGTGTACACAACCCGTCCTGCTGCCAGCAAAGCCATCGAGCCTATAAATGACACCACAAAGGCGTGGGAGCAGGACCCCCGTGGGGTAACGGAGCTGGCACGACGGGTCCCCACCCAGCAAAGGAGCCCCCGCTGGCTCCTGCTTCTCAACCCCCAGCACGAGGTTATTGTTTCAGCAGCTCTAGTGTTGGGGTTTTTTTCTTCTTTTTTTTTTTCCCCCCAAAGGGCGGGAAAAGGCGCAGGGAGCTGCAAAAGCAGGTCTCACTCGGGGGGCCAGAAATCTAAAGAAATCTAAATATATACCCGAGTCGAATGCAAAGCACAAGCTCGCAGCCCACACGTACCCTCCCTCAGGCTGCGCTCACATGGGAAACTTCAGGATTTCTTTGCTATAGGGGAAGGGGGGGAAAAACACCAAAAAAAACCCGCAAATTCAGTCTCTCCTACCTAAAAATAAACAGAGAGCATGTTCTGCCTGTGCAGGGCGCCTTTGACGGCCACTCATTGCCCACCAGCTTGGAGAGGGCTGCTGGGGACCAGGGCTGTGGGCACCAAACTCACTTGGGAGCAGCAGGGCACGGGGAGCTGCTGGATTTCATTCAGACAACGATCCACCCTCGCTGATTCTCCAGTGTCTAGTAGCAGGGCTGGGTTCCCACTTCAGGGGACCTCCAGCAGCATAGGTGGTCCCACCCCATGGAGAGCTCCCACAGGGACCCACAGCTTTGCCCACACTGCAGGCAGGCTTTAACAGGCAGGGATGGGGTGACCAAACTGTCCCAGCTGCCGCAGCCAGGCAGGGGAGGTCTGCCTGTCCTCCTGGTTGCAATCCTATCCAGGGGGGTTGGGAATGATGGGGAAACCCAGGATCTCAGGAGGCTTTGCCCTGGACCAGCACGTCCCAGGGGCGTGCTGCCTGACACAAGGGCAGAGCAGACCTGCTGGGACAGCGGGTGTGAAAACACCACAGCTCCCATGATCTGTACACCAGATCCTCAGCTGGGAAACTCCTGATGGGCTTTGCCTGGTGGTGACATGCACCATGCCCCCAGCATGGCCGGTGCCATCCCTCCAGCATCACCTCCGCAGCCCCTGACCCGCTCCTCCCTGCAAACCACAGCTGCATCCCGCTGAGAACCGCACCCAGGCCAGCAGGAACAGCCTACAAATCTTCATACCCCAGCAAAAAAAGGGGGGGAAAAATTTTTAGAAATACCTTACAGCAGGTTCCCTGGCCTTACCCGTTCCCTCAAGACCCCCGCTGCTGCTCTCCCCAGCGCAGTAACAGATCTCCTCCTTCCCTTTAATAGCGGTAATTGGATCTCCCGCATGCAGGGCCATGCCTCACTCCCCACCAGCCCTGCCTGGTATCCATCAGTGACCCCGGCGCTGGACAAGATCTGAATGAAAACGCTTTGCTTTTCCAAATCAGGTTACCGAGGAAATTGGTACATTTCCTTCGCATGGCCAGGGCTGGCCCGCGGCAGGACGCATCCTGCCACGGCCACGTGCCGGGGTGTCCAGGCAGGATGGGCAGCTCCTGCCCGATTCCTTGCCTGTCCCTGGCCCTGGGGTGCTGGGGGGCAAGCAGAGAGGCAGGAGACCCGGCAGAGGGGTGCACAAAGCTCAGCAGAGCCCGCAGCGCACGGGCATGCTTGTGTCTGCGCAGGACAGGGGGAGGCGTGGGGAGACAGGGAGAAACTCAGCGTATTTCGTTTTTTTGTTTTCTAAATGGAATGCAAAAAATGCACTGCTAGAAGCGTTACTAAAAATCAAGTGTTTTCAGAGCATTCGAAATAGGCGCGGAGACCAGTTTTCGTTCTCCTCTGATCCACTGAGAAATTGCACCCAGACACCCCAGCATCGATCCACAGACCCCATTCCCCACATGTGCCGCCTCCTCCTCCTCCTCTCCCTCCAGCCATCCCTTGCTGTGACCCATCAGCCTCCCACCCCTCTGCTCCCGAACCCCCGCTCTGCCCCTGCCTGCACCCCTCCTGTGCCTGCCCCAGCCCCAGACGCGGGCACCTCCCTAATGGTCCCGCAGGCAGGCTGAGCTTTCCCTGACGGAGGATTTGCAAAGCTCCGCAGCCTTCGTTAGACCCAGCGCCGCCGCCTCGGTGGCTGGACCCGGAGCCTACGCGCTGCACGGGGTACGGTGTTCACGGGATCAGCTTCGGGGCTGGTTTTTTTTAACGGGACTTAGTGACTGCCAGGCTGGATCCCCGCTTTGTTTCGAGCACTCTGCCAGCCCCGAGAGGCAGCTCAGGCTCTGTGAGATGTTTCCTCAGCACAGGAACATCCCCAGCTCCAGAAGCAATGCTCCGGGGCGACAGACCCAGGCGCAACCTTGCTGGAGGACCCCAGCTCACCCCAACACCCCCACAAGCCGGCCCCCACGCACAGCAGCACGCGCACCGACACAGAGGTGTGGAAACAGCTTCGCAAATCCTCGCCGGCACAATTCCCAGCACCAAACCCGCTAACGAAATTACAGACCCTGGGCGTAACGAAGATGAGCAGCAGGAGCCAGGCAGCACCGTGACCCACTGCCACCTCCCCTCCTTAAGCTTTTGGGGACTTTTTGGGCAAAACCAGAGCATCAGTGCCTTCACCATCCCCTCAGCTCCCCAACTCCTGTCGGCAGACGGTCTAGGAGCGAGACTTTCCCGCGCGGGCAGGGCAGAGGGTGTGGGCAGAGAGCTTCTGACAGAACATGCCTGCAAAGCTGGAGATCCAGCAGACACGGTTTGTTTCTTGCTGTGTCATTTCAGCACGCACACACACACACACACAGAGGGAAAAGGGAAGAAAAAAGGAGAAGGGGGGAAAAAAAAAAAAGCAGGAACATTTGGCAAGCTGGCGAGGGTCTGGCTTTACTGAGTGTGGAGAAAGAGCCGTTTCTTCCACAGGGAGAAGAGGGTGAAGCAGGCTGGCTGCCGCACACGTGCCCGTCGGGAACGGGCTCCAGCACCCACGGCTGGCAGCAGGCAAGCTGCCGGCTCGAGCGTCAACAGGAGCCATTTGGGGAAAAACAGCTCATTTCCTTGAAAGTTAGGAAGGTTTTCAACCTTCGGGGTGGAACTTGATGTCTCCTCCGTGAAGTCCTCGCTAACTTAACAGCATTTAAACCACCCGGAGTTTAACGTTTTGGAGGAAAAAGCAGGAAGGGGCTCATGTCCCACAGTGCCACGAGTGCTGGGGACTTTTTGGCACCCCCCGTGCCCCCCCCAGCACACAGCACAGCCCGCAGGGCTGGGAGCCGCCAGGAATAAGCTGCAGAGGCATTAAGATCTGTGCTTGCTACTGAGCTGCTAAGAGCACTGGGTGTTGATTAAATTTTCATACCTCCCCGACAGGATATTTTTTGTGTTGCTTTTTAATTTAAAACACACAAGAAGGGGCTCCTTTTCCCTTTGCACCCATTCCAGCCTGAGACCCTGCCATCATCCCAGGGCACAGAGGGCTAAAAAAACCCAGGCAGTTTCCCCCTTGCACCATCTCCCCCATCCTTTGCTCTCCAGCCTCTCTCTCTCCTCCTCCTCTCCCCAGAGATCATCTCTAGCCAGCACCGCTCCTTGCCAGGAGCCACCATCACCCAACGCACTCCCAGCTTCACCCTCCACACTGCCCAAAGGAGCAGCAGGGCAGGCTCAGCACCCGCCCGTGGGACCACCACTGTACTGAGCTCCTCCAGTGCTCTGCCCATCACTGCGGTGTCAGGGCAGGGGGGATCTTTGCACTGCCAGCCCTCACTGCAGAAACCCTGCTCCAGGTCCATGCAAACCCCGCTCCAGGTCCATGCAAACCCCAACAGGGGCAACCTCCTCTCTGGTCAAGGCATTAATTTGGCTGACCTACGTCTGTCCCACATAAAACCAGACGCTGCCCTCGTTTTCCAAAAGGCAAGAGGAGAAACACCCCCAGACCCGCACGATGCTCAGGTCCCGCTCACACTGTTCACACACAGATGCTTCAGGGAGAGCTGCTGAGTGCTGAGCACCCCAAGGGACGACAGTGACACCCCGGGAATTTACACCAACAAGCGATGAGCAATTTTATACACACACAGAGAAAAAATATCTGCTTTGCAACAGATTCCTCCTGTGAGCCCCCCCCAGGCCACTCAGCTAGGGCAGCTGAGGAGAGCTGGTAGGGAGTAGGACAGCCGAGCCTTGCAGCCATCTGCGTGCTCCAGCACGGCCAGTGATTTAACACACCTCCTCTTCCCAGCACCCCAAATCAGGGCTGCCTGAGCAGCCCCCGTTTCGGAAAGGATGGATGTTTCACTGCGTTTGAAAACCAGGCTCAGGCAGAAGATCTCAGGTTTGGCGCTTGACAATCACAACCAGCTCAAGGCAACTTCTGAAAACCCAGCCCCACGCTCAGCACCACGAAACCCCGACCTGTGCACGTGGTGAGGTCCATCTCACCCATGGTGAGGTTCACCTCGGCCCTGGGGATCCCAAACACCGGGGCGGTGCTGGGCTCCAGTGTTCCCGCAGGGTGTCCTCCCCTTGCACCCTCCTGGCCGCAGCACCTCGGGCGTGCTGGAAGCACGTGGTGGTTGAGTCACGCTTGCTGCAAACCCCCTTCCTTGCAGCAGCTCGCGCCTTACAGCCGCTCTTGCAGAGCCTCTGCTGCCGGGCTTGGCGTGCATCGCTCACGCTCAGCACCCAGCGAGCGCTTTCGTAACTGCCTGGCTGCTTGCGGAGGGCTGGTCAGCTTTGCACAGGGATGCAAGGCCTGCGCACCCCACCTCCCCTGAGGCTACAGCACGCAGATCTGCCCACGACCGTTGCATTTTAGTGAGTATTTCGGAAGCTGCCAAGAACTTGATTCTCTTTTCCCCCAGCAAACCCTCTCCTCCTGCTCCAGAAGGCTCCCAGCGCTCAGCCCTGGCATCTCCTAAGGCTCCCTGAACCTTTCTGCCCTCCTGCTTCCCTATAGTTCCAATCACTAGTGCCACGAGAGACTTTTTAGGTTTATAGCAAGCAACTGTGGCTGGCTAGATCCCGTTAGGCTTTGCCATGCATTTTTAATCAGCAGCACAGCTGCTCTTCCAGTGCTGCTTTAATGCATGTGCCTCGGAGGAAAACATTTTTACCCATCATTGCAAACAGCCGCGGCCCTGTGCAAAGTCAAGTCAGCTCTTTGCATGGCCCAGCTGCAGCTCAGGTTGCTCCAACTCTTGGGACTTTACTGGGGCCACACGGTTAGGATCAGGAGTTCAGCCTGACGGCCAGATCCATGCAGCGGAACAGGGTTTCTCTGGTTCTCTGCACCAGCGGTGCTGTTTGTGAAGTGCTTTGAGCCTCTCCCAGCGTGAGCAGAGGGCGCTCAGGGCCACGGCTGGACGTTTGCCCATGCCCACATGCAACCTCAGCAACCGCTTGCACCTCGCCATGGCCTCAGGCCCAACGCTAGCAGGAGGTGCAGGCAGCCCCGACTCTCCTGCCTGCATCCATCCATACTCGCATCACTCCCACAGCTACAAACAGCAGCTTCCTCCACGTACTCGTCCTGGACTACCCAAATCCCGACCGGGAGCTGTGGTTCCCCTGCTGCACGGTCGCTGCTGCTGGCTCCGGCAGCTCCAGAGAGCGCGGAGCAATGCTCCGGGCAAGGGACCCAGCCAGAACAGGCAGGACTGACCCCTCTCCCTGCAGAGCCCAACCAGGCCAGGACTGACCCCTCTCCCTCAGAGCCCACCAGGCCAGGACTGACCCCTCTCCCTGCAGAGCCCACCAGGCCAGGACTGACCCCTCTCCCTGCAGAGCCCACCAGGCCAGGACTGACCCCTCTCCCTGCAGAGCCCACCAGGCCAGGACTGACCCCTCTCCCTGCAGAGCCCACCAGGCCAGGACTGACCCCTCTCCCTGCAGAGCCCACCAGGCCAGGACTGACCCCTCTCCCTGCAGAGCCCACCAGGCCAGGACTGACCCCTCTCCCTGCAGAGCCCACCAGGCCAGGACTGACCCCTCTCCCTGCAGAGCCCACCAGGCCAGGACTGACCCCTCTCCCTGCAGAGCCCACCAGGCCAGGACTGACCCCTCTCCCTGCAGAGCCCACCAGGCCAGGACTGACCCCTCTCCCTGCAGAGCCCACCAGGCCAGGACTGACCCCTCTCCCTGCAGAGCCCACCAGGCCAGGACTGACCCCTCTCCCTGCAGAGCCCACCAGGCCAGGACTGACCCCTCTCCCTGCAGAGCCCACCAGGCCAGGACTGACCCCTCTCCCTGCAGAGCCCACCAGGCCAGGACTGACCCCTCTCCCTGCAGAGCCCACCAGGCCNGGAAGAGGAGAGTGGCAGCTCCTGGCAAGCCAGGCTCCTCCTCGCTACCTGCGAGCGCAGCGGCTGAGCGCTGCCAAACGGGGAAGCAAATAAACAGTCTCAGTGAATAAACACAGCGTCTCGAGTCGGTGTCTCAGAGGAAATCACGGTTTCAAACTTCTCTCCTGTTTGCTCTCCGGGACCGGGGGAGCCAGGCTGAGCACTCAAAGCCACCAGCACCGCTGAGCACCCGCGCCGTGCCCGACCACGGCACGCACCGGCAGCCCCTCAGCGGCCCCGCCACCCCCTCGCACACCCCAACATTGCTGTTTAATGACAGAACTGCAACCCGGCCCCTGCCCCGTGCAGTCACGCCAGCAGAGAAGTAGGACAGTGAGCCTCTTTGCCAGCATTATTTTTCCCCTCTGGTGTCTACAGAAATCAGGTTTGGTCTCGAGCCAGCCCAGGGACGGAGCATCTGCTCCGGTATAAGAAGAAAGGCAAAATATTCCTTAACCTTTGTTCTGGACAGCAGAGACAGCCAGAGGAACCACAGAGCCAAAACTCCCCTCTAAAAGAAGTTAAAGTCCTTCAGACCCTCAGCGACAGGAGTTGGAAAAGCCATAACACCCCACAGTTTAAGGCTTTTTCGGTTTTTTCCCCCCTTTTTAACTCATACTGTGATCTCTGCGTAGCAAGACAGCGTTTCACGCAGGCAAGGCTGATGAAAACAGTGCACGAGGCAAGCACATCCGTGAAATAACACACGTGGAAGGCACCGCGGGGCCAATTAGCTTATGTGATGCTATCTACAAATTCCAGGAGCCACGCTTCTAGTCCCAGTAAAATTGTGGAAAAAAAATGTATCTTAAATCACGATACAGTTACACAGGGGAATACCATAGTAAGCAATTTCTTTGAGAGACTGCTAAAGTGGTTTTCCTGCGATCTCCCTCTCCTCTGCAAGGCTGCGGCATTAACCTGCAAGGACGCAGCCTCCTATTGCTTTACTGTGGAGAAACAGAGTGCCCCCCACTGATCCCCCCAAACCTGGGGCAGGAGCTGGGCAAGGCCCATGTTGGTTGGCAGCCCAGCCTCGTCTGCTGCTCCAAGCGATGGAGGTGATGGTAGAGCATCCCAGTGGTACCCCACCCCTGCCCAGCCTTCCTCCAGCATTCCCCAGGGACTATCCCCGGTTTTCTATTAAAAAAGAAAATAATAAGAAAAGGAAAGAAGGCACAACCCCATTTTGCTGCCTCCAAGCAGCAAACGGGCTGAGCACCCACAGCGTTTGTAACCTAGGGACACCCTGAGAGACAGCCTGTGTCCCTGGGGAGGGCGGGAGGCGCAGCCCGACAGTGCTGGGAACAGCGGCCGTTCCTTCCCACCTCCCAAAGTGAATCATCAGCATTTTACTACCAAGGCCCCGATCCTCATTCCATTAAAAGCCAAGGAAGGTCCCTAATCCTTTCCATTGTAAGTAACAGCTGGTTCTTTGCGGAGGAGCGGGAAAGGGAGGCACCTTACGGCCCCGGTCACCGGGGACGCAGTGACAGAGTGCGTCTGCCCAGCATTGCGCCTGGTGCTGGGAAGAGCGTTCGGATATCTGGGCTGTGGCTCCCTAAAGTGACCTGGAGAGTCCCCAGTTTAGCAGCTATGGTGGTAAACAGGGGATCCTGCAGACCATGGTTTTCAGCGCTCCCAGCAGCATCTCCCCATCCTTACCCCCCAGTAAGATCCAGATGGTGGATCAGCAAATCCCAGACACCGAACGGATCGGTTCCAGCCTTCTCGGCAGAGACATCGCGAACGGCAGGGGACCAGACTTTCTCAGGAACCGGTGGTACAAACCCTTGAAGTCGATCAGACCATAAACTACCCATCCGTGTAGCTCACTGGCTCCTCACACACCACAACCGGAGCTCCAGCATGGAAACTGCTGCTGCTAATTGCAGCCGGCACTGAAGGGCAGGGAGAAGGGAAGCAGCCCCTGGATTTCGCAGAAAGCCAGTCATTGACACCAGAAAGAAGGTGCAGGGCAGGTGGCCGGTGCCAGCCACAGGCAGTGCTGGGCATGCATAGCCTGCCGTACGGTGATGTGAGCTGGCAGCAGCCGCCTGGCCACGTTAAAGGCAGGGGAACCACACACCGCCGGGCAGGGAAAAATCACCTTTCCCACTACATTCAATTATGCCTGGGCAACAAGCGCCGTAGTTAAGTCTCTAATCCCATTGATACACCAGAAACAGCCAGAAAATGTTCCTTTTTTTTGGTTTGAACTCCCAGGTGGTTCAATCCTGCCTAATTCTCCCGCCGAAGCAGCAAGATCCTGATGCCGCCATCACCTTTAGGAAGAGAATAACCAAGCCTTTGCCATGAACTCTTTCCTTTCTAACCCAGTCTGGGTTTCAGGGTCGATCCACCCACAAACACCACCCTGCACCCCCAGCAGGACCCTGGGATGGATGGAGCAGGAGGGGGACCCCAACTCTGGCAGCACGGTGCCTACACCTGGGGTTAAAAACCAGCCTTTCTGCTCGTGACAAAATAACTATGAAAGCATGTTTCCCCACCACAAGCCATCCAACTTGCCTCCCACAGAGCAACGCCACTCTGCAAATCTCCAGGCATTATGGGAACCAGGGTATAAAAACATTCCCGGTGCAATGACGCTGAAATTAGGCTGGGAACCGAACCGGCACGGTTGCTTCTAGCCCATAAACTAAAATACACATATACAGCCAATCACCCACAGCAATAACACACTTCATGATCCCCTGTGGCTTTTTTTTTCCCTCCTTCCAGGTTTGCCCCCAAGTCGCTCCCTGCACACCCCAAGGGCTCGCGCATCGGATGCTCCAAGCAGCTGCAAACCACAGGAACCCAGCCCAGCCGTTCCCTGCTCCTTCAGCACCAAGAGACATTTGCAGCACAAATACCAAAGGTCTCGGCTCCCTGTCGGACACCGAAACACTGCCCCTGCCCCACAGAGGGGGTCCAAGCCCAGCGCTGGGGCTTCCCTGCCTGCTGCAGGGATGCGGGCACGTCCACTGCCTTGTCTGCAGAAAGAGCAGCCAGCAGTGCCCAGAAACCACGTCCGCTCTTACAGGGCTGCCCCAGGGAGCGCAGGAGGCAGAGCAGGGGAGGAAGGATGCCTCCCTGCTCCCCAGGGACAGCCCTCAAGCGGGAGGCTTGCTCAGCCCATGCCCACAGAGTTTTGCTTCCTGCAATGAGTTGCACGACCAGCCCAGAGACGGGGGCCAAGCCCTTAGAGCTCCCTTTGCCCGGAGACGTGGGACTCGTGCCTCTATTCCCCATCTCCTGCCCAAATGGGAAGGACTGATCCCATCTCCATCACAAAGGAAACTCAACATCCTCAAAGGTTCCCAGGACACGGAAATACCATCTCCATCCCCCCATCCCCATGCTCTGCTGCCCAAAGAAACCCCAAAGCAGCACTACTCACATTGTACAGGACTGTGGTCCACCCTTCCATGGTGATGCACTGGAAGACGGTCAACACAGCAAAGAGGATGTTGTCGAACTGCGTGATCCCATCGTTGGGACCGATCCACTCCCGGCACTCATAGCCTGAGGGGCAACCCTGCACCCCGCAGGGATGGGGGGGGTCCAGCTCCTCTAGTTCACCTGCGAGCATACAGCAGAGAGCCAAAGGAGGGGGGGGTAAGAGGGAGGGGGGGGTAAGAGGGGGCAGGGGACAGGTAACGGGAAGAGCCTGAATGCGGGCAGGCTTGGGGCAAAGCAGGGGAGCCCACTGGGACCAGCCCTGGCTGCACACGAGCTACACCCGTAAGAAACTGGGACATTCTAAACACAACCAGTTGATGCCTGGTGTACGCAAAGCAAAATACAGGATCTTCTCAACCCTGGGCTTCCCACAATAGCAACGGGAACTTGCCCCAGCTGTTTTCTGCCCGTGGAATACAGCGCGGGCGCAGAGCCCTTCTCCCTACCTGAATTGTTTGTGTAGCAGGCTCGGTGCAGCTTCCCGCTGTAGAACTCCAGGCCAATGATGGCAAACATGAGGATGGCGAAAAAGAGCAGCAAGCCGATCTGGAGGAGAGGCACCATGGCCTTCATGATGGATTTCAGCACAATCTGCAGGCCTGGGAGGGGAAAGAAAGAACACAGCTCAGCACGGGGATGCAAACTCCCTGCCTGGGGCACATCCATCCCATCCCTAGCAAGAGGAGAACAGTGAGCAGAGAGGATGGAGTCATCAGACAGATTAAAGAGGCCAGCACAGCCTGGAGCATCCCTTTAGGCAGGTGAGGACCACAGAGGAAAGCAGAGGGCCAGGATGCAGAGCAAGGCTCCAGGAGAGCTGACTTCTAGCTCTGCTCCTTGCTCTGGTGTTCTGCCTGTCCTTGTCACACCTGGGCTTGGTGGGACATGGCCCATGCAGCTCTGTTTCCCTCGCTGCCCCCAAGGCACAGATCCAGCCCAGACTGTGCCCAGGGCAGGAGGGATGGGAGGACCAGTGCCAGCAGCAGCCTAGTTTCTTTCTTTATCCCTGTACCAGCAGATGAAATCTTGAAAAAACCCAAAATCTCCCCTGAATAAACCTCAGTCCTGAAAGGATCCACCCACCACCTTCTGGCCAGGGAAGCAGAGCTGCCGGCAGGTCCCGGCGAGCCACCGATCCCAGACACGTGCCGGCACAGCGCAGGCCGGAGGGTGAATACCACCCAGGGACACCAAATGCTGCCATCCTACAGCCCCCTCCCTTGTGGGTTATCCAAGGGGTGGCTGGGAAGATGGCATGTACGGTCCCCACTACATAGGGAGGCTTGTCCCCCCCTCTTCCCTGGTTGCATCCTACATCTCCGAGGTGGCACAAGGCCCCCTCTCACTCTGAAAGACACCAGGGATGGATGCAGATACCCCAGAAGGAGGACCAGGAGCATTCACCCAACTTACTGGGAATGCCCGAGACGAGCTTCAGAGGTCTGAGCACGCGCACGGCCCGCAGCGTCCGCAGGTCCACGTGGGTGTTGAAGTGCGTCCCAGCCGTGGCGAGGATGCTGTGGGCAGACAGGGAGAGAGCAGAGTTACCCCGGGCAGGAGCCATGTTCTCATGCCAGGCCGTGGGGAGCCACGAGGGCAGGAAGAGAGATTTAACGCATCCCAAAACTCAAATGCCAGCAAGCCCTGTTTGATGCTGGCATCAAAGCTCATGAGCCTTGCTGGCCAGTCAAAGCCACCCAGGGACCACCAAACCCTGAGAAACCCCCATCAATTCCTTCCACATTCCAGCATGGCTGCGGACAGCCTCACACAGGGGTGCTGGTCATCACCCACACCATGCAGTCCAGACTGCAGAAGTAGTGCTCATCACAGCTTAAACTCGCTCCCAGGCAGCTGGCACATGAGATGGTGCCTCAGAGATGGGGGGTCACTCCCCATGTTTGCCTGGCAGCACCTCCAGCCATCAGCTGCTCTGGCTTTTTCCACACATGGAGCTTCCTCAGCGTTTCACCTCTGGGATTGCTGCGAACAAGCCAAGAACCTCGCACGCATTCAAAAATCTATAGTGATAAAAGTTTGATGACCTTGGAAGGCAACCAGCAGGCACAGGAAGGACTCCAGAGGTTTTCTTTTAAAACACAAAGATTTTTTTTTCAAGCTCATCTCTAGAAAACAAATTGGGGCAGAAGGGAGCTGGTGCACACTGAGGCCAGCAGCAGAAATACTCTGGGCCCCAATACCTGCTGGGGTGGCCGGGGATGGTGTGGCTCGGGGATGCTGGGAGAGCTGCAGGAGCACAGGGGATGGTGGCAGAGCTCGTGGCCTCCTCTCCCATGGGGCTCGGTCCCCAGATGCCAGGTGAGGAGAAGCAGGAGCCGGTGAGGAGGTGCTGCAGTAGAGGAGCAGGGGATGGGAGAGGAGGGGACGGGGAGGAGAGCAGGACAGACGGAGGCAGCAACCTCAGGGCTGTTTGCAGCAATCCAAAAACCGAGGGAAATTGGGTCATTGTTCCACTAATTCATCTAATTACAGGCCAGAGCAGCTCTCTGGCGCGCTGAGCAATTAGCGCTCTTTCTCTCCCCCTCTCCCCGAGGTACGCAGGTACCAACCTGCCCCTCCAGAAAGGCGGCTGGGTTTCCTAGGATACCCCCGCAGCAGAAACGCTCTCACATCAGCAAACCGGGTTGTTTCAACTCCTTTTCCTAGCCTCCTCTTCCTCCCTGCCCCAGCGCAAGGGGGCAGCCGCAAAGCCTGGCCCCAGCAGCAGTTGGGATGCATCGCCCCAGCATCACCCACAACTCCCCACGTGTCAGGCTGCTTATCCCCGATACAAATGGGGATCTTCTACCCTTGATGGCACTTTCCCTTTCCCCCACCCCACTTCGGCACAGTCCCCATGCCCCAGCCTTTGACCAGCCCCCGCTACCCCGGGGTTGACGGGAGAGCAGAAAAGGGACTTAATTAAGTCAGGAGCACCCAGAGGCTGGGGAGAGCTGCGTTGTTAAATTGGTTGTAAGATCAAAATCAATAAGTATGATAAAGCACAGCCACTCGGCTGCACGTGGGAGAGAGAAGAGCACAGATGCTTTCATCTCTTTCATGCAACCTGCCAGCAAGCGCAGGGTAACCCAGCGCTCCCCAAAACGCCGGCGCAGGGGACGCGCTGCGCTCAACGTCACGCTGGAGACCCCGAGACCCTCCTTCAGCTTTCAGCTCCTCACGTCCTAATGTCTGGTGTCCAACAAGCCTCCAAAAGGACAGCGGAAAGGCATTTGCAACCCCTGCATCCCCAGGAGACCCGGGATGCTCCTGGGCTGCCTGAAGGCTCCGACCCTCCTCCTGAGGACTCGCCGATGCAAGCCCATGCTGCGAAAAGCCCAACTGGCGGGCTCCTGGCAGCAGAGCGGTATCGACGGCTCTCTCCTTCCACCACAGAGCAGCACGAGCTGTGGTCCTACAGAGCCAGGCGGAGTGATGGAGGTGGAGCCAGTGCTGGTCCCAGCCCCACCGCACATCTCCTCCCCGGGGCAGGACCATCATCGGCTGCCCATGGCAGCGGAGGGGAGCAGAGCACCCTGGCTGCAAAATCCTCCGCTAACCCAGATTTGTTTGAAGGGCTCAGGAGCCGCCGCGCCGAGCCTTCAGGCAAGGTTCAGGCGATTTCAGGGCACTACTTCCCAGCGCTCCAAATTAGCTGCTAAGAATGGGACTCCTCTGTGGCAAGGTGACATGCTCCTTGTCCTCGCTGGGGGACAAGGGACATCACAAGATCTTTTGGAAGGAGGTTTGGACAGATCACCAGAGCGAGGTGGTTGTACTGCAGAGGTGTCTCCCAGCTGACGACAGAGAGATGACCCCACTGCTACAAAATAGGTGCCTGCGCATCCTTTCGCGGCGCAGCCGCGGCTCCTGGTGAGCATGGATGCAAGGGGAACACATCGCTGGAGCTGCTCCTGGCAAACGCATCCATCGCAGAGCACCGAGGCACCCCAGAGCCTCTGAGAAGGCTCTGAGCAGCCCTGGACCACCTTTAAGACCAGATGATGTGGCGGGAAAAAGCCAAGCAAGCTTCCAGGCACGCAAGGATGGCTTCTGTCTGCCTTTCCCAAGTCCTTCAGCGGCTCTAAATTAAGAAACATCACCTCTCCCCGAGAGCCAGGCTTCACTAGTACGCACAGAAACCACCACCACGTTACTGCTAATAATAAATACAACACTCAAAACACGCCCTCCTGCTTTGGACTTCAACATCTCACCTGTTAATTACTCATTAACCTTCTAAGCATGCTTTTTTTTTTTCCTGCCTGGAGCCACCCATACCCCCCAGCACGACCAACT
>VWZZ01003425.1:2319958-2341040 GCA_013399095.1 Psophia crepitans | reverse complement strand
AGGTTTCTTAGAGCTCCTCAGGATGAACAGCACAGAGATGGGACACAGGCTGTGACGGACCTTTGTGCTGACAGGGGGGCGGCAGCTCCGGTATCTGTAGAACAATTTAAACCCTTTTCGAACACTTACAATATCCACGTCTGATGTGCTAATAATTATTCTTTATTTTTAGGCAAGGACCCAAACTAAAATTACATCTCACCATCTAAGTTATTTGAAAAAGCTGCCAGATTGGGCTATAAAAATCCCAATGATCTCATGCTTTTCATCATATGTACTGGAGAAAAAAAGAAGAAGGGGGGAAAAAAAAAAGTGAAGGCGTTTTTATAGGTCACCCAGGCAAAGGGGTTAGTTTTACTTCTTCAGAGGAAAGGGGGAAGAGACTTCAGGTGAAGAAAAGAGCAGAGAGGAGCTATTGGAAGAATGCAAATGAGAGAGGAGGCAGGATGGGAAATATATGCTAATCCCCAAAGTATAATTGAATAGTGAGCAATCACCGGCAGACAAAAACATGCTTTCAGGGAAAAAAAAAAATAATAATAATAAAAAAAAATCCAACGCTTTGTGTTTGCAACCAGGACGATTATTTTATTTTCTTTATTTCCAGGCTGCGGAGCGAAGGGCGAGCTCCCGCTGCGGCCGCCGCACCTGCAGGCGCTGGGGCTGGCTGCCGGCAGAGTGATGCTCAGCCCTCGGGCTCCGCTCCAGCTCGCAGCGGCTGAGCAAAGCACACGCCCTCGCCTCCAGCTGAAGACCTGCACCTATGGATTTCTTTTCCCAGGGGTGCAAAAAAAAAAAAAAGAAGAATCACATTTAAAAGGACTCTCTGCTCTTCGGGACCTAGCAGAATAAACCATGAGCAATGCTTGATGACCCTGCCTACACAAAGCCCCTTCACTAGCACAGAGCCAGCGCCGAATTCGGGCACTACCGCACACTACAGCACCCGCCACGCTCCCGCCGCCCGTGCCAGGCTCTGTGCATCACACCCGCTCCCGTCCCCGTCATCCCGTCGGCAGCGGCACCAGCAGCCCCAAAGCCTCAGCCCTTGGGGACAGCACCCACAGCCTGGGATGCGCTGCAAGGGGCTTCACACCGGGGACCCCAAGCTGAGTCCCCCTCAGTTCACTCCCCCGCCCCGTCCCAAACTGAGCATCCCTCAACCATTTCCATCAGGGACCACTGCAGAGGCACAGGCAGACAAGCCGCCCCAGGAAAGGGCAGCTCCCAGGCTTTGGGTGGAGGAAGGGATCGGCCGCGACAGACTAATCTCAGCTCAAAATCTGGGGCAGGGAGGGTGCTGGCTGGCTGGCTGGAGTGCAAATTAATATTTATAATTAAGTGGAAAGGCCCCTGAAGGCCTGCACTGCCACCTGACTCTACGAGGGAGACTACTTCATAATTAATACGCTGGTCAAATGGCTCATGGAAAGTAAGTTACATGGTGAATTTACCCCATTCTTGCCCTTTTCTGCTGGTGAATCCCCCCTCTCTCTGCCGACATGGCCCAAGCAGCAGGATGTACTGTAGGCTCTTGGGTCCAAACCCCGCTCGAGACAGGGCCAGTGGGATTGGGTCACCCACCCCAAGGATGCCCCAGCAGAGTGCAGTGCTCCTGCTTTGGGGATGTCAAGGGACAGGGACACAAACCAGGTCCAAGTCCTGCCCTCGGCACAGTTCAGAGCAACCTCAAAGCCTCCATCACCTTCACTTGGTCTTTCTAGGTTTCGGGGCCACGACACAAGTGGATTGCTCTGCTGCAAAGCTGCCGATCCCATCCTTCCTGGCAGCTTTGAGAGCCCTGATCTGGCACCAGCGACTCCCTGCAAGGTGCGATGAGGGTGAATACAAAATCTGCCTTCACCAGCCTTCGATTGGCGGGGGGCACAAAATGATCCCTCGGGGCAATTTCTTCCTGGAGAAACCCCCAGGATTTGGTGCATGAGGGAGCATCCCCTCTGCAACCTGCAAGCTGATCAAACCCCTCACCTCCCTCCTGTCACCGGCCCCTGTGACACCTCACAGGAGATGCAGGGCTTGTCAGGAGGAGGAGGTGCTGGTGAAATTGCGTTTGCACGAATGGGACCTGGTGCAAACCTAAAGTCATTGCCAGGAGGTTAGAGAGCTGGTCTGGCAAGGACAAATACAGCACGGGCAATCATGTACCATGACAGGAGCTGTCTGAACTGGCACCAAAGAAGAGGCCTAGGACCCCAGGGATGTCCACCCAAGCTTGGGTGATACCACCTCCCCACGTGAGGATGTGGTGGGAAATAGCACCTTTCCCCTTCCCTCAAAGCCAAACTTCTACCCTGCAACTCCTCTCCCAGCGCGAGGTCCGTGGCAGCGCAAAGGAAGAGCGCTGCAGACTTCGCAGTTTGGCTTTTACTCCCCGGGGAGGACGAGGGCTTCACCTCAGCCCCAGAGCTCTGTCAGGGTGTCAGGGGGAGGCGATGCCCCCAGGGACCACAGCATCTGCATGGGAGCGGGAGGGAGGGAGGGACTGACTCACGCCGGGAGCTGGGAAGGACAGGGTGAAGCACGTGAGCAGCACGTGGGCTGGATCCTGCACGGGAGGAAGGCAGGATGCCCGTCTCCCCAAAAGCCAGAGCCATGGGTCTGCATGCCCAGGGATCACCCCATGTCCCCCTCCCCCACCTCTCCCCTGCAGCACAAAGCCTTTTTGCTCACCTATCTCATCATCTCCCCAGAGAAACGGCGCTGCCCTTTGTACGAGGTGCCGATGTCAGGCACGTCCCATCGCCATGGCATATGGCACATGAATCATTCACAAAGCTGGGGAATTAATTATTCATCCAAACGAAAGACCAAACACTTTACTAATTGTCCTGGAAGGAAAGAGCTGGGAAGGGGGTGGGAGATGTGGCAGCCATCAGGTTGGAGACCGGTACCATTCACAAAAGGAAAAGAAGGGAAGAGGAAAAAAATGGGTTGTCTGGTGTGATCAAAGCACTGCTCCACTTTTGGACTCGGGGTTGTCTCTTTACTGGTTTATCCTACAGGACAACACTCCTTGCAACAGTACAGGCTCCAGCAGAATAAGCACGTTGGGATGCTACACTTGTGATCCCCCCCCTTTCCACCTTCATCTCTGGACCTCCACGATGAAGAAGACCAGCTAAGACATGCAGAGCTTGAATTGCACAAGGTGCACTAAATACCAGAGGGCAAAGCATCCTCATCCCTGCCGTGGGGGAGCCCAGGGGAATTCCAGAAAGAGCACTGGGCACTTTCCACGACAGTCATGCCAAAGTCCAGACATCACTACAATGAGCAGCAGCCTTCCCTCCTCACCCCCATGCTCACATTGCGACCCCACGGCCAAGAGGGATGCAGCCTCCTTTCTCTCCTGCATCGCCCCAGCCAGGGCTGAAAATCGGGGCGCGGGTGAGTGCAGGATTTCACTCGGGGGTCAGAGGGAGAGGCCGGGCTCACGGCTGCCGCTTGCCTTTGCGGGGAGAGGACTTTGGTTTTCAGGGCAGCTGTCAGGGCTCGGAGAGCCCAGCACGGGCTGGTGCCTGTCCGGCCGGCCCCGGGTGTGCTAAGGGCACGGCAGGCGTTGCCAGCAATCATTCCTTCCCTTGGCCACGCTCTACCCCACAAAAACGCTTAATGAAAACCACAGTGCCCAAAGGCTTCACAAAAGGCACCTAGGTGTGGCGGCTGTAATTAAACCCCCTGAAAAGCCCTGACGCCAGCTCTTCCTTTCAGTGACACCGCTGTATTTATCCTGGTTTTACAGTGGCTGCGTCCCCGGCTGCCGAGCAGCACAACTTCACAAGGGCCTTTTGATTTCCATCTCGATTTCCCCCGCCCCGGCCCCCCGTTGTTAGAAGTGTTCCCCCACCCCTTCACCTCTCACGTAACGCGTCATTGTATTAGCGCTGCAACTGCTATAAAAAAGCCAGCGCGGTGCTGATGCTCAGGCACTGGAGTGTGTGAAGCACACACCCACCTGGGTATTTGCAGAGGGAGTTTAACCCTTCTGTTTCCACGAGCGCCTTCAATCATGGTGTAGGACAAGGCAGGCTGGTATAGGGTTCTCGGTCTCTAACGGCACCCAGGGAGAAGTGGCTGATGGCTCCTTCAGCCTCATCCTATCGGACCACCGATTACAAGGTCACCAAGCTTTAGGCCACATCTGGAGTATTGCATCCAGTTCTGGGCCCCCCAGCTCAAGAAAGACAGGGAACTGCTGGAGAGAGTCCAGCGCAGAGCCATGAAGATGATCAAGGGAGTGGAACATCTCCCTTATGAGGAAAGGCTGAGGGAGCTGGGTCTCTTTAGCCTGGAGAAGAGGAGGCTGAGGGGTGACCTCATCAATGTTTATAAATATGTTAAGGGTGAGTGTCGGTAAGATGGAGCCAGGCTCTTCTCGGCCTCACTAAGTGATAGGACAAGGGGCAATGGGTCCAAGCTGGAGCATAGGAGGTTCCAGGTTAATGTAAGGAAAAACTTTTTCACCGTGAGGGTGACAGAGCACTGGAACAGGCTGCCCAGAGAGGTTGTGGAGGCTCCTTCTCTGGAGACATTCAAAACTCAACTGGACACGTTCCTGAGTGATGTGCTCTAGGTGGCCCTGCCTTGGCAGGGGGGGTTGGACTAGATGATCTTTCGAGGTCCCTTCCAACCCTTGTGATTCTGTGAAGCTTCCACTGCCCTTTCTGACTATTTCTGAGCAATTTTCCCCTTCTTGGGCCAGGACACACTGCATCGAGTAGGTCACAAGTCCAGCTTCAGCGCCCAGCCAGCTCTGGCTCATGCACGGGCAAGGTGAGCATCCCCAGGCCCCAGCGGAGACACAGCCGTTCCCTTCCCCGGCTCTGCCCCACAACGAGTGAAGGTATTTTATGCACGTTTTTGGAGAAAAATATTTTTAGCTGGGGGAGAACAGACTGGCTTTTTTCAAGCAGCAATGATGATTTGGAAACCACAGGTTATAAACAGAGCAGGTTTACAAATGTGACTATTAGTTCCCCAGTGGAAGCTTTAACATCAGGGAGTTTTAGGTGGGCGTTGATTTCCACCGAGATGAAATATCTGGATTTATTGACACAAGAAGCAAACACCAGCTGAACCCAAGTCAGTGCCATCCATTCCTGCACAGGGTCCCAGGAGGCTGCTCACAGCAGTACCCCCTCGTTAGGTTAATTTACACCAGGGAGAGCGCGCCCAGGAAATCCCACCGCTCACCAAAACCCCAAGGTGGTGTCTGGGACCATGATGCCACCCCTCCCATCAGGAACGTGGCAAAAAATAAGTCCAGAAAGGAAAAGTAATACTCTGTGTCACCCTTGGAGGGACAAGAGCCAGCAAGCGTGATGCCAGGTCCATCGGGGATGGATCCTGGGTACATCCTGCTCACATGGATAACCTCTCTGGTCTGTCACCATGGGATGCATGAGCATCCCAAACCAGCGAGCACATCCCCAGGCAAGCGCTACCCTACACCTCCGATGCTCACAACATCCTCTCCACCACAGCCACTGCCTCTTGCTAAGTGGCAAAAAATCCCAATAACCATTAATTCTCCCAAGCTCGATGGTCTCTGTCCAGACACTTACATATTAATCAAGTATAAAGTTTTAGCCCACAGAGACGATCCTGAATCCGCCGGTCGCCCGCACACATCCCCCGTGCAGACTTCACCACCCGCCTTATGCAACCAACGCAGCGCGAACCACCAAGTGCAAACCCTCTCCCACAAGCTCTTTGCGAGTCATTTGCCAGCCGAGGATTATTTGCTGAAGAAATTTCCCAATAATTCAGCGCAGATCAAACAGGCAAGAGTTTCTTGCTAGGGAGGCTCAACCACGGCGCTGGAGAGCAGCAGCTTTGTCAGCACCGCATGGCGGAAGCAAAAAGCTGAATGGCACAGAGGAGCCCATGACCTGGACCAGCTGATCCCCCAGCGACCTGATCCACCCCAAAGCTGATCCAGGATGGAAATCTGCACGTTGCCTCCTCCACCCATCAAACAATAGATTTCATCCCAAAAGCCCAGTGAGCCCATGCCAGAGGGTGCTGGGACGAAGCCAGTGGGTGCCCAGGCATTTCTTGGAGAGGCTTTTGTCCCGCTGGAGAGCAAACATCAGGATGCGAGGGGGATGATGGTGGTGAAGCAACCGGAGGGCTGCACCCCATAACTGGTGGTGTCAGGGGGACCCGGGCACCTCCCGGCAGGGCGGCCGGTGTGGCACTAACAGCCCTTCATGGACAATTGATGCCCTGGCACGGGGCCCGGCGCAGCACGGCACTGAAAGGAGCTGGCGAGGCTTTCGCGAGTGAGTAATTGCCGAGCGCTGACTCAGCACCGGCTCCGTTACAGTCGGCTCGCCTGGAGCCACGGGGAGGGCAGGGAGAGGTCCGCGGAGGACTCCCCCTTCCAGCCCAGTGCTTCCCCTTGGCCCAAGCCCCAAAGGGTGCCCGGGCCAGGAGACGGCCAGCGGGCATTTCCCAGCCGCCTGGCCGCTTTCTGCACACTCAGCCCGGCACAGCAGCGAGGCTGAGACATCCCCTCGTGTTGCTACCAGGGGTGGAGTGTGTCCCATGCTGTCCCCAGAGATTAACCAGGATGTGATGGCCTTCGTCCAGCCTAGTAGCTGTGCCCAGCCGCTCTCCCCACGCCACGGAGCCCACAATGGCCATGCAGCCCTCTTCTGAGGGTCACTTTGCAGATACAGAAGAGCCAGCAGCATCCTGTGCGATGGCTGCACTGCCCACAGGCAGCACATTCGCTGCACGCTGAGAAGCATCACCCCACCACTGGACCACCGAGACACCTTGCCTTCACAGGCAGAGACAGTCCCACTCCCCAGCAAGGCTGTGCAGGTCCACCTTGGATCAAGGGAGTCAAAACGTTCCCTGTCATGTTGTTCTCAAACCTTCTCTCAAGCACAGTCCCAACCTGCACCTCTCCACCAGCACCCAGCTCCACATCCCTGGCAGCACCCGGCTCAGCATCCCTCTTTCTCCTCTGAACACACAATGGGTGTCATGTCCCACGTGGTGCCACCACCCAGGAAAAGGCTGCAAGCCAAGAGACATGACTGTGCAGCAGGCAACTCAGGAGAGACCCCAGGTATCTTGCCTGGCTCCTGTGCCTCAGTTTCCCAGTTAGCCCTGCAACTGCTCTGCACCCAACAGAGCTCATGAAGTGCTCAGAGATCCACAAACACCATCTGTAGGTATCAAACCAGCTCCTCTGAACGTGGTGTTTCCAGCAGCACACAAAAAAGCAAGAAGCACGATGCAGGCACCCTTTTCCTGGGGCCTCTTGGTGGCTGCAGGCATCCTCCTGCCCTCCACACAGCGAGGGGCTGGGGGGGCCACCCTAGGAGGCTTTTGCTCAAGCCGACTGCCACTGTTGACTAGCACAAGCCCAAATATCCCTGTTCATTTCTATCTCACCAGCACAGCCCATCGCACAGCAAGCAGGACTCAAATCTGGGTCACGTCCCCGACAGGTGACACCACCAGTGAGACAACCAGCATCTGTGAAGCTCTGTGCGCTACCACCCCCAGCATCGCTGCTGCACACTGGAATGCTGAGCGAGCATCACCTGGGAACACGGTTCCACTCAGACCTCATTCCCAAACCGCCAGCACTGAGCCAAGGCTGCACAGTGCTTGGGAAAGCAAGAGGATAAGAGATTTTCTCCTCCCCTTGGGGTCTTTGACCAAGAACTCTCCCAAACGATGTCCAGTTGCTCAGACTGTATTCTCACCCCATCCCCACATGGATGACAGACACAAGGACCAGCTGAAGAAAGCTCAACATGATGCCCTCAGAGGCAGCCCTTCTTGCCCGATGGGGAACCTTGATCCGCCATCAGCTACCCACAGCAAAGCCAACACAGGAGCCTCCAAGCGCAGGGAACTATCCTCCTCTCCCTCGCTGGGATGAAGAATCAACAACAATAACAGCAAACCACATCCTGGAGCTCATGTCCCCACCAGGATGAGCCCCTGTGTCCAACTACTCGACCCCGCCAACAGCCATGCGCCACCCAACTCACCCACTGAGGACCACGATGAAGTCCATGACGTTCCAGCCGTTGCGCAGGTACGAGCCCTTGTGGAAAACGAACCCCAGAGCCACAATCTTAATCCCAGCCTCGAAGCAGAAAATCCCGATGAAGTAGGGCTCCGTCTTCTCCTGCCAGGGGGGAACCAGTGACACGGTGAGAGGGGAAGATGGGGCAAACACAGGGCAAATACAGCACCAGCCATTTCACATTGACCCAACTCACGTCCCATCCCACCTTCCCCAGCCCCATCCTCACCTTTGGGAGCTTTCCCAGTACTTCCCCAGACAGCATCAACCTTGGAAATAACAAGAGGGTGGCTGTGACCCACTCAAGTTGCCCAGTCCCCCTTCTCTACCCCACTTCTTAAGGGGCTTAAATCTTCCTTAACCCTTTCCATGGAGGAGTAGCATGTGACTGCAGCCACAGGAAGGCTGGAGGGATTGGTCCTGGACGAAACCTTCTACCCTACCACCCTGAAACCAAGGAATAGGCTGGTAGGATGGGGTTGTTCCCTTCAGCTGGTATCCCCGCTCACCCACCCAGTGCAGGGCAAAGAGGGCAGACACAGGTTACTTACTAATCTCCGTGACATGGGCGTCTTGTCATCCTCGGGGAGGTGCTGCTCAAGGGCCAGCACAATGCAGTTGGCAATGATGGTCGCCAGGATCATGTACTCGAAGGGAGTGGTGGGGAGTTAAGGAACAGAGAAGAGGTGGATGATGTCCCCAACCTGCCAGCCTGCCCCTGCCCACCCCTCATTTCACCTGCTCGTTAGCTGCCACCACTGCGTTCCCTGCAGGAACATGTACACACACAGCCCAGCTTTCATCTCCCGCTGCTCCCAGGCAGGAGGGCAAAGCCCACCTTGGTGCTGTTTGCAAACAAGAGGGGTGGCAAGAGAACCGAGAGCCCCCAGGACCTTCCTTGCTGGACATCTCCTGAGCTTCATCACCTCCTTCCCAAGGCAATGGGACATTTAACTAACAACCTTTGCTGGGCTGTGACCTCTCTTGGGGGAGAGATGCTGCTTGTGGTGGGAGCCCAGAAAATAGACACAAATATGAAGGTGGAAAATCAGGCTCTGATAAGGTTGGACTTCATCTGGAAAGGGGTTTGGCATGGTCCCAGCAGTGTCAGGGAGGCGCTCCCTGGCATGACATGCTGGTGGCTGGGGTTGGCACATCCCTGCATGCCATGATCCTGCTGCTTGCCTTCTCTCTTCCATCAAGAAGCAGCAGGAGATGGGGTTTGGGGGGCAGGGAGCGGATGTCACAGGCTATCAGCAGTGCCAGTCCTAAAGCAACCCTGTGGGAGGGACTATCTGCACAGCCCAAGGAGGACAGGGCTTCCCTGGCACGTCCTGGGGATCCAACCTGGATCAGCCCAACCTGTGCCCCACATTGGCAAGGTGGACATGCCCTGGGAACCAAGGGTACCCTGACAAGAACCCTGCGGGTGGCAAGGTGAGCCCAGGCAGTACTGGGAGCTACAGAGCACCGGGCTGAGCATTTACAACTCAAGACACTGACGACACCTAGGTCAGAGCTCCAGTTCAGACAGGGTAGAAACGCCTCATGGAGACATCCCAGCTCAGCTACGCTTCAGCAAGACCCCACAGGGTAGTGGCACCTTATCAATGGGATCCGGTTGGACCCTTACAAGCGTCCTAAATCCTGCAGCCACGTCTAGGGCTTATACACCCCTCTCTGGGAGCAACCTGCACCAGGACATGTGGCAGCAGATGCTGGCATCTGAGGACCTGAGGGAGCGGGGAGGGGAGGCAGAGGAAAGGGCAGGCTGATGCCCAGGAAAGCACCCCAAATTCAGCTCCCTCCTGCCTTTTGATTAGCAGGGGACCTTGGGAGCGAGGCGGGGGCACGGAGCTCCCTCATCCTGCCTGGCCTACCACCGAGCCCCGAAAACAAAGCACTTCCAAGCAACAGGGCGGCCACACCTTTCTGCCTTCCCATCCACCTTTGTAATAAAAGCCCTGTTGTCCTCAACAAGGAAACAAGGCCAGATTCATCAGCACACCCCTTTCCCTCCGCTCCCTCCACGCCAGAAGCCCCACAGCTATACTACTGTCATCACTGGCGTCAGCGGCCGCCCCAGGAGGGAGCTGCCACCCTCCCAAGGCTGGTGTCCGTGGAGAGGGGATGTGATCCCACCCGGGATGGATTTGCCCACGATGAAATCATCCGTGCTCCTACCGTCCCAATCCAGCATGGGAGCAGCACTCTGACTGAGCCCTTCCCCACCACACCAGGCTTCTCCAGACCTGGCAGCTTCAGGTTTGCTCCACACAGGTCAGGAGGTGCCAAACGCCCACGCCATCACCCCCAGGAAAGGGCTTTTCTCTTTTGCCAACCTTGGCTGTTGGCCGCCAAAGCCTCTGCCTACAGCGAGATGCTTTAAACCACTGGCCCTGAGCCCACGGGCAAAAGACGACATCGCAGTGCTGGCCACGAGCATGGGAAACTGGAAACCATGAATGAACCCCAGCGGCAGTGACCCCGTGCAGGCTGTGGCATGCAGGAGAGGTGGGAGCGGGGGCGGGCACCGGGGCAGGTCCCTGGAGAGCTGGCCAGGAGGGGCGGCCAAGGAGAGCGGGCAGGAGCTGGGATGTGTTTAGCCCGGTAGGGAGAAAAGCCAGGAAAGATTCAGCCAAGGCATTTAAAAGGCCACTCAGCGAAATTAATGGTTGCTAAGTTAAAGACAAACCAAAAGAGAGACCGCTGCAGAGCTCGCTGCCGCGGGCTCGGACCTCCGTGCGAGGCGGGCACGAATCGTGAGCAGCTCCCCGTGCTTGGGGGGAGGCCAGACCCCAAAAGTTTTCCTCTGAGACTTCAGACAAGTGATGATTTCACTGCACGGCTCCTGCAGAAGCCCCGTACCTTCCCTGCTTCCCACCTCTGGCCACACACTTCGGCTAACCCACAGACCGCAGCGCTTGGCCCCGAGCCACCGCCCTGCCTGGGGTCTTGCGTTTCATTTTCCTGAAAGTCTGTGAGCAATTAGCACAGGCTGAAAAGAAAACAGCGCGTTAGCGGGGCGGCGCAGCCAGCTCCCCAGGCACCAGGCACAGTTGCCTAGATGAGAAGTGTGGGAACGGCACGGTGAGTCCGTCTGCCCGCCCCAGCACGGCTAACCCTGCCGAGCATCCCGCGCTCCTTCCCCCGTGCCCGGGCAGTCACCACCGCCTGCTCCTCCCTCCTGCGACCGCTCGTCCCATGGGGAAAACACCCAGGTAGGAAAACCCCAAGTTTCCCAAAGCCAGCTGCATGGAAGCCCTGCCCGGCAGCGGCTGGTGGGCTCAGGACCACCTCTAATGGCTCAGCCCACCCCTATATTTCCTTGCTGGCTCCAACATCTGGCTCGGCAGCCTCGCGCTGTACATATCTGTCACAGCCCCGCCACAGGACCGCAGCCCCACCCCACCTCCGGCGGGCAGGTTGGTCAGCAAACATCAAGTCTAAGGGAAACAGGGCAATCACTGCCCTGTGCAGCACGAGGTCACTGTCAAAAGTGACTCTCCAAACCCCGCTGGCCCGGTTTTCCGAGGACGCGAGCCTGGGTTATCACACCTGCAGCTGGGTGAGACCAGCGAGGCATCAGCCCTGCAGAAACAAGTCCTTATAGCTCCAGCTCTGCCAGGTTTTGAGTCCAAGGGTAAGAAAACCCTCCCCAAGGGAAAGCAGGAACATCTGGCGAAACCAGAGGGAAACTTTAGCCACACGCTCCACCTCTGCCAAGCATCCTCCCAGATCAGGGCTGGAGCCCACCGGACGATGCTCTATCACTCCTTCCTTTCCTCTCTCATTAGATATCTAATTACACAACCCTGAAGCCACCCAAAACGCAAAGTAGCACTTGCCTCCCTGCAAGCCCAATAATGAAAGCCCATCTCCCTGCAGCCTTCTCCTCCTCCTTCGTCTGGCTTCTCCTAGAGGATCATTAGGGAGCCGATAAAAATAGGTTTTCTTATTGATTTATCTCCTTTACCCAACGCTCTCTTCCCTGCACCGTTGACTTGTTTCCTTAGCAACTTGGCTGATCCCGGTGTACGCCACACCTGCAGCTCCATGCATTTGAGGTGGGGACAGTGCCCTCAGGCCATGTGGACCCCCCCCAGCCCCATTTCCCAGACCCCCTGGAGCAGGCGCTGCAGGCTAACCCCATGCCTGGAGCTCCTTGGTGGGTCTGGCAGGAGCTGGCAGGGAGCAGAAGGGAGATGTCCCGTCGCCGGTGGATTCTTGCTTCCAGCTGTGACCTCCCTCTTCAGGCAGGTGCCAAAACCAGCCCACCCAGAATATCTACCTATATTGCTAACGTGGGGAGTGTGCCCAGCTCCAAGCCTTGAAGATGGATTTATGGTGCTGATGGCACATTGATGCAACCTCCCCAAGAGGCTGGGTGCAAGATAAATCCCTCCCTGCATGCGGGCGAGGGCTGGGAGCTGCAGAAAGCACCCCTCCACCTCCCTACTTCAGTGACCATGCCTTCTCCTCGCTCCTGGGCAGGCTGGTGGGGAAAGAGCAGAAGAGCCGGAGGAGTGAGGCCACGTGAGCATCTCCAAAAGGGCTGTTGGGGAAGCCTACCTCAGAGGGCCAGCGAGAAGGGCATGAATGATTTAACCCCTTGCCCTGCCTGCATCACCCAGCAGGAAAGCAAGCACCTCCTCTCCAAGGCTATTTTCCAAGAGAAACCCAAAATGCCAGGTGGAACAGAGACCATGAGCAGTCCTAGTTCAACTTTGGGTTTCCCCAGCCCTACAGCACCCGCCTGGCTTGTCCCCAGGGGCAGGGGTGATCTTCCCACAGCAGATAAGGCTTACCCAGTGCCCTTCAAGCAGCCACAGAGCCGTGGCCCCTCGTAGTTGTCCCCATCCCTCCACTCCACCACGCAGCGCTCCCAGCCCATCCCTGCTTTGCTGGGGTTGACAGAAAGTGATGTCCAGAGGGACAAGACACCAACAGAACCCAAACCCTCCAGCCACGCTTTGAACACGAGCGAGGTCCTGAGTGCCTGTTACACACAGCAACACAGGCTCAGGAGAGGGAGCGTGGGCTCACGGCTCTGCTCGTGTCTCTGCACAGCTCACAGGGAGCACCCCGGCAGGGTGCTCAGTCTGCCTAAACCTCACTGCATGGACGTGCCTCTACTGGGGAGACCCTGCTCGCTATCTACAGCCGTAGACATTGCTGCTTATGACTCCAAAATGCGGTGGTCTGGTCCCGTCAGGGGTTAAACCAAAGGCAGTGGCAGGCAGGAGCCGGTCGGGGCAGAGGTGTCCACGCCGCTGCCACTCCGGTAGGGATGCGGGCACGGGGCGCCTGCCTGCCACGTGCAAACAGCTCCGTGGAGAAGCGTCTCCTTCTCCCCCACCTCACCCTGCGCTTAAAAACTGGAAATCAAATCTCTCTCCTCCTTTCTTTTTTTTTTTTTTTCCCCTAAACAAAAAAGAAGCACATCATGTGATTCTCCTGCCTTAACATCAGTTTTTTAACTTTGGTTGCCACAGCAACGGGATGCAACTTGGCGTCACCATGACAACAGCTGCCTCTGTTTAAATTCACCATCTGACAGGCAGCCTCGCTCTCCCCGGCTGTCAAAAAGATGGACCTGCCATTACACCTACTCGCCCCTCCCCAAAGAAAAAATAAAAATTTTAAAATCTGATGAATGAAGGGCACAGAAAACAGCCTTGGAGGGAAAAAAAAAAAAAAGAAGAAGAAAAGAAAAAGAGATGTTCTTGGGTAGCACAAGGAGGGAGCTGCCCAAGGACAGCACGACATGGTGTAGCTCTTCCTGCAGGAAGGTGAGGCCTGCCAAAATCTTGGTTGGGCAAAAGCAGAGGCGGAGAAGATGCTTGCTCAGGTGTGGCATAACACCGCCAGGGTCCCCGAAGGGCAGTGCCCACGCAGCGTCAGAGATGCCCAGGTCAAAACGGGATCGTCGTGAGCAAAATGGTTCAGGCACACATGGGTGTGCATCCCACGGAGCAAGATCCCCACACGTGCTGGACCAGGGATGCACGCTGGGGCTTTGCAGACACCCCTGCTGCTCTTGGCCAGCCCAGCACCAGATTTGGTCCTCAAAGGGGCTGAGATAGGAGAAAGCCCTCGCTGCAGGGAACAGCAAGGTCCCCAGAGGACTGATGGACATCCCTCTCCCCTGCCAGACCAAGGAGACAGGTACAGCGACCAGTGCACGCCTGCAGCCAGAGGCTGTCCTTGGGGACGTAGCCAGAGCCACACAATGTCATCTAGCCTTTCTGGGGCGGGAGAAGGATCTTATCCAGGTCAAATGTGATTAAGCGGATGAAGAACGGAGCAGATATAGATGAGCTGCAGCCCATCTCATGTGCTAACTGAATTGCAGCTTTCCAGGCAGTCAAACAAATGAAATCAGGGCTAAAGGCCTGGCCATCAGCAGGAGGAGAGCAGGCAGGACGAGGCTTTGTCTCCAAAGGAGGGGTAGATGTTCCTACAGCCAAAACAGCAGCTGCCTCACATTTTGAGCAGGACCAGGAAAAAGAGCAGCTCCAGCAGAGGTAACCCATCGGGCTTTCCAGCGAGGAGATCGGCAAAGACTCGTCTCCCCATGGAGCTGCATCCCAATCCCAGTTTCTCGTATTTCTCCTCCTTCCCCTCCATGCATCATCCCTATTTACACTGGGAAGCCAAACTGCAGAGGCTGCTGGTTATAATTATACAGTTACCCAGCAGATATACAGGCCTGAATCACCGGTTATTTTTAGCCATATTACCTAGTCAACTGGAGCTGGATGAAGAAGAGCCTCCACTCCTCCCCGCGCTCCACCCCAGACCCCTTGGTTTTCTCAGCTCCATGCCCACTCCGACCCGCAGCGCTGGAACCAGCCCATCTCGCTCGCGTGGCCAGCGGCTCTGACTGACTGTGGCCAAGATCCAGTGCTCACCTCCCCAAACCGCCCTTGCCCAGGAGCGATGCCACGGGCTCCGGGCCAGGCAGCTGAGATATTCACACGTTTTCCCTAATCCTACCGAAAGGCACCAGCCGCTTGTGCCAGGCTACAGCTACAAGGATGAGAACAACTTGCCTGGCCAACCTCACCAAACTCATCACCAAAAAGCCTTGTCCATCCCCAAGCCCTCAAGAGCTCAAGCGATGCGGAGGAGCTCTGGGGTGGATGAGTTTCTTGGAAAGAGATAGCAGCTAGGTGGGGGGTGGCCAGGGATGCTCAGCTCCCGCGCCTAGAGCACGCCCGTGCCCAACGTTCGCATGGGGATATGTCACTTACTCCTGGGAAAAAAAATATAAAATGAGCCCATCTCCCTCATGCATTGCAAATTCCAGGAAAGAATAACACTGAGGGGTTTTAACTGTGCGGTGGTGAAGCTCTAGTCTCTAGGAGACAGCAGCTGCCTGGAGATGAGACATCACACCGCACTGGCACGGGACCCCAGCCCACGCGGGGAGCGCCGGGCTAGCGGCAGCACCCCGACTCCTTCTTGCTTTAAATGAAAGCCGAAGGGGCGAGGGCCCTCCCACACCGTGCTGAACAAGCACATGAATAATTTGGCATATTCTGGAAAAGCAGGCAGGCCGGGCTGGCCGCTGCCCTGCAGGGCTCCAGGCTGAGCTGCCACGTCCCCATTCCCGCACCGACGCTCCCGCAGTCACCCGCCACTGCTGGCAGGGGCAGATTTAGGGATGCTACAGGGAATTCAGCCCAGCCCTTCTTTGAGCTGCCCCTTCACCCTTAGATTGCCCCACCACCAAGCCTGGGGGGGTTGCTCCCCAGCCAGGACCAGCTCCTGTCTGGCAGAGGCTCAACCTGACGCGTTAGAGCTGTAAAGGGACTATTTCCCCGGTGGTGGTCAGCAGGGTGGGTGCCCTATCCCGCACCCCTGTGCCTCGCCAGAGGGTTTCCCCGAGGTACCTGTTGCACCAGACCAAGGCATTGCTGCTTGGCACCGGGACAAGCTCTCCCGCGCCTGCCGGAGGAGCCGGTAAGTTAACCAACAAGTTGCAGGGAGAGAAAGCAGCAGCGGCAAGAGCTGCATGTAATCACCACTGCAGAAAAAACGGCACAGGGAGGCTCCTGAAGCCAAAGCGTGGCCACGCTGAAGTTTTCAGCCTCAGGTCCTCCATGGGGACAAAGCCACGGAGGGGTCTCGGGGAGCAGCAGGGCACTGAGCCCAGGCTGATAGGGAGCTGCGTGCTGCGGTGCTGGGCACTGGCCAGGGCGCCCGGGGGCACCCGCAGGGAGGGCGGGAGGGGAGAGAATTGCACGGGGGTGTATGAAAGGATGGAGGAGCAGGGAAAGGAGTGGGGGGATGTGCACCCTCCACCCAGCCCTAGGAGGTGGGTCCCTGGGACAAAGCACGGATCCTGCGCCAGCCCCCCAAGGGGCCACGGGGCACAGTCAAAGGTTTTCAGCATCTTCCCCTCTGCCGCAGGGAGGGGGCAGCCAGCTCCCATGGCCACCGTGGGGGGCTGGGGGCTGCAGGGCGAGGATGGCCGTGCCCTGCGAGGTGTGATCAGCAGCAAAGGGGCACACGCAGGCAGGTACAGGAGGGGACAAAGCCGCCACCCAGCAGGGACTGGAGATTCACAGGCTTCCAGGGGTCCATCCCCAATGGGATGGGTGGCTCCAGGTGGGGTGGGGTGGCAAAACTCAAGCGAGACATCGAAGCACAGAGGAAATGCCACAACCCCCCCCCCCTGCCAGCCACACACGCACAGAACATCCTAAAGCATGCGGGGTTAAACCGGGACCAGAGCCCCCCCTCCTTGCCAGGATGGGGGGGCTTCCAAATCCAAGCCTGAGGAGGGGCCGGGGGGGTTCCCCACAGGGAGAAGGGTTCAGCTCCCCGATAGGCACCGAGCGGAGCGCAGGAGGGGGAGCAGCAACAGGGTGAAGAGAGCATCCCCGGGGGACGGGGCACCCCTCTCCGCATGCCGAAGGAGAGCAGGAGGCAGGTGCTTACCTGGCAGCTACTGCCACACGCACGTGTCCTGGGCGGCCACCGAGGCAAATCCTGGGAGCAAGGGGGGGGCTCACAGGGGGCGCAGAAAGGATATGGCCAGTCAATGAGCTTCTTGGCATATTTCCTGACTATGTTCTCTTCCCCAAAGAGAAAGAGCGATCTGTTGACGGTGAAGCAGTTCTGCCGGACAGGGATGGGGTTGTACAGAGCCATAGTCCGGGCTCTCTGGGCTTTGGTTTGCTTGAAGGCTCCTGGGGTCCCTCCCGCAGGGGCAGGAGGTCCTTGCCGGCTCCGGTTCTGGTCGGAGCCCCCATCTCCGGAGCCCAGCCTGCCAGCCACCGCCTCCCCAAAGCGAGCCATCCTGGAAGAAAACACACAGGTGAGCTGAAGCAGCACCACCGAGGCAGCTGGGGGGTGGGGGAGAAGAGGGAGGGGGGTTGCGGGGCGCAGTCCCAACCACAGCCCCCTCCTCCTCGCCAGGTGATGCTCAGCTCCGTCTCTCCTCCATCCCTCCGGGGGAACCCGCGTGGAAGAAGGAGAGGCGGCAATGCGCGGCACCAGCCCAGCGACACGGCGTGGTGGGCAGCCGGCTGCCTCCAGCCCCCCCTCCCCAGCAGCCACACGAGCAGCCCGGGCAGCGGGGAGGGCAGGGAGCCGTCCTGCCTGCTCGGCAGAGGCCGCAGCAGCTGGATCCCTAAGCACCTTCCGCCACGAAGCAAGGGGTTAAACCCAGCCGCATCCTTCCCACCGCTCTGCCGGCAAGTCCAAACCTGCCCCTCTCAACCTCCCCCCCTCCAGCAAGGCGAGCCCAGGGACTGCCTGCCGGCAGAGACCAGGCAGGGAAAGGGCTGCGATCCAAGTCCTTCCATCCGCCCCATCGCAAAGGAAGACGCAATTTGGTACAGCACCCAGCGCAGCGGAGGGGAGGCCGGGGAAACAGGTTGCAGCGTGGTCCAGCCTAGTTGGAGCCAAGTGTCCAACTCCCTCCTCCCGACTCCATCTTCAGCAGCCTGCGGGAGCCCGGCCACCCATCCGGCGGCTCCCCGAGGCAGCGGGCAGGGATGGCGGGCAGAGCCCCCGGGCAGGCACCCGCGGTGGCAGGGATGCTCAGCCTGTCGCTGCCAGGGCAGGAGCGTGCAAAGGCAACGCCGGTTCGCCCGCAGGAACCGGGCCACGAAATTAAAGGCTGCCGCGCCTCTGCAGCTCGGGGACGGCTTGCTTTAATGAAGTCAGTGGCAACACACGCGCACACAAGCGCGCACACACGCACGCACGCCCGGCTCGCTCCCTCGCTCCATCCAGTGCATTCTTTTGGCAAGCACGGGAGCTGCCGCAAAGGAAAAAATCAGAGGGGAGGGTCTGAAGGGAACAAAGGCAATGGGGGAGCCCCCACCCTGCAAGAAGCCCCACCACCACCACCGCCCCGGCTGCAGAGGGCTTTCCAGCACATGGGTACTCCTAGGTGAGTGGCTAAATTGGGGGGCAGGGAGGGCAAAGAACGGCTCTGCCTTGCCCCTGCCTGCAGGGGAGGTGAGAGGCTCACCCCATCTCAGTCCCCACCGAGCATCTCTCTGGCCACAGGCACTGTCCCCTCCATCCCTGGGAAACTTTGAGGCTCCCAGCTCCCCGCCAGAGCCGCCCCGATGCCAGCGGCTGCCCGGGGAGAGCCCTCCTGCTCACTCGCATACAGATCAGCCTCCTTAGCACACACACACACACCCACACCCGCCTCATATTTTCTTTTTGACACTTGATGTTGGCCAGCAGAAGCAGCAGCAGCAGCTCATCGCAGAGGTGTAAACAACCCGGTCCGGATATGTCCCTGCAGCAGCTGCCACGGCAGGTCCCTGGCCCCGGGTCCAGCCCAGGCTCCGACCCCGCTCCCGCCCCAGCCACCCCACTGCAGGCAGAAAACAGGGGACGTTGCCCATGCGGCACCCTCACCTCTGCAGCCATGCGGGTGCCAAGGTCGCCCAGGGATGCTCAGGGTGCCCTGGACTGGGCTGTGCCCTGGTGCAGGGGCTGCCTGACACCCACCTTTGAGTAACCCACCCTGCCCTCCTGGCACACGCAGAGGACTCATGGCTCCCCAGGGATGTCCCCAGTGTCCTCACTATCCAACGGACAGGGCACCAGCCTCACCGCTCAGCACACCCACACAGTCTGCAAGCTGTTCACGCACAGGATCCCCCATCCCTTCCATTCAACCCTGCATCCAAAGGGCTCCCTCCAGGGCCTTCAGCACTAGCTACCTGCCCTTCCCGCAGGAAGGGCGCCCGCAGCTCCAGCTGGCATCACCCTGCATCCCCGTGATGCTCTTCCCCCAAAAACACCACCACCAGCACCCTGCTCTGCAAGCACAGCGGCTGCTGCCCTGTCCCCCACATCTGCTGTAGGGCAGACAGAAACCTTTGGGGCAGCTCAAAAAAAAAAACCCTAGCAAGAAAGAAATTTTTAAAAAGAAATCAAGCCCTTAATCACACAAATTGTTAACTCATTTGGGCCAGGGCTCTTCCCTCGGTGCAGCCTGAGCAGCACCTCACCACAGACTCTCCCACCTTGCCGGCGCTACTGTGACGGAACAGCCATGGGGCTCGCTTTGCGGCCCAGGCGCTCACGGGTGCATCGACAGCAGCCCTTGGGCTGCCTGCATGAGTAAGAGGAAGGATCAGGCCCTCCTCAGCAAGATAAGAGAGAAGTGTTTGCAAAAAAGGTTGTAGGATCACTCCAAGCCAGACACCGAGAGCCCACCAGCTCGCCACAATGCCCATCTGCTGCATCCCTACTCGGCTTTCCTCCTCCAGTTTGCCTTATAACAGAACTGGGCGTAACTGGGGGACTTCAGCAAGACCCCAGCTATATCCCCACCACACTGCACGGCGTGGAGCCGGAGTGGGCACAACCCTCTCTAAATGCATCCCAGACCACCAGCCAGCCCCCGCACAAGGCAGAGTGACCCTGGGCATTCAATCCTCTAACAACAGGCAATGAGGAGGCCACGCCAGCTACCGACTAATTACAGTCCCTTCGATTCATTCCAGGCAAGGCACTGCCCTAAACGAATCAATTATGATTTGTGGCTCATCCTCTTTGCATCCTCCCCACCACCAGCAAGGCATCAGGAGCGATGTCACTCTTCCCACCTTTCAACCCCTTAAGCCGCTGTTAATTAAGCCCAAGGCTGGGCCGATTGCCAGGAGCGGATCCTCAGCCCTGCAGAGCTCCTGCCTCTGCTCCCCCCGGCCCCCCCAGCCTTCTCCCATCCNTCCCCCTGAGCCTGCAGGCATGCCTCCACCCAGCCTAAATTCTGCTCTGGCTGGTCCCCAGAGGCCAAGGGGGATGGGGAAGGCTGGACCCAGCGCTCCCCCTGCATCCCCTGTCCCGCTTCGTGCGAGGGGCTGAGGAGGAGGAAGGCATCGTTCCTCCTGCCCCCCGGGAGCAGGGAAGCACCCCTTACCTGGACACCTCTGCTGGGCCAGCGGGCTAGCCCCTGCGCCCGGAGGCTCGCTCTCAGCTCTACTCTATATTCACCGCTGCAGAGCAGAGCGCAGGATGACCCCGCTGGGAGCCTCTCTCCTGCTCAGACGGTGCTAAAGGATGGGATATTTATGAGAAAGCAGCTCCTTAAGAGAAGATTGAAAGCAAGGGAAAAACCAGCCCACCCCTGGCCGTGCCAAGAGATGCAGGCTCCGCTTCCCAGGGAGTTTATTGCCGTTCTGCCTTGACCCTCACCCCAGCACGCTGGCGTCGGTGAGTCAGGGAGCAGCGCGGCTGATGCCCGCATGATTCAACACGGCGCAGAGGTTCCGAGCCAGCTGTGTGGGGTTGTGGGGTGGGTTTTGGTTTGTTGGGGTTTTTTGGGAATGGAGGAAACCCAAGAAGACAGAGCAGCAGCAGGCGCCGGGACAGGGATGCGCTTGGGATGCACCGGGGTTTACGCAAAGAGGCTACCTCCCCTCCTCACTCCCACACTACAATCCAAGCCTCCCCCTTGCTTTATTATTTTTTTTGCCCCCCAGCCTTGCCACCACCGAGGACACCGGGTTACCCCTTCCG